>JAYXIM010035836.1:0-15099 GCA_037575425.1 Anastrepha fraterculus | reverse complement strand
AAAAATAAAAAATTGGCGCGTACACTTCTGTTAGGTGTTTGGTCGAGCTCCTCCTACTATTTGTGGTGTGCGTCCTGATGTTGTTCCACAAATGGAGGGACCTACAGTTTCAAGCCGACTCCGAATGGCAGATCATTTTATGAGGAGCTTTTTCATGGCAGAAATACACTCGGAGGTTTGCCATTGCCTGCCGAGGGGCGTCCGCTATTAGAAAAATGTTTTTATTAATTTTGCTTTCACCGAGATTCGAACCAACGACCTCTCTGTGAATTCCGAATGGTAATCACGCACCAACCCATTCGGCCACAGCGGCCGCCCAAAAATCAATGAATGATTTAATATAAATTCCAAAGGAACTTTGGAACATTTATTGCTGAATTCTGAACAGTCGCAAAGCAGTTTGATTTCTTTAGAAAAGTCAATGGTTTTTCGCTATTTTTTTTTTAATTTTTATTTGATCAAGAACTAATGCAAAAAATGTGTGCTGAAGTTTTCAGATATTGTAAGTATGCAAGAAAAGGATTTAAATTCATTTATTTCAAACAATTTGATTGCTAACATCGAAGAGTAGAAACAGTAAATGTAGAAGAAAAAGAAGATTAAAGAAACTTTACAAGGAAACCAATATCTTTTCCAACAGTTTTCGACATACTGAATTGGCTTCATATTTGAAATTCGGCATCATATTTGCTCTGGTGTCTCAGATTTATGAGATATTTCAATCTAATGTATATAAGATGGGATTTTCGCCCATATGTTGGGGTTATGGATGATGATCGTATTAAATATTTCGTCTAAAGGAAATCGGCCACAGCAACTTCTTGTTTTGAATGCCGTTGAAACATTCTATTTTTCTCACAATAAAATACTGATAGACCGTTTGTGGTCTGCGTGACACAGAACTTCAAGGGCTAAGTTTGAGTACTTCTAACCACTTCTGAGCTTTCCTTGTAGCCAAGGAACGCAACTATTATCACAAGACTTCGCTTGTTGGAGAGAAAGGTGAAAAATGTGAACGTAGGAAGCCCAAATGTCAAACGTTTTTGGTGCAACCAGCCCACTTATCTTACTCCACAAAAAAAAAAAAAAAATGGTGTCGCTGCGAAACATTCAAAGCACTTAACTTTCGAAAGTAAGTAGATCATTTTATCACGTTTCCGACCATTACAGACAACCGCGAAATTGTCCACTAAATCAATAAAATAAACTTAATAAATATACCCGTGTGTAGTAACAATAAAAAATACCACATCAAAGCAATTTACAAGGTATTTGTGAGTGAAATGTGAAAGATTTGGAAATACGATTCTCTAAAAGCAGAGGTGTAAAAGATGCATCACCGGGCAAACACTACTTAAAACCCAAAAAGCAAAAACACAAAAAACAACAACAAGAAAACTGCAACCGCTTATTTTCAGCAAACAGAAAATGTAAAATTAAGCAAACGATAACAACAACATTTAATGGGATGACTACATACTATGAAATTGTTGCAAGGAGAGTTTAATTTCGTACCAAATGGCTTGACTTCCTGCCGGCAATTGACCTCGACAAAAATGCAGCAATACATGCGCGCAACAGACATTGACTGCAATACGGCGAAATGAACAATTGAAGCGAATAAACATGCACACACACACACACATGCATTCGTACCTCGTCAGTGCTGGTAATAGCGGCAACATTTTTGCGGGCCTTAATTGTCTTTGATCTTTTATGACAAATCCTGTTGACCAATTTAAATTGCCGCTATGGTTGTTGTTTTTGCTGTTCATTCGATGCAGTTAGTTGTTATTGTTTATTTAGTTTTAGTGCATTTTTATTGTTTTCTGTTTAGCGCTTCACTGTTGCAATTGCAGTATTTTAATCGAATAGACCACAAATCGTAAAAATAACAAAGATGAAGTGTAACTCCCAGCGAAGTAGGAAATACGAGGCAATTACTGTAAATACATAAGTGCATACACACATACATGCATGAGTCCATGCATACCTACACACAGTATGCAACTTACAAAAGTTACTTAGAAAAGTTGATGTGGGAAAAGGCAACAATTTATACGCTCGCAAATGAAGATATGTACTTAGTTGGTATTCACATGCAAGATGGCTCAAAATTAATCATCCTATTTTGTTTTCAAATAAATGTGTATGTATAATGGAAATCTTTATTTTGACCTTTACGCGCTTCTATAGTATGCTTTTTCTCTTTTTTTACAAAGTATAAAAGCAATGGAAACCTTAGTCAGTGTAAGGCTACAACGCCACTAAAAACACCGAGTCAAGTCCGACGGTTCATCTTACAGGGATACTGGTTCGGCAATTACGCCTAGATGCCGTCGTAAACAATAAGCTCAATCGTCAGTTACCCTCGTCTGCTGTTCGTCTCGCAGCATTTTATCAATACGGCAGTTTTTATTACAGCTGCCTAGCATCACTCCTTAGAGTCCAATCAATGTTGCGTAGTTCCACGATAATTCGTGTTACAATAACTTGCGCCGCCCTCCACTTTTCATCCGATTCAATCATTTGTACGGCTTAGGTGTTAGAAATACACCAGTTTTGGTTCTTAGATCGTCGCGTTTGTTAGCGAAACTGCTGCAATAAAAGGCCACGTCCTAGGCAGTCTCATCTTCGTCTAAGTATTCTGAACAACATGGACTACCAGCTGCTTCTAGGAAGCCTCGTAATCATCTGTGTCCGCTTAAAAGCTGCATTACTAAAAAATCAGCGTCTCCCTGTTTTCGACAGATCCACTCGTTAATACGTGAAATCAACCTAGGCCTCCATCGGCCTTTTGATGTCTGGACTATTTTGATTGCCATTCAGCTATTGCGGTAGAGTTTTCTGCTTGTTTGAGTGCCTCTGTCGGCTTGAGATCTTGCGAGCATACAACCTCTTCTGTGCATTTGCCTGGATGTTTATAGGCTGATGCTAAGGCTGCGACACTGTCCTATAGGCACATGTGGTCCTCAACGCGCGTGTTTTACTGACCTGCAGTACTTTTTTAAAATGACACCTTTTTGCTTCAGCCCAGATTGGGGAGGTATTACAGAGTCCATCGCTATGGAAAGCCTGTCAAGCGCTCCATTACTTTGTTGTTTGTAACTGCAGCTCTCTGGTTTGTAAAAATTTGCAATAGCTAGAACTATGAATATTACGATCAATGTTGGGCTAGATACTTATAATAATTAAAATAATCGAATTTATAGTGCATTTCATAACTAAAGCGCAAGCATTTATAAAATATAGAATACTATAAATTAATTTTTTTTTTTTATTAAATTGAAATAATTTTTTGCAATGAAAATATAGTTGATTTTACCACAAAGACCTTAAAATTAAAAAACAAAAATGTAAATGTTGACCAAAGATACAAAACTACTTCAAAAAAATGTTGTCCTAAAAAATAAAAAAAAAAAAACAATTATACCCTAAAAATATTAAAAAAAAAAATTCTCCAAAAAATTTAAAAAAAATATTTATCCTATTAAACTAAAACATTGTATCCTAAAAAATTTTAATAATATGAAATATTCACAAAAGTATCATAAAAAGTTAAAAAAAAATTGTATCCTAAAAAAATTAAAACAAAATTATATCCTAAGAAATTAAAAAAAAAATTCTAAAAAAATTCAATAAAAAAATTGTTTCCTAAAAAATTACAAAAATGTATCATAAAAAATTAAAAAAAAACATTTTTTTTTATGTTAGGCTAGGTAAGGTTGGAATGGCTGCCCAAAGAATGAGCACACTTGGGCGAAGATAAACGGATTCGTCCTTTGTGATACCATTATAAAGGAGGTGAGGGTTGAGGTGTTAAAAAAGCCAAAATTTTATTATTAATTTAAAAACTCTATACCAAAATTTTCAAATTGTTGCCTAAATTTGTTCAGTTTACTTCTTATTACACCCTTTCTGGGTGTTTGGCCGAGCTCCTCCTTCTATTTGTGGTGGCGACTCCGAACGGCAGATATTTTTATGAGGTGCTTTTTCATGGCAGAAATACACTCGGAGGCTTGCCATTGCCTGCCGAGGGGCGACCGTTATTAGAAAAATGTTTTTCTTAATTTTTTTAATAATTCACCGAGATTCGAACCAACTTTCTGTGAATTCCGAATGGTAATCACGCGCCAACCCATTCGGCTACGGCGGCCGCCTATTATACTCACGCTTACAAATAAAGCATTTTTTTAAGCAAAAATGTACGACAATTAGATACAAAGTACCAAAATACTTGGACCACTTGTCATGGAATCACTAATGTGGGGGGAAATCCGCAAGACCGCCAGCTAAAAAAATTCTCAAAAATCAATTCGATTTTTGAGGCAATTCAAACTTCAACTTCATTGCACAAAAATTTTATAAACTATAACTCTGTACACTCAAGTTTTTCCCATAAATTATGTTCAAAAAATGTTTAGTTTTATGGAAATTTGTTTATTTTATTTATTTTTATAATTTTCTTTTTTTTTTCTTTTTATTCTTTATTTTAAATTTGTTTTTTTCATGTTTTTTTGTTAATAATGAATTTATGTAGTTTTGGTAGAGAAGTGAACTTTATTGTCATTAGAAAATTACTAAAATTAAATAAGAAAGAAATAAATTACTAAAACTTGTTAATAAGTCGATGGGCTATAGTTCTTGAATGCAGTCTTTTGTATATTTGTTACAGTTACTGCGTAAATCCCAAGCTACGTTAAAAGCACAACGGAACATTGCATAAAGTAAAACAAAAAACTACGGTCAACAATTTTTATCAACTCTAATGAAAATAGTGCAATATTCTTTGCAATGACATGGCATTCTAGGCAATTAGTGCGGCACAAATAACAGCCATAAAAATTTGTCGATGACAGCAGCTAACCAAAGTGATCGCCATTACCGCAGCTGTGCTCTGTACTGCCATAAAATTAATATATAGCGCTCGGCACTTCCAATTCTGCAAGCACTTCCTGCCAAGGTTGTCTATCTAAGCACTCCATGAATTGCTTCGTTTATTTTCCATTGCCAATGGCAGCGGCAAATGTTTAACAAGCAAACAAAAAAATGCAGCCATGAAGGTCCAGCTTAGCGCAGCGCAGCATTACTTAGAGCACAGAGTTGAGCAAGGGAAGTTGTTGAGTTCAGTTGTTATAAGACTGTTATAAAATATGCCGCTGCAGCCGAATGAGTTTGCGGGTAACTGGCCTTCGCCATATATTTGCTATAAGTTTTATTTTTGATATAAAAAAAATTAAAGAATTTGGAAAATATGTAGTTTTATGCTTTTACTGAAGTACATAAAAAAATTTGATATGTTCGTCTCTCAAGCCCTCAGCCTGAGTAGGTATCCACTCCATCTTTACTTAGCTCAACATGAACTACTTTGTTTTATTTGTGTGGAGAACTCCACTCCAGAAGAAATTTCATTGGAATATTTGCTTATAAGCTTATATTTAATTACTGAAATATTACATATTTAAAAGTTGTTTGATCTTAAATATTTGATCAGCAGCAAAGAAAATATATCATCTTTTTTTTTTTTTATTTTCCTAATTTACCAATGTCCTCAAATGAAAATAAATTCCTTCTGTAGAGCAGGTGCTTAAATTGGCAATGGCTTCCACTTCTATTGTCACTTTCGCTGTTGATAAAAAGTCCATTGAGCAAGTGGAAAGATATTTGAAAGACCATCACTGCGGTTCATGATGAGATCTCTTTTGGATTCCATGAAGGACACGTAAAATTCGTACTTCAGTTAATAGCATCGCAACTAAGTAAATAATGTTTCAAAAGACTCCTTTCTGACCTTATTTTGACTTTTACGCGCTGCATAGCTTGTCTGTTTGTATGCTGCAGCTGTTCAGTTCAACATCAGCATTGTAAGCTCAACAAGAAGGTATGGGGGCCTTGGCTTGCTGTAAAATTTGTCTCCAGTTCGATTTATCCCTGGCTTGAGTTCTACCACAATTTATACCAAAAAGTTCAGCGGCCCGGTGTACGTCATCCAACCATTGGAGTTTCGTTCTTTCTTTGCCTCTATTTCTTACTTATTTATTTACTTATTTCTTCTGCATATCTCCAGTAGAATTTTATTCGGTGGGTGTGCTTCGTCTGCCCTCAAAATGTGGCAAGCTCATCGTAAACGGTTATGCTTTATTGTACTAGCAGTATTCGGGGGCTTATTAAGTCCTTGAAGCTCTTGATTAAACCAAATTCTCCAAATCCACTCAAAAATGTTGAGTTTTTGCTCACTCGCCTTGTTTAGTGTTGTATTATATATAAATATTGGTACGAAAAGACTATGATGAATTGTTATTTTTGATAGCCTTCCGTGAAAGTGATGTTTTAGGGATATTTATAACGCCAAATATCACCGGTTCGCGGCAAGTATTTTTTAATCAATTTATGCGTTATGTTGTTTTTATTGTCAATTTGGGCATCGAGATATTTAAATTTCTGCAAAATGTCGAAAATGAAGGGACCTATTTTAAGTCTTTGGTTGATGTGCTGCTCTGCTTGTACTTGTGGTTATGACAGCATTGCCTTCGTCTTATCTGCATTAAGTGATAATGTAATTATTCTTGCAGCTCTATCAATTTTTATAAATGGTTAAAGGGTTGTTTAAAGTTATTAAGAGATGTCATACATAGGGATGTCGACATATTACAGCACACTTTCCTTCCAATATTTTCAAGCGCGAGTTTAAATGGCAGGCATGAAAGACCATCACCTTATCTGAGACCATTTCTTGATATGAATTCCGATGACAGCGGATTTCCAATTTTCTACCATTTGCTACTGTTAGTTTTGTTAGTCTAATAAGTTTGTGTCGGATGCAAAGTTCGTCCATAGCAGCGACGAGACGGATTCGTGTAATACTTGAAGCCTTGAAGTCAATAAGCAAATGAAATGTAGTTACGTTGTTTTCTCTTTTCAAGGATTTGTCTCAAAGTGAAAATTTCTTTAGCTCACAAGTGTCAAATATGATTGGCGTACGACGTCATTTACAAATATTCTATGCCTCTTGATATGGTTCTTAATTTTACGCCACATTGTATAATGATTTTCTGCTTAAATAAAATTGGATCAGCTCTATATTACCATGGTAATATGCCAATGATTATTTTTAATATATAAATTAAATCAAATAAATGGCTCTGCAACATAAATTATTAAGAAATTTTGGTCTGAAATCTGCTGCTTGTCGGCCGACGAACGGGGCTTCTCTAGTGCTTACAAAGTAAGAATGGGTGGATCAATAGCAGTTTAAATTATATCTTAAAAGCTGCTAAGCATTACCGCCTCTAGAGCTACTTCAAAATCATTAGAATGTTGAAGTGTAGTGCCGATTATTCAGGTATATTTTTTTCTGTTTTTCTTTTTTCTGAATGTGCAAATATTTACTCTTCTCGTATGAGTCCTTTTTGGCTGTGATTATTCTGTTCGTGTTAAATGCCATGAAACAGCCCCACACAAACTATTGAAGCTGCTGGTACTTCGAGTGCACTCAATATATGTATGTAGTAAGGCAGAGAGGCAAGTAAAGGGATAGGAATAAAAACTCGTTGGTTTAGGTAGGTGATTAGCCTGCCGCTGCCAGTCCTAAATAGTGGGAATGCCCACCTGTCGCTGCTTAGGAAGCAACGCCTTAATACTGTTAGGAGCGCCATCTGTGTTTAAAATTTTTGTGCAAGAAGGATCGCACAGAGGGTTGAGGACTTCGCTTAATTTGGTGTGTCTGCGCTATTACCGCGATTGCCCGATTCCTCTTGCTGGCGCCACTGTTGCAATGTGTAACTGCGTGTTTCTCCTTTGTTTTTTGCTTGTTTTAGCAGCCACAATGCAAATAATGCGCAGACTATTGTGCGGGCGTAAGGATGGAAAGGATAAGGGTTTTGGAGATGAGGAAGAATATTTCTTTTTTTTATGAAACAGGGAAAGTAGGTAAATTTGGAAAAGTGCGAGGGCCATGCTTGACATGGGATTCAAACCCACAACCTCGGCGATGGCAGGCTAGTACTTTTACGCTAGACTACCGAGGCCAGAACTGAGTAGAAAGGAAATTTCCTGTACGAGAACTCCGAACTGGCAGTGCTTCACAAAGGCAGTGCTCCCGCATCATCTGCAGAATACTCTGGCCAAACACCATCAGTAAGGCCGCACTGTGGAGATGAACGAACGAGGAACCCATCCTTAGGCCAATCAAACGCAGAAAGTGGCGATGGATAGGTCACACATTGAGAAAACCACCAGACAGCATCACGAGAATGGCACTCAACTGGAACCCGCAAGGGAGCAGAGGTCGCGGTCGACCAAAAAACATTTGGAGAAGGTCGATGCTGCGCGAACTAGCAGATGCTGGCATCACACGGGATGACGCAAAAACAACAGCCCAGAACCGTGTACGATGGTAGAGTCTTGTCGAGACTCTATGTTCCCGACCGGAGTGAACAAGGAAAAAAATATTTCAGATGCAAGCATCAGCACCAAGCATTAGCAACGGGGGTAAAAATAAAATACTCTTCAAAATGTTGTTGGGATAGACGTATAAAAATATTTTTCGGTTTTTTCATTTTCTCTTCTACTGTACAAATTTTTAAATTTTTTATTTTGTTAAGACACACTGGAGAAATTTGTTTATGTCATTTTATTAATTTTATTTTATTTTAATTTATTTTATTTATTAATTGCTCAAAATTAATGAAGCTAAGAAGTGAGAGCTTTACCCTGATTTATTCAACTTAAGCGTGTCGTCGAACTATGACACTTCTGTACTCGTATATTCGCAAATATTCATTACAGCTGTAGCGATAGTGAGTCAATGAACATTCCATTGGTACAATGAATTTTTGAAATAAAATCGATGAAAGTGGCTTCAATAATCCAATCCTGTCTATTGGTGATAAATTAAAAAAATTGTCAGTTTTTTATGGATGAAAAGTCATCAAATCTTTTATGTAATTATTCCCAAAATTTCTTGAACTGAATTTTTCCTACCACTGTATGACAGAAAGTTCAAAACTGCATATACCTTGGCATTCACTTTCAAAGGTATTATGGAGCGATAAAAAAAATGCATCGAACACATAAATACTGCAACACTACTACAACACTACTTGTAGAAGGTCAATTGGCTAGTTGACATTAGAAATAAAGGAATTTATAACTTAATGGGCAACACTAAGTTACAAGGTTGCCTGTTGCAAGAGCTCGCGCATGTAAACAGATATAAAAACAATCTGCATATGTTTGAGTTCACATTAGCGCGAGAGGAGAAGCGGCAGTTGGAATTTCGGAATGTCGGTCAATCCTAGCGAATTTGCTCATTTCAGATTACTACTTTTTGTTGCATGACATTATTACCGTTGTTCTTGTTTTTAGTTTTGTTATTACGGTTAACGCTCACCATAAAAGCGCTTAATTTTAGGTGTTAGCGGAAATGGTGGTCTCCATCAAAGCAATTGCAACAAACGCCAGCAGCGACAACCGCAGAGGAATGCTAAGTGGAAGCAGCGGTAGCAACAGCAGGAGCAGTAGCAACAACAGCAGCAGCATCTCAATCTCAATCAATCAAATAGTCACATCAGCATTCACTAATTTCCACAATTCTTCTGAATTTTCTCTGCTATTTTTTATTTGGTTAGTATTTCCTTTAAAAATTTTTTTTTATTTAATTTTTTTTTCAGTGACGTCGCAACTTTGTCGTTATTTTTGCTTGACTTTAGTCGTTTTTAAAATTTTATTAGCGCTACAATTTTGCATTTCACAGTAGATTTCGGCAATAACCGTACATGCATACACACACACACACAAATAGCATAGAAATACGTCCAAAGATTGCTTTTATTATTGGCACTTTGGTGCAATTTAAGTCGACAATTTGAGCGCTAAATCGCACACAGTGGCCGACTAAGCGGATGACTACAATTCATGCAGGCTACTGTGTGTGTGTGTATGTGTAGCTCACTCTATATACATATATTCATATGTGTGTGTGTGTGCGAGTTACTTTGTTAGCGCCCGCAATTAAATGACTTTTAAGTGCAGACTCGTATTAAGATGGATAGCAGCCACATCCTATGCATCGTAAAACAGATTTAAGCAACATTCAAACTCAAACCGAGATGGAAATAACAAATGAAAAAATGATCACAGAGATAACAATTCAATGCATAGAATTTTATGTTGATTGTATTATGGACGCCATGATTGCTTGAGTGGCGCAAAATATGACACAAAACTCATTTAAATTAAATTCTGTTTTTATTTCAAAAATGTCAAATTTTAAACGTAATTTTTAATGAATCATATTTGCTAAGAAACTTTTTTAGCTGCTTTGCAGTTTTTAGCACAAAAAAGTTGTAAATTCTATGGCCACTGCATTAGCACATTTGACAGAAATATTCCAGCAGCAATTTTACATGCGCTTTTTGCATTAGTCAACTCAGTTGAGAGCACAATAGCATTCATTAAATAATATTGGCAACACCTCAACAGAAAATTTAGAATTCTTTTAAAACCGCGCATAAAAAAGAAAAAATATTGCAATTGCATGCAAAATTTTGCTAATTAAAAATTCATTGTTAGCAGAACCCAGCTAAACGTAAAAGAAACCAATGAAGCGAATTTCCTAGAAAACACATTTTTATTGGCACTAAAATAAGTCTACAAGGTGTGTTCTTGTCCGCATTCACCTCAAATCAGTGCTCAGCTGAGGACACTCTGCCCACCTCCACATCCGCCTTAAATCGGCCCTTTGCTGTGAGTGTTCTGCTCACTTTCACCTCATTTCCACTCCAGTTGCCGATAATTTCAATTTCTAGTTCATTTCCGCCACTATTCTGCTCCATATTTGATTACATCTGGTTCCTGTAATTCCATTTTCTAGCCCTTTCCGGTTGTTGCCAATCTCCATTTTTTCCTCCTCTTGACCATATCCGCTTCTAATTAGTCCTATTTCCGTTTAGCTTCTATCCGTATCTGTCTCTAATTAGATCAAACGCTACTCCCCTTAGCTTGATTTATGTTCTCGCTCCTAGTTCATCTCGGCTTGCTGTGGTCTTGTGGGCTTGCCCGCCTTTTGACCATATCCGCCTCTAATAAGTTCTATCTCTGCTCACGCCAGCTGCATTCCCATTTCGTTTCCGGTAGTTTCCACTTTCTATCGATATCCTTAAAACAGTTTCATCTACATGCTTTCATGAGCTATTCTCGTTCCTGGTCAATATCTGCAAGCTTTGATAATTTCCAGTTGATGTCATCCCGTTTCCGGTCATTCCTGTTTGTTCTGAATTTCCATTTCTAATCATATCCACTTCTTGACCATATCCACATTTAATCTGTTTACTTTAGCATCATTCCCATTTATGTTCCGTTGGTTTCCACCTTCTGAAAATATCCGTCTCTAGTCAGCTCAAACTCTGCTCACTTCAACTTCATTTCTAATCTCGTTTCTAATCAATCTCTGCTTTCTCTGGTCACTACCGGTTCGAATCATCTCCTTGCCGATCATTCCAGCTCTTTTTCTAATCATTTCCACTTCTTGACTACATCCGCCTCTAATCTGCCCTGTCGCTGAATTTTAATTGTTCTCGAAAAAACTTTATTTATTCATCGATATATATTTGGTCCGTTCAGATATCTTCGTCAAATATAGTACAGTAAACATGTGCCAACTTTTCCTTGTCTCGAATCGCTTCTAACTAAAGGACGCTTCCAACGATGTGAACTGTATATCCTCAGTAATGGCAAATATCCACCTTTTCATAAGAATTTTATGTTTCGGAACAAGAAAATATCCTAAGGAGCTAAGTTTGGTGACTACGGTGGCTGAGGCAAGATTTTGGTACTATTTCTAGCCAAAAAATTCAGGTTTATTTTTTTTTAATTTTTTTTTTCATAACAAAAAATCGTCAAGCACTACAAAAGATGTCCGAGCTTTGTATACGTCAAAAACCAGCTAAAAATTTTACATAGTTTAAGCCCGAAACAAATTTTCAGGATATGCCTGCAAACGCAACAAAACCAACAAACTCGAAAATCGACCTTTTTTTTAATTTAATGAACATAACACATTGGCTCAAAAGACCCCGGCCTAATAAAGAATACATGTTTTTTTCCTTATTCAACATTAGTTTTTTCATCAACGTAATTTCCATCAAGGACAACACAATCCTTCCAGCGCAGCTCTAACATTTCAATACCACTTTTGTTGTACGATTTGTCTTTTGCCTCAAAATAGGCCTCAGTTTCAGCGATAACCTCTTCATTCTGGCGAAATTTCTTACCGGCGAGCATTTTTTGAGGTCTGTGAAGAGCCAGTAGTCGCTGAGAGCCAAATCTGGTGAGTGGGGTGGACGAGGGAGCAATTTGAAGTTCAATTTATGTAGTTTTGCCATTGTTTCGCTATCATCAACACGTTCTTGTTTTTGGTCAATGCGGCCCTCACTTTTAACAGGTCTTTCTTATAGTCAAATCCTCATGCAATATTAAGCCAAGACGTGTTTTTGAGATCTTTACGATGTCAGCTAACTCACCTAACTTTTCGAGCATTCAAAACAATTTTTTGAACTTTTTCGGTGTTTTTCGGTGTTACCACCTCATTTGGACGTACACTGCGTTGTGCTTCATCGGAATCTCTACGGCAATGTTTGAAGTCAGCAAGTCTTGTTGTTTCTGATGGAGCGGAGTCCCCATAACACTTTTCGAGCCATTGCTTTGCTTGAGAAGTGTTTTCCCCATCAAGAAGGAGTGTAAAATTAGAAGACGAAATCTTTTTGATTCATTTTGAAAATAACAAAAGTAGCTTCACTCTTAGCACAACAACTCACGAACTAATGAGTAGAATATAACGAAATGTTATCACCTCTCTTTTTAAGGTTAGTACTAACCTGGGGTCTGAAACCTGCTGTGATTCTATGGATATACACAGCACTTATCAGACCAATCATCACTTATGCCTTTGTGGTTTGGTGGCGACGGACTTTGGTTAAGTCCACACTCCGGGAACTATACAGGCTGCAAGGAATTGTATGTTTATGCATTACGGGTGCCATGAATACAACCTCCGGCGATGCCTCAAATACTATTCTTGATTTGCTCTCCTGGAATCTGAAGATACAACAGGAAGCAACAAAAGCAATGTGTAGGCTCCATAAATATGACCTCTGACACGAAGTCGGAACTTTGGGACACAGAGAAATCTTTAAGATGCTATCTGAGCAGTATCCACTATTTTTGGTATCTAAGGACGACCTTAAACCTATAGTTTCAATTGGAAGGAAATTTGTTGTCAAATGGCAATGTAGTAATCCAGTGTGCATTGCAAGAGGTTTGACGGATATTTTCTTTACCGATGGGTCCAAGAATGAAATAGGATGTGGATGGTACTTAAACGAGAGTACGCTATGGGGCAAATGGCAACTGTTTTCCAAATTGAAACTGAAAGTAGCAGAATGAATAGCTGAGAGGAGAAGGAGCGGGAAACAGATTGAAGTCTCTAGTGACAGTCAGACTGCGCTAAAGGCCCTGGAGAATGCACAGCAAACCTCAAAGATTGGTCAAGAAAGTAAGAAAAAGTTTAATTCTGTTGCAAGACGAAATAAGCTTGTACTTACTATATATGTGTTCCAGGGCACTGCGGCCTTCAAGAAAATGAAATTGCCGATGAATTGGCCAACCAGAGCTAATAACCGAAATCAATTCTGCAGAAATCAAGAAGTGGATTAGCGATTATGTATGCAATTTGCATAAAGAGCGATGGTCCGATCTTGAACGCTACAGAGCTGCAAAACGTTTAATGACAAGCCCGAGCAGAAAACGGTCGGACTTTCTTCTAAAACTTGGAAGAATAGACGTTCGATTGATGGTCGGCATTATTACAGGACACAATTTACTCGCTTAACATATGACCACCATTGAAATCATTGATGACCCGATTTGCTTGTGTTGCTTTGAGGAGGCGTTTTGCATTTGCCAGAGCAAGGTTACGAATTTTTGGTTCCGATGTCGTGAGAATGAGTCATACTCGTTCTCTCAAACTGGAAGATATTCTTAGATTTCTTTTTTCACGAAGTAAAGGGTTAAGTAAAAGCTACATACATTTTGCACGTTAGTGTATGCAATTGTAAGCATTTATGTGCATTGGCAGCAAAACATTCATAGTGCCATTTCCAGACTTAATTACACACAGCCCACCACCCTTTTTATAGCTTCGAAGCTTTATTTTGTACTTACATTCCATGTATGTATGTATGCCCATATTTACGTTTAAGCATGTGACTGGTTACATCACTTTATTCGCCCTCCGTACGTATGCCATGTGCCACACGGACTTAAATGCTCTCAGTACATGTCATAAATCATAATTGCCGTTGCGCATGCGCAGCCTACAGAAAATTCACTACTGATAAAGTTCACGCTCACGACGGAGCTTGCATTGTTTTTCCTTTACACTACAATATTTGTATGCGAAAGGTGCTATGCACTAAAAAGTTTTACGATTTTACACAAATACATATACATACGCACACATATATGCACATAACCACATATATACATAAATACCTATACACGCTTAGCTCTTAATGTTTTTTTGCTATTCCCAGCCATGCAGGCGACGCACTCACTGCCTTCAAATACAATAAACTATAAGTACACACATACATACGTACAAGTAATTCATAAATGCACTCTAACGCACCAACACATGCACACACCCAAACACTTGCATGTTTGTATAAGACATTAGGAAACGGTATGCATATTTTTGAGTGTGTGTGCGTGCGCTTGTTGGCTAGTCTGTTTGTATTTGCACGCTTCGCATGAACGGCCTTTGAAGGAATTCATTGTTTGCCTGTTTAACCTGACGTAAATCTTGATCAATAAGCGCACATTTGTTTGCGCGCAAGCAAACGCCCTCAAACAACTCACTGCGGCACTGTCAACGCTGCCATGTTGGCCGTTGTTTGCTGGCTGGCGCATTTACATGCAAGGCTCCGTCATCAAGCACACCTTCAATGACTTAACTTGGCAGGCGGACAGACACAGATACTTGCGCCGCCGTGTGACTTCGTTAGCCGGCTTGATTTGGCTCAAGCCACTGGTCGATTTGTT
>JAYXIM010035832.1:0-164654 GCA_037575425.1 Anastrepha fraterculus | reverse complement strand
TAGGCCTCCTGCAGCAATTCACGGGCTTGGGCTGTATTTTTTTTCAAATTGAAGCAGAAAAGCAAAGCTAATTCAACCTCCCAATAATATTACAAATTATTACTATATTATTGCAATGTTTCGTGTGCAACTGTTCGACGTAGATTTTGTTCACGTTACATATTCGACGTTCACGTGATGGTCCAAGTGAATATTTAACTCTTTCGTAAGTCCGAAGCTTCCGGGCAATAAGTTCGTTAGCAAATAGTCCTAGGCCAGGCCTAGCCGGACATCGAGGAGAAATGGAAATATTGACCTCACCACACACGGCCTAATAGACCACGAAGCATACTGCGCGATTTCTTCCTCAACAAACTGATAAGCCGTTTTGGTGACATATCCTGGCCATCCAGTCGCCCCATCTTACGCCTATGGATCTAAGCACTAAAAGAAAATATCGTTCGTGAGGTTAATGACAGCCTGACATCACATCTCCAGAGAGTGTTACGGAGTACGGAGACCAGATTGCAGGAGTATACACGACATACTGATCGATATTTAGAGGCAATTTTCTATTTCGATTTAGCCTATAATTCCTAATTCTGCAACAGGGTACCCTCTATGTGCATTAGGGTGCCTCACTCAAAACAATTGCGATTTATCCATTCGTAATATAATTATATTTAAATGGTAAGACCAGCTAAAATATTTCGAAAAACGATTGCACTTCACTGGAGTTAGAAACACCACCAGACATAGAGTTTTTTTATAAATAAAATATGATATAAAAAGTTGCTTTCCCAAACTCACCTCAGATGACAGAAGAGTCTCTGCATAAAGGGTCTCCATAATTTTTTTTTTTTTTTTAATTTCATTAAAGTGTTAAAGTATTACGTTGGAAAAAAATAAATCCATTATTTGTACTTGAAATTTTTGCCCAAATGGCTTACAACTATGTCGGCGATTAACACCAAAAATGCCTGAATGGAATCGGCGAAACAAAAATTCCACGTAATTAACTGTTACAGTATTGGCAGCATAAACACCATTCATGATTTTTAGCGGCCTGGCTTTATCAAAGAAAAATTGTCTAATATACCGAATTTTCTCTTGATTTGACTTCCGTTAACAGTGGAGCTGTAACTCAACCTGTAGCTCACATCTATTTAAATCAAATAAACAGCAAACGAATTTTTTTAATGTAAAATATCACCTTGACAACGAGCATAAACTTTTAAATATTTGATCGATACTTTACGAGATATCACTCACTACAGTCATCTACCGAGAAAATAATGGATTATTTTCCACTAATATTTTAAATTCTATAATTCCAATGGCAATGGAGTTGAAATTTTTTTTTGTTTTTCCAAGTGATACACCCTAATACCAGGTATATGCCTATGAAGTGAGACTTTCAGCTATTAGTCCATAGATGTCGCAAGGAGCATTTTTAAACCTTCCCAAATATCTTGTTTCTTTCGTCTGTCATCTGTCAACAATATTCAGTTCATTGTTTGTTACGTTTCATACAACAATGCATTTTTGTCGCTCTTAAAAATGTCGAATTTCGTGCCTTCAAACTACGATTTGCCGACATCGAAAAACCACTTGTGAAATGCTGCTCTCCCGGTTCAAAAGGAAGTCTTTTTTGCATCAAATCGTTACGGGTGATGAAAAATCGGTGTATTTCTCCAATCCCAAGCGTAATCAATCGTATGGTCTCGCCCGGCCACAAGCCAAAAACAACGGCCAAACCAAATCGCTTCGGCCGCAAGGCAATGCTGTGTGTTCTCTGGGATCAGCGTGGTATGATTTGGTACGAGCTATTAAAACCAAGTGAAACAGTTGACGGTGAACGCTACCAACGACAATTGGCCGATTTGAACACCGCTATACACCGAAAACGCCCAGAATAGAGCGACCCGGGAATTGGTGGAGACGTACGATTGGGAACCGCTGGTGCATGCGGCTTACTTACCAGTCTTGGCGCCTTCCGATTATCATTTGTTTGCAGCGATGGGCCACGCACTTTCCGAGCAGCGCTTCAATTCTCACGAAGAAGCCAAAAAATGGCTCGATGATTGGTTTGCGGCCAGAGACGGACAATTTTTTTGGCGCGGCATCCACAAATTGCCTGTGAGATGGGAAAAATGTGTGCCTAGCGATGGCTATTATTTTGAAGATTAAATTTGTAACCATTTTTTGTTAATACACATTTGAAATTGAAAAAAATTAACATTTCATAGGTATACACCGTATATACTCAGGTATTTATAAGTGCGGCGTACTTCACAACTCCCGCTTGATCACTGTATTTAATTTTTGAAATATTCAATACTTATTTAGCTGCCTGTTCATTTAACATGGAAAAGGTGTTAAAAAATCATCGGTTTGCGTTTCAGTTGCAATAGAATGGGGAATTAATTAGCAGTCAGCCTTCTCCCTTCCGCTCAGTTTGTAACCAGCTATGCAAACAGCAAGCATTGTTTTTTTTTTGTTTTTCAATAAGCACCAGTGAAATCATCAGTTATGCGTGAAAAAAAGCATTTCAAATTCAGGCAACTAATAATTTTCAAATTAAAAAATTATATAAATTAGCATATTAAATTTATTTGAGTGAAAATAAAAAAATAGCATCTACACATTAGCATAAATTTAAATGTGCAGAGAACGCAACTCCCCAAAAGCAAAAAAAAAAAAACAATAAAAAAAACAGATAATGTAGCTAACATATTTCACTACAACGTCCATACCCATCACCTGGCCCATATATCACAGCGCAACGGTGAACATATCAATGTCTAGGGGGTTATATATGTGCATAGAGAATACACAAAACATATAATTAAAGGCGAAGAATTGAAACACATACACAACCAAAGCAGCAGCATATAATTTTGAAAAACTTTATAATAGATAGAAACTCAGACAATTCACTTTGAAAACAACTCAATTAGACTAGCGGAGAAAATCAGCGCTTCGAAAATGATTAGTCAAGCAGAAACATATGTTTATGGGTGTGTTTTATGTATGTTCGTAAGTATGCAATGCATACATAAAGCCACACTAAACTGTTATAAATGTTTTATATTTGTTTGCCACCAACACAACCACATCAACCAAATTTTTATCTACAGCCAGACAAGTGACAGATTTATGACAACGCACGTACGCCAAAAGTTGTATTAAGCATTGCTGTTGTTACTGTTGTTCTTGTGGCTACTATTTTGTTTATAACACATTTTATTATCTATGCGATTTTGTATTGTTATGCAAAGTGAAACTTTTTTACAAATCAAGAGTTGTAGCAGTTCTTTTTTTGTTGCTTAATTTCAATGTTTATTTATCAAAAGGCACAGCTGTTAGTGTACTGCTTCTATGACAGCTTAACGGAATAAAGAGAGCCACATACAGATGTAGTATATGTTAGTTGGTATTTATAACGAAGGGAAAAGCCGCCTCTGCCATGGCAGTCTGTGAGTGCTTCCTTTTGCTAAATGTTAAATATTTTTTATGAGAAGGAATTCCTTCTCTCAGCGGCCATCTTAGTCGAATGGGTGGCTGGAAGAAAAAGTTTTTTCTAATAGCGCGGTCGCCCCTCGGCAGGCAATGGCCACCAAACATTACATCGTGGGAGGGAAGGGCGTATTAGTCGCCGCTCCTAAGCAATAGTTTTTCGCATGACGTCGCATGCTTCCGTCCATTTTTTCCTGTTTTGCTGCATAGATTACACCAATGACTCAGGGTCGTAATTTTCGCCAAAGATGCTGCGAAGCTTCAGTCCAGAGTCATTGAATCGCTTACAATCGAAGAATACGTGGTGGACATCTTCTATCGTGTTTTCCCTACAATGTTTCCCTGCTACGAAGCGTTGTTTCACTTTCAGCTAACATTTCAGCTTCGTTTGTCATTGCACCCGCTGGATGCATTCCAGCGATAACTACCGCGGCTTCTTTCGACACAGTTTTGAAGGCTTGGCGTACCCGAAGCGCACATAAACGATATGTTGCCTTTATACAGCGGAGATAAGACGCAGATGTCTTTTAGCCTCTTAGCAGTAATGACTACTGCGATATCGTCAGCGAACCTTATACGATTTTTTAACGTTACTTTTCCTTTACATTTATATTCTTAATGTTGAGCGAAGGAGAAAATTGTAAAATCTTTTGCCTATTATTTAGGCGAGGAAATTTACCAATTCGAAATTATATAGCTTTTTTGCATTGTACATTTTTGAATTTTTTAAATCCGCGATTGGAAAAATATGTATCTTCATTAGTAAAAAACGACACTGCATCAAGGCTCTGTTGAGGTCTAGTTTTATGATTAAAAAATTTGTACAAATACTTAAAAAGACAGCGGATGCAATAGAAGTTGTGTGCGGTCATACTTTGTCTGGATAAATAGACATACATTAATCTCGAAAGCTCTTCTGAGTTAATTCCTGTGTAACCAATTCATCAACCATCTTCTTGAGATTATGCAAATAGCTCTGAATGGTTTCTGTTTTCTTTTGAACAATGGAATAAATACGACTTCTTGATTTGAGCATTATTTTTGGCGATAAGAGTGTTCACACATTTTGACCAGTTTTGAGTATTTTTTGTTTCTTGTTTTAATACTCATAATAGGGTCACGCAAGCGTTTACACACAGACTATAGTCACTTAATGTTCAATCCGCGGTTTGTCTATGAGTATAGTATGATAGCTACTAGCCTGCAGCAAGATAAAGAAAGGATAGGAAGAAACGATGTAAGCGATTTCAAACAAGCAAGCAGAGGTACTCGCCGCTATTATGGTTCCATGTAGTAAATGAACTGCTGAAGAAATTCGATGGAGGGACACTAAAACGTATGGCATATGCAGATGACATAGCTACAGTAGTTACGGAAAAGTGCCTGGACACCATCAATAGCATTATGAATAACACTCTTGGCACAGGTTTAGGGATAAACGCGGAAAAAATGGGCATGATACTTTCACTAAGAAGTATAAGGTCCCTGCGTGGAACCTTCCGAAGCAAGGCAACAACGAACTACATCGCAAAAGTTATGCGAAGTACCTTGGACTAATACTGGACAGTAAATTTCTGTGGAAGCGCAATGCTGAGGATACGGTGAAAACGACTAGTAATGCGCTGTACGCATATAAAAGAATGCTGGACGTTACTTAGGGTATATCGCCCTCACTGATGCATTGGTGCTACACGGCAGTAGTTAGATCGATATTGCTGTACGGAACCTTAGTATGGTGGACTGCGACAAGAAAATTGACATATTTACTGTCATTGGAAAGGATTCAGCAACTCGCCGCTCTGTACATAACAGGTGAAAATAAAATCACTCCTACGGCGGCACTAGCAATGATACTTAGCACCCCACCTATTGACCTTATGGCGAAAAATCGTGCACAGAAATCTACGGGCCTACCGGAATATTTACTTACACAACCTTCCGACATAGCTCAATAGGAAAGAGGAGTACAGGTTGCACAGACTACATAACCCTGCGCCTTAATTGGGAAAGAAGGTTTCATACTACAATTGAAGAGGATGGATGACGCAAAGTCATGAAACCTAGCCGTAGGTCTCTTCATATTTACACAGACGGCTCCAAGACTTTGAACGGAGCGGAAGCGGGTATTTACTGCTCAAAACTAGGTACTAAACAGCCAACCAAGCTGCTATATCAGAGCAGTATTTCTCAAGCGGAAGTTATTATCGTTGGGAAAGCCGCGAAGCTTGCCTACACAAAAACTGAAAATAGCTCAATAATGAATATTGACTTAGACGTCAAGAAGCAATAAAAGCAATAAGCTCAAATTGTATTAAGTCCAAAAATGTTAAACGGAGCAGGGACGCCATGGAGAGGCTAGCTGCAGAAGGCTAGCTAGAAGGCTGCACATCTATTGGGTACCGCGTCATAAAGGCATTATAGGAAACGAAATAGTAGATGAGACAACTAAATTTGATGAGATGCAGCTACATTTGACCAAGCGAATGGCATTCAAAAATCTGCTAAATTTAATATACAATGAAATGGAGGACTCCATGAAAAGGCAAGTGAAAACTAAGAGGGCTAATCTGACCACACGAAAAACTGCAAAGGTCATGTGTATAACTAATGATAAGGCACTTACTCAATTCGAGCTCACGCTCTCACGAAGAGACTGCGGAACTAGCATGGGTATACTGGCATGCCCTGATCTATAGGCTGCACTACGAAATGGGCACTGCTAGCAACGATAGATGTAGGTAGTGCAAGAGGTTATAGAGGGTTATAGAGGAAACTTTAGAGCACCTTCTGTATCTCGCGCTCGAAATGCCTGGAGCTCCACCAGTTTGAGGGTATGGGGGATATCTCAAAAATTGATCTTCCAGCGCTGCTTAGATTTGCAAAAACCGTTGACATCCTACCTGATGTCTACTTTAAATCTTAATAGAGGTCAGTCTCTCTCTCTCTCCCTCTTAATGCCAGCTGTATTAACCCAACATAATACTCATTATTTTTTTATAAAAGTGTACCTCATTATCTAACACAAACCATATAAACCTAATTTTATACAAAATGTTTTTCTAATTTTTATACAAAAATTTGAAAAATTCCACAGACTTTTCATCCCTATTCCACGATTTAGAATTTCTGGAAAGACGTTTGGTATGCAATTGTGAAGGTTACTAAATTTTAGTATAATGAAGGGCAGGTGCGAAATTGATGGCGGAGTTGCGTACTTCCGATTGGTAGTCGCTCACCACCAAAGCCGTGCGGCTACCGTGGTCCCAGATACTTAGATTATAAGGTAGCAAATTTCACCAACTTATTCATATGATTAAAAAAGATGATGGTAAATAAACACCATGAAACACCGAATTGCTGTTGTTGTTTTTTTTTGTTTTTGTTTTTTTTTTTGACCCCTACCATTTTACACTTTTTTTCTGTTCATATTTTTCTAAGGCTGCATTTTATCGCCAACTGGTCATCACAAACGACTGTAATCATTATCATAATGGGCGTGTCTAAGCATATCACACCCGAGCCAACGAAAAAAACTTAGTGACAAGCGAAAATGAGTATTTCAGTAGCAAAAAATCTAACACGAATCGAAATTAAAAAACTTAAAAATACAGCTAAATATTTTTTATGTTAATTAGCAAGACCTGAAGTCTATTGGCTAGCCAGCAACAGCAATAGCAACTGCGGCCGTTCGTACGTGTTCAGCTATCTCTGTCATTGACCGAATGGCTGCGCTGACTGCACATACACACAAAAGTAACTGGCACTGGAATTAGTATTGGACTGGCGATGGGCTGGGCTTCTTCTTTTTACTTACATTTTTCTGGTTGGCTGAGTGGGTCATAGTAATGTGTAGAGTAAATGCACGTGAATGAATAAAAATAGTATAAATAAAAGCGGAAAATAATACAAATAAACGCAAAAAAAACTACAAATAAAAACAAGAAACCCTAAACCGGTGTTTTGTAAATTGATATTTGTAAGAAAATTCATATGTAACGGCTTATTTACATAAATAGAAACTCGTAGATAAATAATAATAGAAAAAAATAATGTTTTTTTAATTATTTTTTATTTTAATTATTTAAGTAAAATTTTTTTACTTAGAATAGGAAAATTTAAAATCATATTACAAAATGTTAAACTAACATTCAAAATTTATAATTTAAATACTCGTCTGATTATCATAACACCATCAACGCAGGCTACCGCAAAGTTATGAATTAAATGTGCTTGCCAAGAAATACATATTGGCTGTCTTTTACAAGTTTGAGAACTTAAATGACAATACAAAATAGAAATATTATTGGAATGATTTTTTTATTGTTATCTGATAGTTAACTTAAAAGCATTTATTTTTTGATTATGTTGTCAGGCATATGTCTATCGCGATTATGAATTACATGGTCCATTCGATCAGATCAATCCCATAAATTAAGTCACGATTTTTGGAAATCGATTGCTAATTTTTTTTTAAATCAAAAAATATAAAATTTTTAGGGAAGATAGAGGGTTAAATAATATTTGAAACAAATTAATGGTGGCTTTTTGTTACTTACCGCACCCTGTTTTCGTCTAAGAAGACCCATACAGTAAATTTTTTCTGGGACTTTTTTTTGTGGAGCATCTTAACTCCTCCATCAATTCTACGAATTTAATAATTTTCAGATTTTTCATAATAAAAGTCAATATGCGCCATACAGTGGTAAGCAGTGTCGAGTAAAAAAATAAGCACAATTGAATTTTGTTGTAGACTCTTCTTCTTTTTCTTCTTCTTCAATTGGTGCGATAACCCCTTCGGCGGTTTTTGCCGAGCTCAACAAAGCGCACCAGTCATTTCTTTCTTATGCCAACCGGTGTCAGTTGGGCAGACCATCTGAACCTGCTCCACCATACCCTTCTCTAACGCAATAGAAGCCTTCCTCTTTTTCTGCTACCACCAGCTCGTAACACATCGACTACTTTCAGAGCCGGAGCGTTTGTATCCATTCGGACAACTTGATCTAGAGGGCGGAGCCGCTGCGTCTTTATTCACTGCGCTATGTCTATGACGTCGTAAAACACATATAACTCATTATTCCATCGACTGCGATATTCAACGTCCCATACAGAGGTCCAAAAATCTTCTGCAGAATCCTTTCGCAGAGGAAGAGGAAACCCATCTTTTTGTTGGAGAGATCAGCTGGAAAAGGGCTTAGCTTTCTTTAGTATGCCCCAAGGGCTCCGGTTAGCACAAGAAAGAAACGACTGGCGCACTTTATGAAGCCCGGCGAAAATTGCGGTTTTAGCGCTTACCGCGCCAATCAAGAAGCAGAGAAGAATCAGTAAACAATTGTCCGACTCTGCATGGCTTAACAACTGACATAAAATTAGTTGCTCGGAAGTTAGCTAAAAGTTGACATTTCATCATGGAAAGAATTACGAAAATCAACGCTCTGTCAAAAGTTGTGCCCCGCGTGCTCTGACCGACTTACGGTGTACACCGATGCACAGTGGTCCGGCGGCCGGACAAAACTCAATTTTTCAACATTTTTGAAATAAAAATTTGATAATGCAGATGTTTTCTTAAATATTCAAGGCAGATTTCCTGAAAATATTACTTAATTTAAAAACTTTTTCATTGTAGTTTTTTGACTTTAAACATGAAATTGTATGCAAATCGTACTTCATACAAGAGTTTCATTTTCATGTCTGCAAATAAATATTACCACTTAATTGTTAACCAAATATTGAAAAAAAAGATTATTGAATATATTAACGGAAACAGTAATAATTCTCTTAAGTTGTGGTACAAAATCCAATTTTTTTGTTTTTTGAAATTTCAAAATTTTTCGAAAATTTTTTTTTAAAGATCATTTTTTCGACCGGTCCACTTGAAATCAACATGAGTGATGTAGCCACATATTTCAGCTATGATCTCAAACTGAAACCTGTTACGCAAAGTTGCGCAAATTAAAAATAATGTAGCTTTTGTGCGTTTACCCACAGGCAAAACGTTACATATGGCGTATGCAATTTTGTGTAAAAGACCGAAAAAGACATCACAGACCCCATCAGCATTAGGAGACAACTAAAAACAAAAAATTTTATTAAAAAAACAAAATTTTTTTTAATATTATTACAATATTAATATGATATATGTATAACACTATATACAATAAAATAATACATAATAATATAACATGCCGGCTTCCGTGCGCAAAATTTTAATTCATGGGAGTTTAATTATTAAACCTGCTTTGCTGCCTATTGGCCAACTCTCCGAAGAGGCTCAGGAAGCACGCAATAAGGATTTGAAAAATTTTAGACAAAACAATACACGAAAAATGTCGAGAACTGACACAATGACAGATTTATTAAATGCTTTGCTTTGTTCATCAGATGTAGTTATAATATCAAAAACTAAGGTTACGAAAAACAAGCCAAAACCATTTTCAAAAAAGGTTCTTGCGCTTTTAAATTTGAAAAATGATCCAGCCTCAGAAAGCAGCTCATCAGAAACCGAGGATTCTGAATCATAAAAAAAAAAATTTAAAATTAAAAACAAAAAAACAACTAAATATCCAAAAAAAATTTAAAAACTAAAACAAAAAAAAAATTTAAAAATTTAAAATAAAAAGAGAAACTAAAAATTAAAAATAAAAAATAAAAAAAAATTTAAAAATTAAAAATTAAAAATAAAATTAAAAATTAAAAATTAAAAAAATTTATAAATTAAAAAAAAATAAAAAAATCTAAAAACAAAAAAAAAATGAGGAGAGAATAACCTTACCGTAAACCTCCACGTGGTACTCTCTGGGGTCGTGAAAAATGTAAAAATGAACTCTCCAGCTAATTGCGGAAGTAAAAATGTATTTATAGTATTCAATGAATTTAAAATTTGCTAAAACTAAGGTCAGATTCGTCATCACTGATCCTTAAAACCCCTAAATATATATTTTCAGCTTAATTAAATGAGTTTTTGAATTTTGTCCGCCAACGCCTTCTGGTCGGACCACTGTGCGATGCGGCCAAGTTTTGACATAATGGCTACGTCAATAAGCGAAATTGCTGAATTTGGGCTGAAAACAACCCGAAGCCATTCAAGAACAGCCACTACATTAAGCGAAAACATCCGTGTGATGCAGTCTATCGGCTGGAAGAATCAACGGCAGATATTTCTTCAAAGACGAGGCTGGCGCCAATGTAACAGTGAATGGCGAACACTATCGTGCCATGATAAACAACTTTTAGGTGCCCAAAATTCAAACTCTTGTTCTGCGCACCATTTGGTTCATAATAGAAAAAACGGCGGAAAACAACGGATTTACATTGTCGTTGCTCAGGGAGCAATTTAACATATCCTTCGTCTCGAACCAGTGGATTGCTACCAAGATCGTATGATATCACCTTTGGACTTTTATTTGAGCGGCTCTGTAAAGTCTAAATGCTTTGGGGATAAACTAGCTTCTCTTAAGTTATTGGAGAAGTCAAGATAACTAAAGTTTTTCACGAGATACCGACCAAGTCATCTGAATGGTTCCAGGAACAGTAAAGATTGGCCAATCAATTTGAACTTTCGTTTGTTTTATTTCAATCTAATATCTGATACCTCGGAATTGATCACCCTTTAGTTAAAAGTAAAATTATTGGATAATACATACTATATGCATGCTAATTGGTCAATCTTCTTCTCCTAGTTGTCGTATGCGTTCTGGTGTTTTTCCACAAATGGAGAAATCTAAGATTTTATGGCTCCTGCAAACGGCGATAGTTTATATAAAGAGCTTTTCTTGGCAGAAATACACTTGGAAGTTTACTATTCCCTTCCGAGGTCATTTTTGGGCTTCATGTCCTATATTTCGAGCCCCTGCACTACCAAATAATAGCCACACACCAACCCTTTCAGCTATAGCAACTAAATTTAGCCCCCAGTTTTTTCTAAGTTGACTTTATTTAAATCAGCTACAACTTAACTATGGGTCCATTAACTTATAGCGCACCTTATTAAAATTTGCTTCAAAACCGCTGGCTTTTTAATATATCCACTTATTTTCGATATTTCTAAAGATATTGAAACTTTGTTGAATCTTTTTGCATGCAACTCAAAAAAGCTAACTTCTATATAAAAAACCCTTCAAATATTAAGGTCATAAATCTTTTCCCTTAAGCATTCATTGGCTTAACATGCGCGAACAATTAGTTCTGAATAATTGGGATTTCCCATAAATTTACATCACATTTCTTTTGAACCTTTCTTCTATAATTTTCATTTCCATACACGGGTTTTCATCGCTACTGTTATTCCCCAAGAATTCCGCTCTCATATCCGCGTAAGCGCGACCAACAGCTGCAACCGCATTCGCTGCTATTTCCTGCACTAAATAATTTTCATAAATTGTCATAACGTGACATCCGCGTGAAAACCGATTAAAAATTATAAATGTAAGTGATCCGTATGTGTGTATGTGTGCATGTATACCTGAGCACAAATGCCTAACTGTCAGCAGCGAATCCACATCAACACTTCAAAACGTCAGTGGTTTGTGTTACAAATGGCTTCTATTTTTATCGCAACGGACACTAAGGCAATGAAACCAAATCCTATTTAAGGCAGGTGTATAAACATACCAAACATATACACATACATATACAAATATAAACCTATGTATATTAACATTCAATAGTCTTGCATTGAAAGAGTGATTTGGCATGTCAGATGTGAGTAATTGTTAATTTGTATTTGAATAAGTTAATTAACACCAACAATACACAACAAGAGCAACGGTAGAACTAATGTTCCATATATTGTGTTTTTTTTTATTCACAAAGTTATTAAATAGAGTAAAATTCTATGGACACAAGAAATAACCACCTAAGTCGGCTTAAGAAACAACTGAGTTGTATGCTGCACAAACACTAACAACTAACGAATACTCCGTATGACATTTACGTGAATCCTTAACTACAGAACAATTTTTTTCTTTCAGGTATCATTAAAAATACAATGACTAACCGTACAGTCCATAGAGTCCATAAGAAATGCGCTTCCCGGAAAGCATGATTTTCAATTTAGGCGCTTTTTGCATGTGACCACAAAAAAAATAAAAAATCCATACGCAAGTCAGTTTGCTTAGCTTTTGTTGCGGCAATCCACCCAGGCTAGCTACAATTTTTCTCTGTACTACATTTAAAAAAATCAATAGACTTTATAGCTTATATTTTTAATTCACATATGTAAATAGATTAAATATAAAAATAGTTACAAAAGCAACAATAAAAGTGGAAATAACCGCAAAACACACCCATTTTTAAAGCACAAAAAAAAAGACACAGCGGAGCTCAATCACGTTGCACTCGCATAAATGATTCGAGATAAACTTAAATATACAGAAGCGAGCAAAACTGTTTGGATTCAGTCACTTTTCTGTGGTTTAATTTCGCACTGAAGATTACGCAGTTCAGCACAAATTCTGAAGCAAATGGCAGAATAACTTTTTCGAAAGTTTTTGACTTACTAAATCTGGATCAAAACTGAAAATAGCGCTAGGACCACAGATTTTCGGGATATTCCGACTAAAAATGCAAAGTATATATTTTTGTCTATATTTGCGGTTATCAGTTCTCCGTGCATGAAACACCAAAATTATGGAATACGTTTTTTCTTCCTCGGCAGGCAATGGCAAACCTTCGAGTCTATTTCTGGCAGCAAAAAGCTTCTCACAAAAAACATTTCTGTTCGGAGTCGGCTTAAAATTATAAAATGGAGGACCCTCCATCTGTGGAACAACATCAAGACGCACACCAAAAATAGAAGGAAGAAGCTGAGCCAAGCCCCCACAAAGGGTGTACGCGCCAATAATAGCAAAATAAAACAAATATCATGAAATTTGTAGGATAGTCTTTCGACATTTACTGCTTCTGCCCTTGGGCACTTCTAGTGTTGTTAGGCGCTAACTGGCACTTCCACTGGAAAGTTTGACATATTTCACCATAAACGCGCTCGAACGTTTTGATGTGTAAGCATTACACAGCGGCTTTAAAAATTCATCTTGGAAAAAAATGAACCACGAACCAAAGATTGTTTGCGGCGCTCCAAATTGCCGTGAGGTCTTTGAGAGGCCATCTTTTTCAATTCTGACCACAAACAGTAGTTCAATGGACTCACATCTGGACTTTCAGATGGCCAATCTTCTGCGACTAGCAACCCAAGATATTTTTTTTTTTAGTTACTGCTGAGTGGTTTTTGCCTTATGGGCTGGAGCGGCATTTTGCTGAAAGATCCAACCTTCTCCATGGAAGATAGTACTGCTCAACTGCTTCACCGCGCTGTCTAAGACATCCTCCTGGTACACTTTTGCCCCGGTCTTAACCGCTTTTTCACCGAAATGAAGAGATGTAACACCTTTAAAATACACTTCCCACAAAACCATTACCTGGGTTGGATAGTGGCCGCGCTTAGGCCTTGGAACAATATTTTTTGCGTCTTTAGAAGTTTTAGCATAGATTTTGTTCTTTTGCTTTTTAAAAACTTTTTCACCAGCGAACATTTTCTCATTTTTGAAAAGATTATTGTTGACCGCGTGCCACCGAAGAAGCTGCTTGCACCTCTCGGGTCTACTTTTCTTCAAGCGCGTTGCCAAAAGATGACCAGTTCAGCGTCGGAAGGCTTTCATGTCTTAGACTTGACACGATTTACCGCTTTCTAAGGGATTTCTGCAAATTCTGCCGAATAATGTCTCGCCAGGTGTCTCTGTTTTCCGCACACCTTTTCCAGTTGCTTATGCCAAGAGAAGCCAGTTCAGTTTCAATTCAGTTCTTCCACCGGACGCAATGACGTTTCTTTTTGCCGTCGACCGCCCATTATCGTCTAAAATACCTTCTTCGCCGGGACATTTCGTTCCATACGAACGACATGACCCAGCCACCTTAATCGCTGCAGGGTGGCTCGTTTGACTATGTGGTTCATTAGAATGCAGTAACCATCATATACCAGAACAGACGAAAAATCTTCCAAAGTACTTTCCTCTTTAATCCAATCCAAATCCAAAACTCTTATTTTTTTACTGTCTTCAAGCGCCATCGAGGCTTCAGCACTTTCGAAAAGCACGGGGATGTAGTTCCTACATCGAAACTCTTTGCTTGACGCCTTAATTTTTTATCAATTTTGTAGTTTAGTAACTCATGCTCCTCACCTTCATTTCGAAAATATTTGCACCCGATATCGTGTAACCATTTCCGCTTTATACTGGCCATATAAATGTTCCACATATTATATCACAACTATTTTGCTCACCACTTTAGCCACATAATGTCTACAGTGCACAGTCAGCATTATTTAATTTAATTTATTAATTATCATAACAAATTACGTATCGTTACACTTGTCATTTATGCCGCAAGGCGTTTAATCAATTATATGCGGTTGTAATGCAACAACAACCTACATTACATACGTACATATGCGCATACTTATGAGAATAGTTAATTTTGTACTGCGCCTTAGCGGAACTAGTTGTCGCTTGGCGTTGTTGGTGGCGTTGGTGTGGCGTTGGTGGGCTGCAGCTGCAACGAAAAGTGCTCTAGATAAATATGTAGATATGCAAATTTTGCAACTAAAGATATTTAAATAAAATTTCAAAAATTATTACAAAACCAACAGCCCACTGCGCCAGTATCGATATCAGCTTTCAACAAGGATGTTTTCAGCAGTGCACAAAAAAAATACTACGTATACACCCAGCTCATACAATGTTGCTCGACACTTGTTTGTTGTTGTTTTTTTCGCGCTTTATAGCGGATATAAATGCACAAATCAGCATTACAATGCGCTGAGAACCAACAATTAAGGCACACACCCACAACCACACACACACATATATATGTATGTCCGCATGCACGCTCATGCTAAACAATGGGCGGCAATTAGAATGAACAGTTGCGCGTCGAGTTGAATGACAAGCAACGACCTACAACTTTGCTGCAAAGCAAAAAGAAAAAAAGAAAAAATCGAGCTAAGCCAATGTAAATTGCATTATTATAAATTTTAAATTGAAAATTTAAAACGAAAAAACGAAAAAAAAAGCAATTCAACAATAGCTTTAAACAATAACATTGGCAATAATAGCTTACATTTTAGGCGATTTATGGTAGTATTCTCATCCACTCTCACTCTCGGGTTTGTTGCTTAAGTCTTTTGTTGGCTCGTGTTGAGGCGGGCGTTGAAGTTGGCCTTTGACTGATGGTCGCGATCGATTCGGTGTTGATTGTGCGTTCGAATTTTGTGTTGATGTGCTTCACGTATGAGTGTGTGTGTGTGTGTATGCGTTTTTCTGTTGCCCTAAGCGGGGGAGTTCTTGCAATTGTACATTCAATAGCATAGTTTTATTTATTTTTATAATTTTTCGGTGTTTTATGATAGCTGGCGGCATATCAGCTACGCCTTTTTGGTTTTGGTAGACAAATATATGTACATTCACATGTGCTTTGAATTGCAGCGAGTTTGATGGGTGGCCAATTTGCGTATGCGGTGGGCGAGATTGGCCTGTTGTTGAGAAATTAACCCTTGTGTGAATTAAAAATAGTAACAAACTCTTTCGTTTCGTTTTCTTTTTTCAGCGACTATTTTCTAGACTTAGCGGACAAGCACAATATACCACATCAGAGATCGCAGTACATAATGGCCTAATAATTATAAAAATAATAAAATTGAAAATTACCAACTATGCACAAAATGTTGACAAAAGTATTGACAGTCTTGGCTTACAATAGACGTATATATTGGCGCTTATATCCTTTATTGGGTTTTTGGTCCAGCTCTTTCTCCTATTCGTGGTGGGCGTCTTGATTTTTTTTACAAATGGGACCAACAGCTTTACGCCGCCTCCGAACGGTAGTAGGTTTTTGTATGAGAAGATTTTTCCTGACAAAAATACACTCGAAGGCTTCTTACTGCCTACCAAGAGGCAACCGCTTTTTGAAAAAAAAAATTTTCTATTATATGGTAGTTTCATGGCCAGAGTTTCGAACTTATTTGACTGCGACGATCTCCTGGTATCTGATAGAAAGCAAATATTTGTGTCTGAAAGTATAAAAAAATACAATACAATATCTTTTATTAGAATATTTACTTGTTGTAGTATTCTAGCTTTAGGGTAAATGACCTTTTAGAAAATATATGGGCCAAACCCAAAAACCAAGGCTACCCTTACAAGTATAAGCCTTCTAAAATACCTAATATCCTGAATCTCACTCCACTTTCCCACCATCATGCAGCACCTTTTCTCATTTGCATATCCAAGGGTTAAGCAAAAATTAGTGGGATATAACAAAAATTTTTACATACGCCTATCAAAGTATGCGATAATTTGCTATATAACAAAATAAAAAAATCAATAAGCACCTGAAAAATGTTATTGTAAAAACGTATAGCCAACCAATACCGATACTCACTTAGCAAAATAATCAAGATTATCTGTAAATTAAATGACCACCCGCCGAGTGCGGCAAACAAAAATCGTATTTTTTCGATATCTATTAACATTTCTTCATTGAGTTCGTGGGCACGTTAGATTTTCGTCTTGCACATAAAATGCTTTGTCAGCACCTACATATGTACATAGATTACTTGATAATTTTTAATACAAGGGTTTCATTTGTGTATTATATGGGTGTAACCGAAACGAAGAAACAGGCGGTTGCACGTGTGCATGTTTTTATAAATGAAAACAGAAGTTTAAGAAAGGCCGAGGTTTCGAGCACGAAATAAAAAATACTTAATGAAAAATACGAAATACAAAATAGAAAACTTAAAGAAATTTAAAAAACTAATTGCTGTTACAAGATAAATAGCTTAATGATAAAATTAAAAATTATAAAAAAATGTGTAAATACATTTTTTTTTTTAATATTTATTTATACTACTTTAGTAAAATATGTGGGCATACACGGCAAGCCCATATTGCACCACCCTTTGGACCAATACTAACTATTATCTTTTTATTTGTTCTCTTTTTGTTTTTAATTTTTTGAATGCTCATTATTTTTTATAAAAGTTGATGCGTTGTAACTATAAAAACTTTGCACTTTTTTAATCAGGATTTTTAGAGTTTTCCTGGAATGTGCAGTTTTATAGCTCATTGAATTTTAGTATGAAGAAGCACGAATTTGAAGCGACTATTAAATACCTCGAAATTGCGACTATATGGCCGTGGTAGCCGAATGGGTAGGTGCGTGACTACCATTTGGAATTCACAGAGAACGTAGGTTCGAATCTCGGTAAAACACCAAAATTAAGAAAACAGTTTTTTCTAATAGCGTTCGCCCCTCGGCAACGGACAAACTCTTTCACTTTCACCCAGTGCAAAGTACTTAGGGGTAATTCTGGACACCAAACTTAGCTGGAAGTTAAACGTCGAAGAACGCCTAAGGAAAGCAGAAATTGCTGTATATGCCTGCAAATGTATGCTTGGAAGAAGATGGGGTCTTCAACCTAAGCATACATTATGACTGTATAAGGCGGTTATACGACCTATTTTATCGTATGGTTCGGTAGTTTGGTGGAAAGCTCTAGGGAGAGAGTACAATACCAAATTACTCGGCAGAATACAAAGATCAGCCTGTGCAATAACGGTCGGTGTAATCTGATCATATCCTAGAGAGACTCTCAATGCGCTGACACACGTTATTCCAATAGACCTACATATAAAGAAGACGGCAACCATGAGTGCATTTAGGTTAAATGAAGCGGGTCGCTGGAAAGAAAAAACGTATGGTCTCGCAAGTCTATTGTTGCGACAAACTCAGTTAACCTCAGAGAGAACTGATTACATCGTCCCGATGGTAACTTTCAATAGGAATTTTGCCACTCTCTTTCCATCTAAGGAAGAATGGAATAGGGGATTCTCTCTAAACAACCTCGACACTACAGTCTATGCAGATGGCAGTTAAATGGATTGTGGTTTTTGGAGCTGGTATATATTCTGATAGACTTGAAATTGAAGAATCTGTGCATCTCTCTAATACCAGCAGTGTCTTCCAGGCGGAAGTACTGGCAATTGGGGAAGCTAGTAGACTACTAACCACGGATTTCCCTTTTAAGGGCAATATAGCTATTCTTTCGGATAGCCAAGCTGCCAATCCAGGCACTGGACGTAGCTATTACAACCTCTAAAGGGGTGAAGCAAAGTAGGAATAGCCTCACCACCTTGAGTGAAAACCTTAAAGTAACCTTCCGAGACACCGGAACATAGAAGGTAGCGAAAAAGCAGATCAACTGGCAAGAGGGGGATCTGCCATGAATAGCGTTCTTGCAGTACCGGTATTCACACCATTAGGTGCGGTCAAGAATGCAATTTCCCTAAAATACCTCCAAATCGCAGATTGTAGATGGAGAAACTAGACGAAATGCAAAATCTGCAGGACGTTATGGCCCACCTACAACCTCAAGCAATCGTCGACATTGATAAACATGAAACGACGGGACGCCTGTAGACTAACTCAGTCATATCTGGCTTACGGTCTATCGTAGAACAATCCGCCAAAATGGGCATCCCTCACAACACATACTGTCATAGTTGTGAACAACCGGAGAAAAAAGTAACAATCTTCCATGTCCTCTGTGAATGCCCTGCCCTATAGAAGGACAGAATGTTAACCCTGGGCCAACCGCTGTTCGAGAGTCTCGAGCAACTGTCTAGCTTATACATCAACAACCTAATGAGGTTCCTAAACCGCACCGACTGGATATAGTCTTGCTGTAAATAACTGTTAAACAAGTTGGTAACGAGGATGTGGCAACAAAATGGTGCGGAAGCGTTAGTTGGATTCTGGATGAATTACGACTCTAACCAACCAACCAACCAGCCCCTCGGCAGGCAATGGCAATCTTCCGAGTGCATTTCTGACATAAAAAAGCTCTTCCTAAAAATATCTGCGATTCGGAGTCGGTTTGAAGCTGTAGGTCCCTCCATATGTGGAACAACATCAAGACGCGCAACACAAATAGGAGGAGGAGCTCGGCCAAACACCCAAAAAGGGTCTACGCGCCAATTAGATATATATATATAAATATATTAAATAACGTTTTTTGACAATGGTTTTGCTCTGAAATGCCACGCCTTTTCCTCCATATAAGGCGCAAGTACATATGAGTAATTTGAAATTTGGGATCAAATGTTTCAGAAAAGCAACTAATTCAAGCTATTTCTACACACACATACACACAAATAGCATTCAACTTAAATTAGTAAACTGAAATGAATGAAGGTTGCAGTAAAACTTCCTGCTAAACGTTGTTGTAGTGATTGAATGTACATAAATTAAGTGCATGTGTACATGACATTGTATTTGCTTAAAAATTATAGTTATATGATATGTTTTGGCAGCTTTTTATTATTATGGTTGTTGTAGTTGCGCCGTTATGCCCGCAGCAATCACGTCATGGACAGTTATGTCGAAAAAAATCACTTTTAGCAACATAATCGATCGACAACCACATACACACTGGCATATTTCTACGAATATGTGCTTGCTTGCGTATGAGTGTGTGTGTGGATCTTTATATGTATATGTATGCTTATAGCGGTTAGTTTCTGCCTATTCAACATTTCTATGCTACAGCCTTTTTTCGCATTTTTGCTCAAACTTCTAACTACAAAAAACTTTGCTTACTTTGCTTTGCTGTTCTAGCATTGCAAATAGAAAAGTTTATTTATCGATTTTTAGGTCCACAAGATTTTTGATTTTGTTCTTGTCTTTTTCTGTTTTGGCTTGGCTTTGTCTATCTAACAACAATAATTTTCATTGTTAGCGCAAGTTGAAAATCACGATTTTCAATTTCACAAAACAAACGGCGAACAGCGGCAACAACAAGCTAGGCATTAAATAGAGACAACAACAACAACAATTTTCTAGCTGTCATATGCGGCTGGTGCTGTTGGCTGGTGGCTGTTGACTCTAAAGGCCGCTGCGAAGTAATGCATGTAGTGCTGTGTTGGCAATGCCACAACAACAGCAACAACAACAACTTATAACAAAAACCCCAATAATATTTAACGAAAAATAATGCAGTAAGTAAACAAAACTGTTGTAAGCGTTACTAGTTGCTGCTGTTGTTTTTGTTGCCTTTTGCTGGCCACCCAAATTGCGAGTGGCTGCTTCGTGCAACATAGTTTACGACGGCGGCAGCAGCAGAGGCGGCGGCAAAAATAGGTCGGCGGCGCACGCGCGTAACACCAGTCGCCCGAAAAATGCCACAAACAGACGCCCCTAACAACTGCAACAACAAGAACCACAGTTACAAAATTAGCTAGTTGCACCAAAAATGCCAAATAGTTGTCAATTGTAATTTAGTTTTTCTTTTTATAAATCTTTTTTTTCTCCTCGCTGTCGCCTGCTGCATGTTGCATGCCGCCTGCTATGTTGCAATGTCGCATAGTCGCAGGCGAAAATCAAATAAAGCGTATAATTGTGGTGGAGGAACGGAACAGCAATAACAGCAAGATTACAACAACTATTGTAAAGTGTAATGAATGCAAATTTTGTATTGCGGCTCGATTTTCGTTTTTCTTCTACATAATTTTTTTTTTTTTTTTTTTGTTTTGCTTCTTGCAATAGCGAAAAATGTCATTATTACTGCAGTTATTGAGCGATTACTATTATTTCGTGTTATTGTTTTTTTTTTTAATTTTTTTTTTGTGCTTTTTGTTATTGATATTTCATATTGTCAACAATGGCAGCAAAATCTTGCCTATAGCGGAAATAAATAAAACAAAAATTGTAACAACTCAGCACAGAAATTATTTTGTGGCTACTGTCTTGCCACACAGTTCGCATTCTATGCATTGCTATTATTGTTGCAAGATTTTTGTCTTTGAGTTGTTGCACATGAAACTCCTTTTTCTCTTGTTTACCTTTATTTCATGTTAAAATGCGACTCGCCAATTTGCTGCCCCGATTTTCCTCATCATCGCCTCGGGCTCCGCCGAAATTAACTTGTTAAAAATTGAAATTTGCATTTATTTCATCGAACTGCTGTCGATATGTCTATTCTGCGTTTACACAAACATATGTATATTTGATTTCGTTTTTTATTTTATTTTTTGTACTTTTATGGCATGCCACATGCATGTAATAATAATTGGCGCATGTGGTAATATTTGGCCGCAGGCAGTTTTTGCAGCTTAAATTGTAACAAAGGTGATCGTATTGGAGTGCAGCTACAAAAACACCCAGCTGGAAATTTTCCTTAAATACTTCTATTTTTACGCCCAAAAAGGGACTTATTTCTAAATCGAATGCAACCGTTACTCACGCCGGTGAGAAACGAAATGGTGGTTGGTCGAAGTTGTTACCATAGCCGATGATGTCACGTTCTTGTATGCTGGGTAATTTCCGCAAAACATTCGGCGATTTATTGCCAAGAGCGCTTCCAGGTATGTCTCGAATTAGTTCACTCTTTACGACTTAAGCATCAAATCGAGTAAAGTGCAACTTGACTTCCTTATGAGGGGATTTAAAATAGCAACAACTAATTGGTGACTGTTCACTCGACGAACTGCGGAGATTCATCAAAAAATCCAGGAAGTTTGCTGAGAACCTTACCGCGCCTGTTCCTCCCTATTCGTTGATCCTTTTCCCTTTCCCTTGACGTCAATTTGTCAATATTGCCTCAGTGCTTGGAAAAATAAGAATTTGCAGCCCTTCAACATTCCATTCCATTTCGATGGCGGCTACTTCATATACAAGGCTACACTGCAAGGAAACTAAAGCTCAGCATTACGATATTATCTCTCATTAGACTTTCGTAAATGTCTTAGGCAAAGCATTATACACAAATTCTTAAATCTGATATTTTCTCTACGGAACAGCCACAAGACTGTATTCTCCTGTGCGGCATGGTTGCATAATGTTCTGCTCAGTGGTATCGATAGTTTCTGATTAGTGATTCGATATCGAGACAAAGTATCGAGTATTCAATAATATCAGTAAAAAGTATGGCATTTATTCCAGTGCCAAGCACAAATTTTAATTATACAAATCAGACGATTATTTTTTATTTTTAATATTAATTTTTGTCATGTTTGGTTTGAATTTTTCCAAGCGAAATATTCAAAAATTACCATCTTTACCTTCAGCATTAATCACATATTAAGCAAAAAAATCGTCCTCACTAGCTGGAGAATAAGAACCATTTCTTATAAAGCATCATCATCATCAATTCCTTTATCTCCCATAGGAGCATCGAAAGAAAGATTTATTCTGATATTTTGGCTCACTGACAATGTGTCAGAAATTAATCAGGACCTTAACCGCTCGCTATTTCATGTGAAACTATTTACGTGGTGAGACGCAATATTACCAACAAGCCTTTTTGAGGTAGCTGTCTGAACAGTACTAAGATAGAATCATATCAGCATCTCTACTCTTCAGCTGTCCTTAACTTCCTTGTCGTTAAGATTCAGCTATCTTGGTACTCGCTTTTTAAAAGTTCCTGAAAGGCCAAGAAGCATCGACATCAGTTGTCTGTAATTCGTACACATATCCTTTCTATTTATATCCCATATATCCTTTTTCCATTCCTCTTCCGCATTACCTGCCCCTTTTTAAGGTAATTTTTTTTCTCTTGAGCGTACAACCCTCCCATAAGCGTATAAATATTTATGTCCCTTAGGTTTCCACTTAAAAGAGTACACAGTAGATACAAAGTAAGCGTTTCCATGTCAAGTGATCCGAGTACACTGTTGTAAATTCTTCTAAAAATGTATATATAATATTTGTAGGCTAAGGTTATTGGAAAGTAAAGTAAGTGCGCCCAATTAAAAAAAAATTATAATTTGAAATTTATGAGAAGTTGATAATTTTTTAGTATAGCAGTATTTTGCACTGATTTGCTATACGTATTTGACTATAGCTCGATGAGTTAGGAGAATATCATTATGCAAGTCTTTTGACGTGATAACGTCTTATAATTCGATTTAGCCGGCTGCACGCACGAAAAAATGTGTCGTTACCTTGCTCGTTCGTCGTTACCTGGCTCATTTGTCGTTACCTTGCTCATTCGTCGGTACCTTGCTCATTGTCGTTACCTTGAATGAACTGCAAGCGAAAGCGCGGAACGAACGAGAAAGCAAACAAACAAACGAACGGCAACGCTCGACATCTTGCTCTCTCCTACTTAAGTGAGCGTATATATGTATGTATATGCGCATATGTAGGTATATAAATTCAAATACTTGTATTTGCATATGCCTTCTTCCTGTGTGCATGGTAATGAACCATTTCTCTGTTGAGAATAGGACGATGATAGAAAAAGCAGGAAATGAAAGGGAGTGTTTCGAGTGTAAAGTGTCTTGAAAAAGGCAAATCGATGATGGTGCCTCTTAGTGTTGTTGACTTATTAACGGCTGATGCACAATCGAACTTGAACATATCTTTCATGAATTTGATAAATGTTTCGTCATTTTTCACGTTTGTGTAAATGTAACTTGACCTATTCCATTGCAATTCCATTTACCCCCTCCTCTATATCCATACAAAATATCTATCAAACAAATAAAATTAAAATTTTGTTTTGAAAATTGCAACCCTTACATCGGTATTTTCTTATGACGTTGTCACGTTAAACTATCGTCAGTAAACCGACTTTACAGACAACCTCTTTTTTTTTTTTAATTTGAACAAAAAATATAAAATTTTCCATCTAAATACATTACTTTTTTTCAACACAATATATAATTTTTCCCCAAAACACTTTTTTAAATGATTTGAACAAAAAAATATAATTTTTCCAACAAAAACAATTTTTTTTTTTTTAATTTTTTCAAAAACTTTTTTCCCAAACAAATTTTGTTCTTCATTTTAAACAAAACATATGAAACATTTATTTCCAAAAAACAACTTTTTATTTGCTATTTTTTTCTTGTTTTGACCAAAAAATTTAGTTAAAAAAATTGTTTCAATCTTCCTTTCCAAAAAAAAAATTATTTTTTATTTTTTTTGAACAAAAAATATTTATCATTTGTGTCCGTGAAAACAGGTTTTAATGTTTTGAATAAAAACACTATTTCTTTCTTTTTAATTTTAAACAAAAAAATGTTTTTTTCTCAAAAAACATTATGAAGTACTCTTTTTTCCAAAAAACTGTTTCCTCCAAAATTTCCCAAACAGTTTTTTTAGCTATATACTTACCTTAAAAAAATTAATCAAAAAATTATAAAAATGTTAAAAAGAACCGAATTTATTTCACTTTAAAAATCTTTATCTTTATACAACAATTTTCAACATTGAATAGCTCTCAAAATTATTAAGTTGTATATCTAAGTTATTTCAGCTTGCAAGTTATTATACCCAAGCATACAAATAGAAGAATTGATGACAAACTCCCAAATATTTAGGCCACTTTACATATAATACACCAAAGTCGCCCTAAGGAAAATTAAGAAATCGAGTCTCCGATTCACATAAAGGTGCTAGTCAGTCTGTTGTTCAACTTCCAAATGTCGAAATGGTTTCAAAAAGTAAGAAATGTAGAACATTTATTTTATAGCTGTAAAATACAATTACGTAAATAGACACTCAAACCACTATAAAATTAGTTTGGAAATACTTCCAGTTTGTTTTCACATACCCACAAAAATTTGGTGAGCCCATTATTTTTATCAACTCCAAGAAATACCTTTTAGGATTTTCTCCAATAAATCTTCGGGCTTATCTGCGCCACAATAAGCCATTTGACTGCATCATTTGCAAATTCCTGCCGCATGCCATACAATACGCGGGGCAAAAAATTCAAACGTTACGCCAACTACAAATAGATATAAGTATATACGAGTATGTATTTATGTATGTACAGGCACTAGGGAAGGAAAATACATGTACGGACACACACACAAGTATGTGAGTGTTTGGAGCGGTGGCGGCCACACTCACCAAATTCAATAGTCCTACGATGCCCTCGTGCCCGCCTAACTGCGCTGTAATGCTCGTGTTTTGCATAAACATGCCAACAATTTGTTGTTGTTGTCACTTTAAAGCGCCATAAACATTTTGTCTGTAGTCGACAGTCAGTCAAATAGTCGCATAAACAACCAAACCGAAAGCTACATACACACTAACAACCAAATAGCCAAGTAGACCTACCAGACCCACCAGATCCACCAGACCTAGCAGAAAAACATATCCGTAAAAAGGCATTCAAACGGCAGATAAAAGCACCAAAAATACCGTGTACGCCTGACAACGCTGTCATCCATCAAGCTGTGCGCGAGCACAAGCGCAGACACAAGTCAAGTGAAGCAAAAGTCAAGCAAATATACAAACGGACAGACATAGAGCCATACAAAGCGCTTGGCGCAACTGAGCAAACCAAACGCCAAATGTTGTATTGTTGCTGGCATCTTCATAAATTCAGCAAAACGGCTACGAGTATGGGTGCAGTGGAGCGGCAACTCGATCTTCTCCTCTTCGCTGCGCAAAAAACTGCCTAATGCCAACATTCCTGACTTCGCTTGACTGTTTGAGCAATCGAGCTGCCAGGTTGGCAGTCAGCAGTCAGCATGCCTCCCACATCAACAGCCGCATCATGCAACATCCAAATTTCCAACTTCAATCAATGCCAAGCGCTGAGTGAAAAATCGACAAGATGCACCCATGGCAGCGTGTGGATCAGTGGATCAGTCGCAGCCAGCAGGTGAAACGAAACAAAAAATATGCAACGAGCAAAAACGAAAAGGTGCACTGAATCAACAGTAACGGCAGCAAGCAAAGACAGCGATTGACGACGAGCAGGAGCAGTCAGCAGCTTTGTGCAAGTAAAATTTATGCAAAGCCAACAACAAACACAAAAGTCACAATAAACAAAAATGGAGCAACAAAAACGTGTAGGAAGAGTCTACAGATGAAAAGCTTATACAAAATGTTGGCGGAACAAAACAGGAGTAAATATGCAAGAGGGAAGCGGTGAGGCTCTGTTTTGTTTCTTTGTTTGCATTATGGAAATTTGTAGGGTGGCCAACAAATCCTTATATAAATATAAATTAATCAACTGAGCAATTAGAATTGCAATTACCATTAGAATTATGATTACCAATAAAATTACAAAAAAATCAGAATTACAATAACATTTGAGATTACAATAACGGTGCCACTTACAAGGGGATTAGTATTGTAATAACTATTTCCAATACGAATGCAATTACAATTACGATCTCAGTTAAATTAATGAAATTATTTTAATATTTGGACAATGAAAGTTTCTGATATGAATCGCATAGAAATATTCGAAATGTGGATACTAAGAAGAATACTTAAAATTCCTTGGACCGACCGTGTCTCAAACTCTGAAGTGCTTCGAAGAGTAAATAGCGAAAGAGAGCTTCTACGGTGCATTTAACGCAGAAAAACAGCCTACCTGGGTCATATATGCCGAAATCATAAGAATAATCTTCTGAAAATTATTCTGCAAGGAAAAATTGAAGGAAGAGGAGGCATCGGAAGAAAAAAATTATCCAGGTTGCGAAATATACGTCAATGGATCGGAGTCCAAAATATTGGTCATATTTTGGAATTAGCCCGGAACAGAGACGCTTTTTCCAATATTATAAAAAGTTATAAAAATGTTTTTATTTTTGTGAGCATATTTCTTAAGCTTTATTTTATTTATTTAATTTTGTATACATAGAATTTTACAGCTACATTATATTTTATACATAATCGTTTACATTCGGTAACGAATTGCAAATAAAAAAGAAAAATTATTTTAATAGAAAAATTAAATAAAATTACAATTATTATAATTGTAGTAGTAATTACTGTTACATTTAACATTACAATTACAGTTGTAATTGCAACTACATTTATCATTCCAATTGCCAATAAATAAATTGTTATAATTGTAATCATCATTACAACAAGATTCCCAATTACAATAATAATTACATTCAATTACATGCAATTATAATTATAAAAATTAGCGTCACGATCAAAGTTACAGTTTTAATTTAAATAGCAGCTAAAATTGCAATTAAAATTTAAATTACAATAAGGACTACAATTACTGTTTCGATTACCAATGCCATTACAACTACAAGAATAAAAAATTGCCGCGTACACTTCTGTTAGCTGTTTGGCCGAGCTCCTCCTCCTATTTGTGGTGTGCGTATTGATGTTGTTCCACAAAATGGAGGGGCCTACAGTTTCAAACCGACTCCGAACGGCAGATATTTTTACGAGGAGCTTTTTCATGGCATAAATACACTAAGATGTTTGCCATTGCATGCCGAGGGGCGACCGCTATTAGAAAAATGTTTTTATTAATTTTGCTTTCACCGAGATTCGAATTCCGAATGGTAATCACGCACCAACCCATTCGGCAACGGCGGCCGCCACAATTACAAGAATGGTTACAATTAAATAACCATTGCTACGCCGAAATCATTTAAAAAATTAGTACCATAATTATAGTTAACAACAACAGTTATAGTTAAAATTTCAATCATAAGAATAATTAGAGTTAAAATTACATTATAATTACAAATAATTGCAATTACAATTTTTTTACAACAATAGTTAAGATTATTCTTACAATTACATCTATAGTACAATTGCAATTAATTGAGTTCCAACTACAATATTATATAATTACAGTAGTTGCAAATTACCATTACAACTACAGCTACAGTTAAAATATCAATTGCAATTGCAGACCCAATTTCAGTTGCAATTGCAATGATAAGTGCCACAGCATTGCAATTACAATTAAATTGCAGTTACAATTACTAAAATTACAGGTTTGATTACAATTACATTTTAAATTACAATAATAGTTACAACTACGGTTACTACTACAATTATTATTACAATTACAACAACGATTACGATCATATTTAAATTGCATTTGCAATACTATTTATAAATTGCATTTAGATTACCAATTAAAAATTGCAATTACAATTCCAATTACAATTACATAATGATTACACTAACAATATAAATTAAAATCACTGATACAATTGCAATTACAACTGCAATAACAAGTACAAATTCTCTTATAATTACTATTGCAAGTAATGTGTTACTACTACAGTTACAAATTCAATTACAATTGTAATCAAATTAAATAAAAAAATTAATTAAAAATACCGATTACAATTATTTTAAAAATTTAGTTCATAGCTACAATTGCAATTACAATTACAAAATCAAATACAAGTGCGATTATAGTTATAAGTACAGTTACAATTAGAACTACAGTTACAATTACAATAACAATTTCTGATAATTGTAATGGCAATACCAATTACAATCATTTTAAGAATTTCATTCATAGCTACATTTGCAATTTCAATTACAATCTTAATTACAATTTCAATTGCAATTACAATAATGATTACACTTGCATTAGAAATTATATTCACAGCTTCAATTACATACACAATTACATTCACAATAATAAATACAATTACATTAACAATTACATTTATAAAACACAATATACCCAATAACGAAAGATCCTCATCCACTATATTTTCTTCTGGCCCATCCAAATCATCTTTACATCTCCAAAGCTGATAGGTTGCCTACTTGCTTATCTGGCTTGGTTGGCAACTGAGCCACTCCACCTATTGTGAAGTTGGTTTATGGTTTGCTTTTGCGGGATTAACTTCCATATTTGCTATTGTCTTTACAGTAATTTGTTGCTATTGTTGCTTGTGGCCTTTTTCGTTTCCTTCATTTTTGACTTTTGATTGAAATTTATTTTCATGAATTTTTTAAACCTCCTTACGCTGCCGTCACTCCCGTGGACACTTCACCCTGAGATAGTTGCTCGTGAAACTTGAGCAGGTGCGCTGTGGTAGCCTTTTTGGTCTTTTTCTGACTTTTTTTTTTGTTATTTGATACCCACTGAGAACGTGTCGAAAAATTTGTATTGCACATTGTGGCAGTAGCTGTTACCAACAAAAAAGACAAAAAACAACTACAACAACATCAACAGTTATGACAGTAGTAGCGGCGGCTTGAAGCTTCCGTGTTGGAATTTTAATTTGATGTATTGCTGTGAATTTACTTCAATGTTTGCTTAGAGGAGCGGGAGGTGGTAAAATAAAGCAGCCAAAAACAAACAAAATTTGCGCGAAAATTTTAATGCAATTGCAATCGAATGCAGTCAGACAAGGAGGCAATACTTAATGCCGATCATTTTGAGGTGGCGGCAGGTTAAGAAATTTAATTATTTCAAGATGAGTTTAAATGATATTCAAAGGAAATTAATTGCAGATTCTTATTTATTTAGTGAAATTGCAGGGAAGGTACCTTTTTTGAAGATAGACCAGTTAAGCATTTGATTTATTTCAGTTATTAAAAAAGTGATTTATGCTGATAGTTTTAATGGCTATAATTTCTAAAATTAGATTCATGGTGCATACGCATACATACATAGATACAAAACTATGTATATCACAGTGAAATATAATTAATTTGTAGGTTTTTATTTATGCGGCGAAATTTAATGGCAGATATTTTTTGCGGTAAGACAAATAAATGTGTGATTTATTTCAGTTATTAATCAGGTTGTTTCTGTTTCCGGCAACTTTTTGACATAAACAGTTAGTAAGCGCGCGGACTAGTCCAAAACAAATTGGGGACGAGTTTGAAGCATAATTCGTTTTCATGACAATAAGCAGGTTTAATTTATAGTCATAAAGTTTGCAATTGGATTTATTTTCTGCAATTGTATGGGTATTAAACTAAGCGATTCTGGAATGTCCAATATTTAATAGCAGAATTTTGTTTATTCAATGAAGTCTTATGAAAGATATTTCTCGTTATTTTTTAATTAAGTTATTTCAATAAATACATTTTAATAATAAGCTGTTTAAATTTATGGCAAAAATTGTTATGATTCAAATTTATGTATACGTAACTAAAGCAAATTGCTTTAATATATCTGCAACAAAAAAATTAAATAATTATTTCGAGTTTCATTATGTGTTAGATTTTATACAAAGACCCGGATGTATCTGAGAGAAAATGAATGCTTTAAGTTATTTCTTGTGACAAGAGAAAAAAAGTCGTAAAGTCACTTACACTTGTTTCCTCAACTAAAAACGCTTTATCGCTCTAACCAAGAAAACCCTTTACTAGTTCTGGTTACAGTTACAGTTACTATTTAAAGTACCTGACTGCCCTTGACTTGGCAGGATGATTATTTTGCATACAGTCCAAGCAGCTCGAAACTTCCTGGCTTCGCCCAAGTATCCTCTGGGCACCTTCCGAACACTCATTTCAATCCCACTACGTTAAAATCTGTCCCAGTGAAACACACAACAAAACCTTATATGAGAACTGCTTGTCCTGGGGACGACCCCTGCAAACGAATTAAAGACTAAGATTTGAGGGTATGCACCTGAAATGTCTGGTCCCTTCAAGGAGGAAGGGCCTCAGCCAGGCTGGTTGTTGTCCTCGTGAGAGTAAAGACTGACATCACTGCCATTCAAGAGATGCGATAGGCGGAGCATAGCAAGAAAAACTTCAGAGCTTGCAACATCTACTGCAGCTGCCATGTAAAGCAGAGCAAATTCGGTATTCAATTTATAGTGGGAGAGAGACTTCGTCGTCAAGTACGGTCGTTCACTCCGATGGTAGTAATCCGCTTCAGGAGAGATTTTTCAACATATTGCTCAGAAGGATGATGCGACCAAAGATTCTTTCTATAAGCGCCTGGAACGTTCCTTTGAGTGCTGCACCCGCCACGACCTAAAAATCGTGCTTGGCGACTTCAATGCCAGGATGGGCAGGGAGGGAATTTTTTATCCCACAGTCGGAAAATTCAACCTGCACAACGAAACATCCGGTAACGGACAGAGACTGATCGACTTGGCCGGGGCTCAAAACATGCATAATATGCAGCACCAGATTCCAGCATAAAAAAATACACCAAGCTATGTGGCTGTCTCCTGATCGAACAACGTGAAACCAGATCGATCATGTTGTGATAGATCAAAAACACGCTTCTAGTGTATTAGATGTACGTACGATTCGAGGACCCAACATCGACTCGGATCATTTCCTTGTTGCAGGCAAAATACGTACACGCCTCCGTGCAGCAAAAAAAGGGCATCTAACTACACAAAGAGTGTTCGGCATCGGAAAGCTGCAGTCACAACAGACAGCCAGAAGATTCGCCACTCGACTCTCGCTCCAGCTCTCAGAGAGCACTGCCCAACAAACCGGCATGCACGAGCAATGGAGCAACATTTCTCGTTCTTTACGTACCGCCGCCGAAGGAGAAACCGGATTTCAGCTGGCCTGAAAAAACAATTATATGGATATTCCACGCCCAAGCAGTTGTCTTTGCGTTTGATCCCTCCTCTGTGCTTTGTGGTCATCTTAGTACGTTCGCCTTGGGCAAACGTCTAATCCACGAATTATTACATCGAAAACGTTCACCTGGCTTCCTAATACCTTTAGCGTCCCCGAGCTTAACTCATAAGTGGCATATCATATTCCAAAATATTTTATTTGACCATCGAAGTACAGCTTCTAGGTCAGTTATCAGCCTCGTGGCATTTTAATTGTAATTAACCTTTTTGGCTATGTTCTATTTGTATGTGTACTCTGTACCATATGCAAGAAGGTAAAGAAGTGTGCCGTCGCTTTGTATATTCCCTTACTACGGTTAATCACATTATACAGCATTTTCATGTATGTATTTATTCTTCAGCTTGCCACCCTCCCCCACTAGCCTGGCAATCATCGCATACTTTGTTCGCTGTAGAAAAATTCAAAGGCACATGACTACGTGCAGCAATCACATGCCACTTACAGTCGCACAATACGCGCCCGCTCTGCCTTGACTTCCTGACTTTTAACTGCTGTCGCCTCCACTCATGCACAATTGCATCGCACAGCAAACGGTTTTCTCCCTAATATTTTTTTTTTTTTTTTTTCATTTCTTCATTTCTTCATCTTTCCTTGAATTTGCGGCTATAACTTTTTTCCACCAAATTGCCATAACGTGTGATTATGCCGTCACATTACCACCAACAACTCAAAGCGGTAAGACCCAACTCATGTGTCCACGTTTTATTAAGTTTCTTTTATTGCATTTTTTTTTTTTACTTTTATTTCATTGATTCGCCTTCGTGTGGACGTCTGCGCCTCCCAATTATTAGAATTTCGTGCTTAAATTAACCACCATTTACACATAAATTAGCCTTCACCAGCTGGCTGTCCATCTGTCTGTTGATCTGTCTGCATGTCGGTCTGTCCATTCATTCACTCTAATGTCTATTTAGCCGCCTTTCTGCGGCACATTCAATTGCTTTTTTACTCCCTCTACTCCGTCACAAGCGTTTTGTTGTCACTATTGCTGCAGGTACATCATCAACTTCTCCCTCACAAATTCCCCAAGCAACTGTCTTCAGCTGCTAGTGTGCCTTTGTGTGCGTTTGTGTGGGTATGGGTAGAAAAACTCAGCGCATCCTCATCCTAAATGTTTACTTAGCTTTGTGCACATTTTATTCATATGTTTACTCATTTCTATGATTAGCAACAATAACAGTGAGCAAGTGCTATAACAACAATAGTAAATAACAACAAAAAACGACTACAATGGTCCACACAATTACCGACGATTTGCGTGTACAAGTTAGTTAAACGTACTTATTTAGTTGGCAGTTAATGTTGCATGCGCGGACAGGCGTCGTCAGCTACAGTGACGACAACAACATAAAATAAGAGTCGGTAGACTACAACAATGACGACAACAACATAAAAGAAGAGTCGAAAGACTACAATAATGGCAACAACAACATGAAAGAAGAGTCAAAAGGCTACAACAAGATGAAAGAAGAGTCCAAAAGAGTTGAACTGCAGAGAATAGTAGTAAAAGCTATGCAGTAATACAGTCGAAGTTATCAACATGAGCTCATGTTTAAAAAAAAATTCTCCACAATATCTTTGGAGCTAACATGAAAAATGTATTGAGTTGAGGAATAAGTTTTTATATTTTATTTTATATGGCAACGATGTTTGCTGTTTGGCAAAGGGTAAGTAGTCATTCGATAGAACTCTTTCTGCTCTACAAAACTATGGTTAGATTTGAGGCTTAGTAATGGAATAAGCAGGAGGCAAAACTCAGCATTTTTGACACCTGGTCTTCTTTGCTTGCATCCAGCTCAAAAAGCTGACGAAGCATTCCAGAACATTTGCGACGTGTATGGAGAAGGAGTCACAGGCGAGTCTACAGCATGGAAATGGTTTGCAAAGTTCAAAAATGCTGACGATAAACGTCGATGACACGTCAAGCAGCGGCAGGCCTTCTGATTTGAACTCAAATCACTTTTGAAAAAGAACTGTCGCCGAATCAGTCGTGAGTTGGCGGAAAAAATGAGCTGCGATCATAAAACGATTCTCAGCCACCTTCATTCAATGGGATTTACCGAAAAATTGGGAGCCTAGGTTCCTCACGAGCTCGAGGAAAAAAAACAAAGAAAGTCGCCTTCAAATTACTGCTCAGCACATCGCTCGCCATCGAGCAACACCCGGTAATAAACAACGCTTTTTTGTGCCGAATCGTCACGGGCGATGAGAAATGGTGCCTATGCATTTACATAGGAAAGATGGAGTGAGTGGCAAAGAAAGGAGTGGGCGGCTCCAGGAGATACGCCAAAGCTAAGAGTCAACCCATCTTCATCCAAATAAAATCATTATATGTGCATGGTGCACTGGAAAATGCTCGAAAAGTATGCCACGGTCTGCTTGTTGACCGCCTACACCGCGCGAATGAGGTTACTCGACTGAAAAGACCTGATCGACATGGTTAAGCCAACCTTCACGACCACGCCAGGCTCCAAGTTGCACAAGTCGTCAGAGCCGCACTCCATGAGCTCGAATGGAGATTCGAGTTTTTTCCTTTCCAAACATTTGGGTTTTGATCTCCATTAACCTATCTTACATTGACTTCCATTCCTATTTGATTAAATGATTCAGTCCAGAATATGTTTTTGCAATACTTTCAGTGTCAGATTATGTCAAATTATGCAACAAAAGACTGCTGTATTCGAAAATTATTTTTTGTACAATATATAATTTAGATGCAGAATTCCGTATTTATTTCCAAGATTATGTCATAAGTATGCTAGCATTCCGGAAGTCTTACGAGTTTTTTAACAAAATAAAGTTGGAGGTTGCCTGCTGAGATTTATATCTTTTTCATACTTGTCAGCACTACTCCCAGACGCAACAATCTTCCACCCTGTGTAAGCACCATTTTTATAGATTTCTCAAAATTTACCCCCATATTCCAATTGTTGCAGTCAATCTCTAACTTTTTTATCATAATTGTAACACTTTAACTTTATCAGCATACAACAGCACACAATATTAGATATTCATATTTTCTTCGTCTTTAAAAAGGTTCAAAAATCTTGCGCAGAATCTTACTCTCAAACACCCAAGTTACGTCTCATCGAATGTTGTCATAGTCCAAGCTTCTGCGCCATACGTTAGGACGGGCATGATGAGAGTCTTATAAAATGTTAGTTTTGTTCGTTGTGAGAGGACTTTGCTACCTAAAGTCAAAAGTAGCACTTGTTGGCAAGGGAGATTCTACGTTGGATTTCAGGCTGACTATCGGTATTAATGATGGGTCATAAACAAACGAAGTCTTTTACGTCCTCTAAATGATAACTGTCAACAATGACGTGAGTGCTGACACGCGGGTGCACCGACTGTTTGTTTGATGACAGGATGACACTCACCACCAGGCCCATTTGCTTTGCTTCTTTTTCCAGTTTGAAAAAGCAGAACTAACAGCATGGTTCTTAAGGCCGATGATGTCAATATAATCGGCATACGCCAACAATTGTTCGCTCTTATAGAATATTGTGCCTGAGCGATTCAGATCCAACATCAGGTTAAAGAAGTCACCCGACAGCAAATCTCCCTCGTTTGGTATCAAATGGCTGGGAGAGGTCCTTTCTAATTCTGATGGCGCTGCTGGTATTGAGCAACGTCATCTTGCATTGCCGCATTATTTTTGCGGGGATACCAAATTCAGACATCGCAGCATATAGGCAAATTCTTTTTTGAACTGTCTATGGCAGTTTTGAAGTCGACGAAAAGTTGATTGTGTGTCGACTTTCCTTTCATGGGTGTTTTCCAAGGCTTTGAGTATTGTCAATATCTGATCGATTACCATTACTTTTCTTGTTATCATTGCTTTTGCGTTTATTACTTAGCCTGACAGACAAGTATCATATTTTTAAATTTATTGCAACAAATAACAGCATTTCTCTAACTATTTTACAGGTAGTTGATTTATTTTTAGAAAATCATAAGTAAGAATGGTCCACATTCTCACTTTTAGTTTTAGTGCAATACGCAAAAAAGCCTAATTTTTCTAGTGGATCAAAATCTGCTTATATTTGAATACTTGCAGGGCACATATCACGCAAATATTCTTGCAAATATTCGGACAAAAGTTTACGTTTTCCCAAAAACTAGTACCTACAAACCTACAACACTCGGTACAGCTCTGCTTTACCCCACAAGTTTGTATTAATTTTCGTTATTTATTCTAAAATACGCTAATTGTATCAATTAAAGTTCTCAGAAAAGATAAAATATCATTCCAAATGATCGGCTTAATATGCCAATTTAAGAGCGCAAAAATCAAAGCCAATTAAAGTAAACGCCAGCAGCTACATTTTTTCCACTCTTATAATATCGAAATTCATACTTATTTATGCGATACGGCATGCCAAGTTATAATATTTCTTTTTAGTTTTTTGTAATTGCTGAAATGCTAAGAACTCATCAAAAGTAATTAAAGTTTTTGAAAATATTTATGATCTTAATATCTAATGCAGTTGCCACACACTTGCCGCGACCACATCGTAGCACGCATGCGCACTTGCGACATCGAAATTTATGCAAAAACCAAGTAGAGAGAAAATAAAAATATTTTAAATGCTTCATGGCGCCATGAGGCCAAGGAAATCACCCAATCGATGCAAAGCAAAAAAACGTATCGCCAAAATCAATCGAAAAACTCGGTAATCAAGTACATCTGCGTGGTAAGAAACAAGAAAAGCGAAACACGGCTGAACAAATTAACTGACAAATCGTGAGAATATGCATTTGTATATTAAAGATGCACAAGCCATGCATAGTAGGGTGACCCAACATAAACGGAGTCATAAAATACAGTACAGTTTGTACAGTTTTTTGACTTTCGCCAACTTATTTCAGCTCAATACAGCGTTTTTCGTAATGCATATACAATAAATCATTTTTTTTTTTAATTTGAACCAAAATCTTTGCATCTTTTATTATTTAAAAGCATTTAGAATGAAAAAATTTGCAATTGATTGTTGTTTTCAATAAGATCCAGTTCGCAAGTCTGCCTGAGTGGAACCAAACAATTTGCAATATTTCTCGTTTCCCTTGTAAGCAGAGTGTGACTTTGTTTTTAGTTGTTTAATTTTTTATTTTTCTTTTTTTTTTTTGATGGCGAAGAGACACCTTAATGCACATACATACATTCTTACATTTGCTATCACCTACGAAAGACTTAAGCGCCAAACTTGCTAGACGAAATCGAGCGCATCAAAGTAAGCCAGACATGCAGTAGTGGGCTGGCGGTGGCGCACATGGCCTACAGCTGGCATCTAGAGCAACGACAGCAGGTGGAATTAATAGAAAATAGTGACCGAAAATTCAAAAACAAATACATTTACTAAAATTTAAAGAACACAAACAGCAGCTGCACTGATGGCTTCAGCGTTTTCGGTAAACTCACAAGCGGCGGGTACAGTTTTTATGACACATGCCACAGTGTGACGGCGTTGCAGCGAAAAAGAGTTGAGTAGGCAAAGCTGTTAGATTAAATATGTAAATGCAGTTTGAAAAATATTTGCAATGTGAAACGAAAACGACATCAATGGTACACGGAAAAAGAATGAGTCGACTGTCTTGAGTATCTTCAGTGTGCATTTCCTTCTGTTTGACAACAAGTGGGTTGCAACGAAGTGGCAATAACATACATAACTGCTTGCTAATGTGCGCCCACATTTTTGTTTCTTTTACTAAAGCAGCTGTTGACACCCGACGCAGCAGCAAATGTTGCATTCAGTAAGCAGGAAGACAACAATCAAAAACGAGACTGCAGTGGAATTCACATTTCTCTCTATTAACAGGTGTCTCGCTGGCTGAACAAAAAAGAGCAGAGTATACCTGTGCATGGTATATGCGAGAGGGTAGGTCAGCACCATACGCAGATCTACTAAGTTTGAGATTGGTATGTCATATGAACTAACATCCACACCTGATAGACGGCGCGCATTAAATATTTCATGCAAAAGCATTGAGCGCATTAGAGTAAGCTGGCGAGTGAGCAGGCAGTCGACGTTGTTGTTGCTGTACACCGTAAAATATTGCTCAGATTTTTGAAAAATGTTTGGCATATAGACTTAAAGACAAAAAGAATAAACTAGAAATATAGTTTTTGTTTTTTTGAAAAAAATTATTTCTCCTATTTTGCACTCAAAAATATTTTTCTCAGTTTCGTGCTGAGAGATCGGTCTGAAGATCTTTCTGTTCCCAATTTGCAAGAGCATATTTCTTTTATTTTTTTCATTCCCAAATATTAAACGCAATAAACCCATTATGTTTAATCACAAAAAATTGCGTACTAAAGTTGTACTAAAGATATTATCATTATTTCAATTTTAGATTTAATTAATAAGGTTTAGGTTTGGTTAATTCAGAAAAAAAAAATAATTAAAATATTTTAAAGGCATAAAAACTAAAATTGTGTATTTAGAACACATATTTCAACCACTAAAAATTTGTACTAAAAGGTGTACTAAAAATTGTTCTACAACTATTTAAATGAAGCGTAATATTACACTCACCCAAACCACGTACTAAAATTTCTACAAAACTTTGTACTAAAATGTGCTTAAAACTGTAATTAAAGCACATAAATAAGAACCTTGTACTAAAATGTGCCCCTCACTTTGCACTAAACTTTGTGATGAACTCTGTCCTAAAATGTGTGCTAAAGGTGTGTAATTAAAACACATATTTCTACTAAACTGTGAACTAAAAGTCACAGATCACTAAAGCCTCGTACTAAAATGTGTACTAAACTTTGTACTAAAAATTGTTTGACTAAAATTAAAAATAATCGTTTACTTTCTATGTGATAAAATGTAAATGAGTGGCTTAAGACACTCTTGGGGTTATAGTAAATTTGCAGTAAGTTACAGTAAATTTATTGTGACTACAGTTTTGCACAAAAAAATCCGAAAAGTTGTACCTAAAACTTCTGTTGAATAACCACTTTTATAACGACTTTAATACTTCTGATTAATTGAGAATGAACTTATAACATTTTTGTTCGCTGTGTATTCAAACATTATCCAACTTTATAGCCGCAATGCTTAGATAGACTTGTTCGTTTCGATGCATAGGCATTTATTCACCCAAATCTCATTTGCGTTTTACTTTTTGCCATTGCGTTTGCATACCATTTAGACAACTTCGGCAAGTGCAAAGCGTCGTGCTAACAACATCAACAACAAAAGCAGCAGCGTCAACTACAACCAACCATCAGCACTGACAGTGGCAGCCGGCAAAGCTGTTTGCATTCAAGCGCAATACACAACGACTTCACAGCGGCGGTGTTGCTGTTATTTGTTGTTCTCAGCTTGTTTGCGTTGTTGCGATGATCTCAGCGACAGCATCAATAAGTTTTGGCAAATATCTGAGCGTCACAACTAAAGTTGTTGTACAAGTGCTGTGCGCGCAGTAGGCGACTCCCGTTGATGGTGGTGATGCTGATGTTGATGGTGCGCGGAGTAGGCGAAATTCGCCAACCAACCAGCCAACACTACAGTTAGTTGTAACGACTCCCATTGTTTTTGCTATTGCTGTCGCTCGTTTGCATAGCTACACAGATCGCTTAAGATCACAACTCGATTTGCCGTCGATCAGCAAGCATCGATCGTTGGCCAAGTGGAGCTGCCATTGGTGTTGCAGCTGCAGCTATCGCGGCACACGTAGTCAGTCAAGAGGGCATTAGCGATGCGTACGTGCTGCTGTCGGCTAAATGTACACGTACGAGTACATGTGGCATGTGGCATATGTTGCATATATTTAGCTGAGTGCTAGCGCAATGCAACACTACACGAAAGCACTTGACAGCATGTGGCAAAACGCATGACTCCTGCGGGGTAACTGTGCATCTACTTATAAAAGTGCGAGAACGTGAATGTGGGCTTGAAGGTGGTGTCGCCGCCACTGCAACTACCGCCGATGCCGACGCCACTGCTAAACTCATTTTTTCCAGGTTAAGTGCACCAGAATGCGTAATAACGATTTGTTGTTATTATCAATGATGTGTACAACAGGTGTTTCGTTGTTGTTGTTGCAGACTGCACACTGCACACTCCACACTATAAATGTAATTTGGCATCGTTAGCAGTGGCAAAGTCGTTGGCGATTCGTTTGATTTTGCAAGTGACTTTGATGCCTGTGTGTTGTTATTGTTGCCGTGGAGCTTGTTACACTTGTTGTTATTGCAATGCATTACTGTTGTCGTTGTTGATGTTATTTCGCACAACTTTGTTGTCAATTTAGCGGCATATTGCAAGCACTCTGCTCTCCTTCGCCTGTCTGCCGCATTCGAAGCGCGGGTGCTCACCGCAGTTTTCCGTGGCAGTTTGCTTTTGCTGTTGTAGTTGTACAGGTACATGTTTCCATGCATTTGCTAGTTTTTTTTTTTTCTTTTTTTGCCTTTTCGTTTTGTCTTTGCTTGCTTGCAATAATTGTCGGTGATTTGGCGTCGTAATTTGCCGGCCATTTGCGCTGCTTCGCACAAATAGTTCCACTCAACAACTACTCGAGTTTGTGTCTGAAGTATTTCGCCTGCCATCGCTGGGTGGCTGCGGTGTGTTCGGTGGCTGCCGTAAATGGTTGCTTAGAATAAATGTTTGAGGTTGTTTTTGTTGTTGTGTTACTTGTTTTGCTTCTAGTTCGCTAAGTGCGCTTGAGCGCGGAATATTTAATGGTATGCAGTAGTCATTGTGGTATTAGTGCTACTAATACTAGTAGTTGCGCTTGTTGTTTTTGCTTGTTTTAGCAACATTAAATAATTGCTCCGCATTCCGACACGCATGACTCAACTCAGTGATTCTTAAGCGCTTGCAGGTCATTTAAAAGTGCTTAGAATTGCCAACTAAATTCGTGCTTGATAGAAAAAATTCGCTTGCACATTTTTCTCGCTTAACCTCAGCGCACACTTAAAAATATGACTGTATGTGTGTGTGTGTGTGTGTGCGTGAGTGTGTGTATATAAGTAAAGGCACATATAGTAAATATTATATCTGTGATATATATACATACACATACACACACATACGTACGCGTGATAAATGGTTACAATGTTTCCGCGAAATCCGACTTGTGGGCTGTTCGCTGTGCTCTAATCAAATAATTTGGCCATTTTATGCCTTTAATGTATCGCAAATTTAAATTTTTAATAGTTTTGATTAAATTTTTAATTTGATAATTACTCACTCCGGTATGATTTATGAAACGTAGTTATGTATCACCGCATTTTCACTAACTTCATTAATTTGAAAATCACTGAAACGCCCACATAAGGCTGCAGTATGCGAATATTTTTAATTAAAGAACATAAATTTATTGCACTTTGCGAAATTGCTTTCATATTTCATTAATTTGGAACAACGGTGTTTTCGCATTATCATTCGTAATTTATATTCAGAAAAACATGTGTAGAAATTTATCAGCGTCGAAGCAGCCAGTAGGATTGTTCATGTTCAAGTGTTGTGTATAATCAGTAAAGCGTGTTTTTAGAGCTTTGGAGCTCTTTTATTTTCAAATTGAAGGCAAAAAATTTAAGAAATGTTCAGCATTTTGACTTTAGTAGCTTGCAAGTTGTAGCGCCTTTACAGCTGTTTTCTTAATATTGCGAACATAGCTTCTACGATCTAAGTTTTAAAACCATTTGCTGCATTTGTTTGCGAAACTCCGCATTGCCTTTACTATATTAATAGGTTTGAACGAATTCAAAAGCAATTTATTTGTTTCACTCTTCGATCGTTTAAATTTGTTGATCCGTTTTCTTTGTATGTTTTAAGATGTAGCCTAATAATTGTTCAATAGTTGCAAACTAACTAGAAGAATATTCCTTCACTGTGCTTTACCTTTGATATCATCGGTGGCGTAATTAAATGTCTTCTTCTTTTAAGGCTGCATTTATTTATTCATTCCACAAAAAAACTACGGAGTAATGAGTAATTCTTTCTATAGCGAGTTCGAGCAGTTTATGCCTCTTAGGCATAATTTCATAACATTTCAAATTCTTGGGCTTTTGATTCTTCCTTCTCCCTGCAAACTTTAAAAAAGTCGCTGAATCAATTACATAGATAAGTACGAACTATTATATATATATATATATATATATATATATATATATACATATATTTATGTATATATATACTAGCGGACCCTCACCCGCTTCGCTGGGTGAAAGAAAAATATAAATGAAAAGTGTTCTTTGTTTTTTTCTTGTTTCATCATTTAATTCATGCTCGGCCATTATTTTGTGACTTATTCTAATAACAATGTTTTATTTATTTTAGTGACTTACTCTAATGATTGTAAACTAACAACTTATTCTAAAGTCTTCTGAGACACGAAAATTTTGACTTGATTTTCATGCGGTGTATAAATATAAAGTAACAGTGGTTTCCCTACTCGAGAACATCCTACATACAGTTGCCCATGTCCAAAGCATAGATAAGTTAGGTCAATTCCACATAATTGAAGTGTTTGACCTTGAGACTTATTGATTGTAATAGCAAAAGCAAGGCGAATGGGAAATTGAAGTCGCTTTAAATCAAAAGGCAAATCTGTTGAAATCATTGGAATGCGCGGAATCAAAACATCTTCACCTTTAAATTTGTCTTTCAAAATTGTTGCTTCAATTACATTGTTCATTGTTCGTTTCACTGCTAATCTTGTCCCATTGCATAGTTTCGGCTGATTGATATTTCGCAACATAATGATCACTGCGCCGACTTTCAATTGCAAACGATGTGGTGGCAAGCCAGGCTAATTAAGTGAATTCAAAAATTCAATTGGATAATTCACTACATCGTCGGGATTAGTGATTGAATCAATTGATTTATAGGTGACAACTTCACCTGGAATTTGAATCAAAATACTGGCATTGATTTCATTGACATCGACATTTTTGGCAGCTAATATAGCTCTCTCGCTTAGCCAATCTTGATTTCGATAGTTTTGTGCAATATTTGGGAATACATTTTGCACTAATTGTATTCTTGGATCTGTTACGGTACAAAAATTAGTTGGAAGTGTGATCATGCCTGTATTCTTATCAATTGGCTTTCGTCCATTTCCAATTTGCAACAAATGTTCGGAAAATTCAGCAGCTGTTGGATCATTCTGTGAGTGCACACGAACATTAGAAGTTAATGTGAGTTTTTGAACATATCTCCACAAATTAGATGATTTAAGGCACGCTCTCAATTCATCAGCTGCTGTTGATTTGGGAATAACAGGCAAAGTTTGTCGAAAATCACCGGCCAATAGAATTAGTGCACCACCAAATATGTTTGTGTTATTTCGAAAATCTTTCAGTGTTCTATTTAAGGCTTCCAGTGATTTTTTATGAGCCATCGTACATTCATCCCATACAATAATTTTACATGTTTGTAAAACCTTTCCCATTCCAGAATTTTTAGAAATGTTGCAAATTGGTTCTTCATTTACTTGCATATTTAATGGTAACTTTAATGCAGAATGTGCAGTGCGACCGCCGTCCAATAAAGTTGCCGCTATTCCAGATGATGCCAATTGTGTCATATACCTGCCTTTGTTCTGTGTTTACTTTTGGTAGGTTTGTTGTTACAAATGTGTTCAGATCATTTCGATCATATTCTTTTTCACGTCTTAATTCTGCATTGTATGCATCATGCATCGGACGATTTGGTGCGATCATACCTAACACACTCAGAGTTTTATTTGCAATCATCAGGCAAAAGTCTTCGATTTTAATTAATGCCTCATTATATAATTCATCTGTATAATTCAAATTTGGATATGCAGTAATGCGACGTACTTGATGTAAGATATCTTCTGTCATGTATTCTTGGTAAGTACTCCACAATAAAAATAATGATGGCAAATAGTGTTCTTATTTGGTGTGGAGAACTTGTTGCACATGCATCCATAAGAGTTGCATCCCACTGATTATCATTTTCAAGCAAATTCAATTCTTTGCATGCTTGCTGATAAGTACAACAAAGATGACCATTAACTCGTTTCAAACTTTCGAATGATCTTGGGCCGGGAATATCAACTAAGAGTAAACGTAAATAGAAACATTGCACTTTACTTGGATGCACAGTGTAAAGTCGTCCGATTGCATCACTACAAAGGCAGGCATTTTAGCCAAATATAGTTACAAACCTTCTCCACATGTGTCTCTTCAATGTGGCAAAGTTTGGTTAAAATCGGTTGAGCGATTCTCCGTAAAGTTCATCACAACGCGAAACACGGCTGAATTTGTATATACCTATATAGATAATTGGCGCGTACACCCCTTTTGCGTGTTTGGCCGAGCACCTCCTCCTATTTGTGGTGTGCGTCTTGATGTTGTTTCACAAATGGAGGGGCCTACAGTTTCGAGTCGACTCCGAACGGCAGATATTTTTATGAGGAGGTTTGCCATTGCTTGCCGAGGGGCGACCGCTATTAAAAAAATGGTTTTCTTAATTTTGGTGTTTGACCGAGATTCGAACCTACGTTCTCTCTGTGAATTCCGAATGGTAGTCACGCACCAACCCATTCGGCTACGGCGGCCGTGACCTATTATAGTTATCTTTATTTTTATTTATTTATTATTTTGTTTTGCTTCTTTGTTTTGTTATAAGTAAGAAATATGTAAGAAACCATCTATTGCTATACATATAATAAAACTTGGTAGAAAAGATGTTCATTGAGTACCCGACTTGCTTGTCTTGCTTAGAGCAGACAGGTAGCACAGAGCATCTTATCTGTGAGTGTTCTGCTATTGCTAGAGCAACGCTACCAATTTAGAGTTCCGATGTTATGCGAATGAGTAAAATTCGTTTTATTAAACTGGAAGATATTTTTAGATTCGCGAAAGAATCTTAAAAATTCTCACATGACTAGCTATCTCTGTCTCTGTCACTTCTTTTCTTTCCTCCTAACCTATCAACCCTTTTACTTTCTAGAACTTCGAATACAATGGAGGTGACACAATAGGAGTTACCATTTTCTCGGTGCTTCTTGGCTCGGCTTTTTAAAATTTCGATTCTCCAAATAAATATATTAATAAATAAAAAATAGTACTTCCTTTAACACATTGAGTACCAAGTGGACTTGACTAAAATCTACAACGGATTCCAATCAAGTTTTTTTTGTGAGGAAGCGAATTGATATGCCATTTATTTATTTCTGTCGAAGTAAAACTAGCTTATAGGCTAGACAAAAATGTAAATAAAATCAAGTCAGATATGACAACTAAAATATTGGCAATCAATATAAATACAATATTAAGTAGGTTAGGTTAAGTTATGGCGGTAGTCGGTCTGTACGGCCAACTCACTTGGACCTCATAGGTCTGTTGTGATACAACTGAGCGATACGGGAACCGTATTTATTTTCCTTCGTGGAACCATTTTGTACATCCCTACAGACTGTTCTTAAGGGAATTGCAAAAATATTTCCCTAGAAAGCCTCCTCCGATTTTAGCTAAGACTGGACAATTGCAATGGAAGTGCTCAACAATATTAAGTAACTAAATTTAAAAGATAAAGCGAGATTTGGAAGCCTGGAAAAGGATAATAAATTATAGTCTCAATCTGCGCGAGCAAAAGGTGCATTACGCGCAAATTTGGTCTTAAAGTTTTGCCCATAGAGAGGGTAAAAATTGCGAAGATTGCTTTGAGGAACATTAAATAGAACTGGATAGTCGTCGACATCATTAAAAGCAGTGGAAATAAACGAAAATGGAAGGACTGTTTTTTCTCTTTTCTAGAGATTCGAAATTAATTAGCTTTAGTCGAGAATTACAGGATGAAACAAGAGCCTCAAATCGTAGGAGTATAATCCCTGCTTAAGAAATATTTCTGAACACGCTGAATTATATTTATCGAGTTGGTCGTAAAGTTTCCAAACAACAGCAGCGTACGCAAAGTGAGAACGAACAAGAGCCATAAACAGCAGTTTCAAGGTGTACGGATCAAAAAATTCAGATGCATTGCGACGCATGAAGCCTAGCACCGATTACGATTTTGAAAGAATAAAATTAATGTAACCAGTGAAGGAAAATTTCGTATCGAATAAAACTTTAAGATCCTAAAACTCAGTTACACTTTGGATTTGAAGCTTTCTGGGGCCAAACAGGTATTTCAAGTGCAAGTAAAAAATTAGTTTCCATGTAACAAATCTGAAATATATTTCGTAACTATTAGCTATTTTAGTTTCATAATTACTAATTTCTTTAAAATTTAATTGATTGATTGAACTGAATCTTTGACAGATGAGAAAACTTTTAAATCATCCGTGAAGAGCGGGAAAGAAGAAAAGAAAGAATAGAAAGAGTAACACTTTTGCTTGTGTCATAAATAAAAATGACAAAATAAGTAGCCCTAAGATGATCCCTTGAGAGACACCTGAAGTAGCAGGTCTGTCCGTCAAATATCACTTAAGCAATATAATTTTTTATACAGAATTTGGTGCTCTCAACTCAACTGTCAAATCCATTTCATAACAATTTTTGTGGCACGTATGAGCCAAATGAAAATAATGTATACGAAAATCCTTGTCTGGTGGCAGGGCCTCAAAGGGAATAGTAAACATACACATCTACGTAATCCATTAATTCCGATTAATCAAATTCGATTTTCGAAAGTTATCTGGCAATTGGATGTTACGCAAAAGTGATCAACCAACTCAAAAACGCTACTGCACTTGCCTTTCCAATAACGAGATCGCAATCAAATGTTGCCGCTCACAAAACAAGCACACACAATCAGCACACGAAATGTTGAAGAGACCAAAGCCAAAAACAAAAAGTGGAATCGACCCATCAATTAAATTAGCAGACGGCACTTTATGTTTATTATGAAAACGTATAAATTCCGCTTACCACATAACTACATAACAATTGCCACAATAAAACATTGCAATTGCAATAACAGCCAGGCAGCAGCCTGTTGTGGCCTTTTAAGTTTGCTGCGCTGCTGCAACACACATCTCAACAGCAAGCGTTTCCTGCGTGCAACAATTTCACGGAGCGATATTAAAGCGCCACAAAAAATTCAAATGCAAATCAAAGCACGCATTCATGCCACCGCGATATGAAATAAGATGCTGATGCTGGGCAAGTGTGCGATGGCATCAATGGCGACGGCGACTGGGATGCGTACAGTGGCATGCCAAATGCCATGCCGGCGGCACCAAGGGGCCCACCTATCTATCTGTACGTATCAGCGGCGGCAGCTGGACTATCATTCAAGTCAATCGACTATTAAACTGTTGCCTGCTTGCTTGCCTATTGCCAATGTGGCAGCATATTTTGTGTTTTCACGCGCCAACTGCCACTGCCACCGCTGCCATTGCTGCAACACTCTTAATCATCATAATAAAGTTATTTATACGCAACAGCTGCCACTACCGCTGACGCTCGCCAGCTCTCTGACCAACTAAATGACCGAAAAAACAAAAGCAACAGCAACAGCAAATTTGCGATCAGCAAACGTTTGACTGGCGATTGAAGAGTGCAGCAGTGAAATGCAATTGAAATTTTCATTTAGTGATTTTCAAAAAAGGCAAAGAAGAAGAAAAAAAGCAGCCTATTGAAAATTGTGTTTGCGCCGTTGTTGCATTATTGTTGATGCAGAATGCAATTTATAAAATACTGCAAATGTGATTATCTTGCGGCTATGTGACAGCCGCCAAAAGCTACTTGTGCGCTACCCCGTGCGCATCAACAGTTACGAATAAATAGAGGCAAAAAACTACTGGAAATACTCGTAAAAGAGAAAATAAATAAGTAAAATTTTTTATTTGCCGCCTCGTGCCAATTCGCTTTCTGATCGCCATCAACATAAATAATTTCTATGCAGTTTGCATATTTTTTATTATTCTTTCATAAAAAAAATGTGTCACTTAAAGAAAATGTCAGCAGACGAGTCTCGCGCATAGGCTTTTATACGGTTTTGAGAGATGGGCTATCTGCTGAATTTTGTAATCTATCTTTGAATTCTGAGTGTAATTTTCAATATAGAAAAGCACTCAATATCGTAGTTACTTTCCGTTGGCAAAACTGATTACACTAAGCGGCATTATAAAAAATAATTTCAGTTTATAATTTCAAATATTACACCTCGGCATAAATAAAAAAAATAAATGCATAAAAATAAATAAATAACAATAAATAAATTTTAAAATATATATTTTGTTTTTCTCAAAACATTGGTTATGCTTCTTTCCCTATTTTCGGGGTGCAACTATTATTACGATCTTTTGCTCGCCAAGTTCGGTCACCTGGAAGATGTGATTTAATGCCGCTAGACTTTCTTGGGTTTATTGGATGCACTACCTGCAGAGGAGGTGGACACATTAATGGAATCGTATCTATGATATCTCTCAATCAATAATACATTAAAAATTTTGGATTTTTATTATTACGATTTTTTTTTTTTAATTTTTGATTTTTAAAAATCAAACCACTATGAGGATAGGGCTGAGCACAAGGCTCTTCGAACAAAATTGCTGAATAAATTTATTAATTTTGCGGCAGCTAGCCGCACCAAATTAGGCTTCACGAGCTGAAATAATTAAGGCCAAAAATGAGTTCACCGCAAAGATCAGGTGACACTGTCGCTATTTTCGTTTGTCCTATACTCCCTAGGCTAATCATTTTAAGGCCCTCATACAAATGTAGGCTAGTCCTTTTTTCACAAATAACATCCATAGTGCCCAACTGCTTTTCAAGCAGTGTAACAATTTCTATCAACTGCGATCCATGAATTTTTTTAATTTCCTGAGGCAAGCTTTAAATTTGATTTTTATTATGTAAATTTTTTTTCTCCTGCGTAAGGTAGCGAAAGCTTGCACCAGGCACATCTGTCCATAAATGCGCCAAATGCATGACAAAATCAATACAACGCACTTGATTAACTTACCTGCATCTGCTATGAAGTGAAGCGTCTAGAGAGCAAATAATAGCAGATGCATCCAAAGCAGAAAAAGTCCATATACTCGTATTGGCATGAAAATGTTAAAATAAACAACAACCAAATGCAAGTAGAAAATATATATAGAAGTGCCGTTACCATCGCAACTCCATTTAATTTGTTAATACAGTGCAAATAGAGAGATTAACGGCACTCAATACCCCGAAGAATAGCAAATGCGAGTTTTGCTTCCTTGCAAAATATTTTGAATGTGCAGGCCAGACTTGATTACAATACTTACTACACACATATTTGTTAAAATAGAGAAAGAATAAAAAAATTAAAAAATATTACATCGCCAACTCCTGTGAGACAGCCATCGGCGCACTTGCTGCAGTGAAATGTCGAATGCCACAAATTGAGCTCGAGATGTTTATCAGCGCACATTTTCTTTGTTATTGAGGCTTAGCATAATTTCGCGTTTTATGCTTATTTTAATAAAAGTTGATTTTTTGCATTCTACTAAAATTGCCTATGCACATAAATAGCGCGACAGCAGACAACTGGAAAACTTAAAGCGGTGCACAAAAATTATGCAAATCGAATGCGCATGAATGAATGAAAGACTTAAGCGACGAACCTGTTAGTTTGGGGAAAATTAAATACTTGGATTGATGCGCTTATGAATATATCGGTTAAGCGTTTGAATAGGACTTAGGCGACAAACGTATCGAATTGTTGGAGATGGCAAAGATTAAGTAATGAATGCAAGAAATTCATTGGAAGGTACTTAGGAATTTGTCAAATATAAAAACGAAGATAAGAGCTTGTGTATGTAAACGAGTATTCGAACATGACAAGCCACACTAAACATTTCAAGCTTTTAAAATTATTGCGCTGCCGGGATTTCCCGAGACTTTCGAATCTAATCTCGGGATTTGGATATTCATGATTCTCTAACAAACTCAACTTGAAAAAATTGTGTCAATTGTGGTTTGAGAAGCATCCTACTATATAAAGGATAATAAAGAACTGGGTTGCATAAATATTTTTTTTATTTAAAGTGAAAATTTTTTGTATTAGTAACCAAACAAAAGTGAATGGTTGAATTTTAGACGTCTTTAGTAAAGTTTTAGCGTGTACATGTCCAAAAAGCTCATTACAAAAGCAACACAAAAAAATAAGAAAACAAAATTTAAAAGAAAATATAAAAAAGTTCACAAAAAATAAATAAACAAATTAAAAAATTAAAAGGGAACAAAACTATTTTGTTTTATGATTTAAGCAGAATAACCGGAAAGTAGTAAGCTTTAATTTCATGTCGAAGCATATGCGGACGATGCCTGTGCGCTATCAACGGATAAATCCCTAAGAAGTCTTTGTGTGAAAGTGCAGAGAGTTCTGGATAAAATCAACGACTGCTGCACCACACAAAATCTTTCCGTTAATCCGAACAAAACTATCTGACTCTTGTTCACGAGAAAATGGAAATTGAATGCACTTAGTCTTCCAGCACTGAAAGGTGTGACACTCAGTCTTGCTGACGAAGTTAAATATTCAGCAGTAATTTTAGTTAAGAAACTGACTAAGAAGTCGCATGTTTCGCTGAGGGTAGAACGCGCATTAAAGATGTCTCAACAATGCCGTAGAGACTTTGGTAAATCCTGAGGTCTGAAATCTGCTGTGGTCCTGCAGATATACGCTGCACTTATCAGCCCAATCATCACTTACGCCTCTGTGGTTTGGTGGCAACGGACCATGGTAAAGTCCATACGTAAGGAACTAAACAAACCGCAAAGTTCACTATTCATTACGGTTGCCTTGGGTATAACCTCGAGCGATGCCTTAAATGTTAATCTTGAATTGCCTTTTCGGATATTAAGACACAAGAGGAAGCAGTAAAAGCAATGTGTAGACTTCGTAAATATGGTTTCTGGCACGAAAATGGAACTACGGGTCACAAAGAAATCTTTAAGATGCTATCTGAGCAGCACCCACTGTTTTTGGCCACTAAGAACGATCTTATGATCACAGTTTCATTTGGAAGGAAATTTGATATCGAATTTCCTTGCAAGTAATCCGAAGTGCATTCAAAGAAATTTTACTAATAATTTCTTTACTGATGGGTCAAAGAATGGAATAAGGTCTGGAGCCGGATGGTATGTACTTAAACGATAATAATAAGTTTTGTTATGCTCTCGGAGGAATGCCAATTGTTTTCCCAACTGAATTGTTCGCCATTCTGAAAGTAGCCGAATAGATAATTGGTGGTATTAATAGAGTCAAAGGAACTAAGAACTTTTTGTGTTCACTTTTCTTCTCAGTGAAAATAGCTTTATATTATAAACCTATTAATACCACCAATTATCTATTCGGCTACTTTCATATTATGATTAAAAAAAGAACTGGAATAGTTTTTCATGTCTGAGATAGAAATTTTGGCTACACAGACGAACTACGACGCCTTCAATTTCGATCGTTTTTCAATTTGAACTCAATTTGCTGAAAATTAACACATTTTTGTTTAACCTGCGGCAACTTTTGTTTGCATAAACCTACTACAACTTTAATATATTTCCCTCAATTACTGCACATCTCATCAACAAGTTTTTTTTCTTGTTTTATTTACAATTCATCCGCCGGCCACTTAATTGTATATTCAGACGTACACTAATATTCAAATAGTTGTTTGCATTTATTTTCTTTTATTATTTTGTGTTACAAACACACTTCCCACACAAGCCATACTGCCATGTATACGATTTTGCATACAACAATGTTGCTGGGAAAATTATAGGCAACAATGTTGCAATTGCATAGCTACATCAAGATATTAATGCGAAATCAACGATAGCAGCAATAAACGAGTGCACGTACAGCCAGGCATATGTGCCAGTGTGTGTGTGTATACATACATACGTACGTACATAACTGTGTTTGAGCTTTTGCTATGCAGCAATATCATCAATAAAGTAATTTGAGACGTTGCATTAAAAAAAAAAAACAAAAAAAAAATAAAAAAGCATCTGTGATTTTGGAAAAATAATACTAGAAAATAAGAGAGAAGATAAAGTAATTGCGAATACATGTGCTATAAAAATTTAATTAAAATACACAACACGGGTACAATAGCTTTAAATTATTTTAATATTTAAACAATATTTAATGGCAATGTTTGATTGGATTAGGAGGATGTACTCAGATATATGAGGAAATCCCTTACCCTTAATTAGCGGCTTAACTACTCATTTGGAATGGCTTCCATTTGCAACAGGAAGTATCACATTTGTTTAGGCAGTGTTTTTTATTTTATTAAAGTGAAAATATTTGCTGTCCCAGATGAAATTGAGGCGGTCTCGCCAGTGTTTTCTCTGAAGGGCAGGATAGAAAGCGTAATTCCAAATACGGGCTTTTGAGCGATTCTAGTACAACTGGTCCAAGTATTTAAGACCTTCTCGTCAATTTTTCTGAATATTTGTTTATTTCTTAGATTATATTTATTTAAAAAAATTTTAACAAAAAAAAATTATAATAAAAAAATTTTTATCTGAATTTTAATTTTTTAATTTATTTAAGGTTTCATTTCCAAATATTTGAATAAAAAAATAAGTTAAATAAAATATTACACTTTTAAATAAATTTTTTCAAAGAGAATTTTTTTATTTTTTATAACATTTTTTTTTTTAATTTTCTTCTATTAAATATTTTTGTTATTTAAAAATGAATTTTTTATATAAATTTGTTTTTACATTCTTTTTTTAATTTTTATAAAAACAAAATTTAATTTTTTACATATTAATTTTTTTATTTTTTTACAATATAACTTTTTTTATTAAAATTTTTGAAATAAAATTTTAAATAAATTTTGCAGGATCAAATATAGCTTTCAATTTTTTTTTTTCTTATTTGAAAATTAGTTTTTTATTTATTTTTTCCAATTTTTTTTCGTTCAAATTTTTAGAAATAAAGAAATTAGTTTTTTTACATATTAATTTTTTTTTTACATTTTTACAATATAACTTTTTTTGTTAATTTTTGTATTAAAATATTTGGAAATGAAATTTTAATTAAATTTTGTAGGATGAAATATATTTTTCGAAGAAAAATTGTATTGGAAACAAATTTAATTTTTTTGTTCAAAATTTCTGGGTTCGTCATTTTTGTAAAACACATTTCGAATATAAAAATTGACGAAGAAAAAAATTTAACTAAAAGGAATATAATAAAAAACAAAATTTGATCGTAATTATAATTTTTTAATTTATTTAATTAAGATTTCCAAACATTTGAATAAGAACAAAATAAATACTATAAAATATTAAATTCTTAAATAAATTTTTTTAAAGAATTTTTTATTTATATTTTTTAAAATTAAATTAAAAAAAAAAATAATTTTTATTAAAATTTTCTTTTATTAATGTTTTTTTTTAATTTTTTTATTATTTGGAAATGAATTTGAAATAAATTCCTGAAATTCAAATTTTTAGAAATAAAGAAATTAATTTACAATTTAACTTTCTTTACAATATACATTTTTTTTATTAAAATTTTTGTATTAAAATATTTGGAAATGAAATTTTAAATAAATTTTGTGGGATGAAGTATAGTTTTCGAAAAAAAATTTTTTTAGAAGTAAAATTAATTTGTTTGTTTAAAATTATTAGGATAAAATTTCGTTTGTTATTTTTAAAAACACCTCTGATATTTACAAAATGACAAAAAAAATGATTTCCAAAAATATAAATTTAAAAAAATTTTATAAAAAAATTAACTTTAATAAATTGATTTAAGATTTCATTCGCAAATATTTGAATAAAAATAATTAAATTTTATAAAAAAGAATTTTTAAATACATTTTTTTTTTATTTTTTTATTAATATTTTTTTATTAAAATTTTTGGAAATGTAATTTTAAATATATTTTGTATTAAGTTTTGTGTTTATTAAAATTTGTGAAGAGATGTAAGGCACTAGGCGGCTAGTTTCGAGTGCACAATCAGCAGGCGCCAGACCCTAATTGCCGCTAAGCTGGCGGAGTAGATGTTTTTTTCTATCAACTGTTTCCTTGAAAACACTTCGGACAAAATACAATGGATCGGTATCATAAATTTAACCTTAATGTGGAGTTCCTCCCAGAATAACCTCTAACAACTTTATTATCTCCTACGAGTGATCCCTCGACGAGTTAACTAGGCTCTGACTCCTGAAACTGCATCCCACCTATTCATCTTTCGCGAGGTGGGGATGGAGAGCACTACAGCTAAGTGCACAGGCAAACAAATGCAAATGCGAGACAAATGATGTGCATCCTCAGAGAATCATTCCAAAACCTTTTCCACAACTTTCCTTATATGTTGTCTTATTGGGAATTTATAAGCCACCGTGCGTCGGGAGCAAGACCAATACGAGATTAAAGAAGTCATAAAAGTCCGTCACAGAATCTTTGCGAAAACAGAGGCATACGAACGTTGCACAAAGTTTAAAGCAGGCCCGAGCATACTGTGGGAAACATTTGCGAACTTTCTGAAGCATTTGAAGGGGAATTTTTTTCCAATGACTCGAATCGTGCTTTCTTCGCCTAACGCATGCCTTCTTGCGAGCAGCTAAATTGTCAAAGAACAACAGCATTCCACGAGTTCCATTTACAACTGCAACGTCTTCGTGTGACATTTTCTTGCTCTCAAAACTCGAATTATCACTTAGTGGGAAGCGTTTTGAGGAGCTTCATCTATTAAACAAGAATTTGCAGAAGAACCTCAAGACGATTTTGAAATCAATTCATGGGAATTACTTAGAAAACTGCACTAAATGTTAAATTATGCGTATGAGTTTCCAAGGAGATTACTTTAAAGAGAATGAGATATATATTAATGAATAATAAAACCGCATTCTCGCTTTATTGATAAAGTCCGGCTATACACTTTGCGAGCGAAGCCTTCAATTTATTTGTATCATTCAGTTTTCGTAGAAAATCCAAGAAATGCATTTGTACATTAGCCGCCATGAGCATCTGATTTTATGGCTCCGCACTTACTTAAGTCGGGCTATTTGGAATCAATATTCCACATTTTTAATAACAATCAATTGGAAAGAGTCTTATGTTGTTACAACAATAAAAAAAGGAATAACAAACCAACGTCGTTTGCCATTATAGAAACGAAAGACGAAGAAGAAGAAAAATGTAATTGCTGTTTGACTGCAATAGCAAATATTCTTCGCTCACGTGTTCCAACTCCAGATGCAATGCAAGCGCTCATCTCGTTATTTATTAATATTTCATTTATAATTATTTTTTATTTTATTTTTTTCTATTTAAAACACATCAAATACGAGACGCAAATGCATCTTTAATTTAGCAAACATGATTTTTTTATCATATCTATTTCGTGTAACAATCCACAACTGCTGCTCGTCAGCAGGCACGATTCTGCGATATAACTTATGATTACATTTCTATGTGCAAGTATGACTTTTATACACACACACACACGAGAATTATTTATTATGATCGTTGTTATTTTTGGAGCATTTCATCGGGCTTTCAATTCGCTCTTGTGCTTATGTACGTTTCCTCATGTATTGTGCTTATAAATATACTGTTAATCGTGCACACAAGATTCGAGTATTGCATAAAAATGTGATTAATCACAGCGACTAAATTGCGAATGTGTTCAAGTGCTTACCAACAAGCGCCAGAGCATCCGACTTCTCATACGCAACTATTTATGCTCGGTTGAAAGATGCACACTTGTGCTTACATACCTGTGCACATAAATTCCATAGAGAAAAATATTTATAAAAATGTTATCTATCAGGAAAGTTCAAAGTAAAGTACCTAGGGGTATTACTTCACCCCAAGCTTCCAATGGAGCTGCACATCTGAAATTTACTTAAGAAGGCCAATATACCTTTCTACTCTCTCACTCGGTGACACTTGGTGTTGTGCGAATGGGCTATCAGCAAACCCTACCAAAACTGGTATTGTCCTCTTTACCAGAAGGAGGATACTTTATGGATTCGTTCTGCCTAAGCTAAAAGGAGTCACAATCCAGCTATCCAAAGAAATCAAATGTTTTGGAGTAATCCTCGATAGTAAACTCCTTTGGAGGTCACACGTTGAAACAAAGGCATCCAAAGCACTGACAGCCTTCTAGCAGTGCAAAGGTGTCTTTGGGAAAACGTGAGGTCTTTCTCCTAGCAAGATTCTATGGATCTACATGGCTATAATAAGTCCTATTATCACCTTTGCATCAGTGGTCTGGATGAGTAGACTCTCTACATGTGGGAGTCAGGAGGACCTTATCGAGACTACAGCGCACTATGGTCATCTGTTGCACCGGAGCTTTTCTGATTATTTCAGGCCTGGAATTAGTCTACTACTAGCCTACTATCAAATGACGTTTTCATCAAAGGAGTGGCCTTATAGGCACTCTTCAGACTGAAACACTATGGGAATTGGTACGGTTTCTATCCAGCATTGGACAACAGAGAAGGCATAGCCTTCGATCCAATGATAATCTCCATGCCCTTTGACTCTATACGATCAGGAGTCGTACTTGAAAAGAGATGAAAATGAGCCCGGTAAGCACTGTTTTCGCATTTTCGCGGATGGCTCCAAGACAGAGCGCGGTTCCAACCCTGGAGGACAAAACTATACTTTGCTCTTGGAATGCATGCACCTGTGTTTCAAGCGGAGATGTATATTGTTCAAGAAGTAATGGACTTTGTTGTGGAAAACAGACGCAGAGGCAGATCTGTATGGGCCTGCAGTGACAGCAAGGCTGCGCTCATGGCTTTAAACAGCCCTCCAATCACTTCAAGAGTAGTTGAGACCTGTAAATCTTGGCCTTTGTTCGAAGCAGGCTTGAGGTCTTTGGCACTGATGTGTTAAGAAGCGACCACCTTGGTTGCTTGGTACCACAAGATATACTCAGATTTCTTCGGAGGTACAGTTCAATGGACTTAATGTTGTCTGAGTGCTGTACTTGCTAGTTTGGCCCGACAAAACAAAACAAAAAGCAAAATAGCTTCCTACTCCTATAAATCTGTGTCCGCCAAAAGTGAGGTCTAAAGCCACGTGTCATACTCTGGAAGTACAATACAAATAAGTGGTTTGGCCAATATTGACATACGACTGCTTAGTTGATGAGTAGCTCTTCGAGAGGTCTATAACACCACTAAATCAGAGAAAGAGGACAGAGGACTGCGTTTATTGGCAACACTGAGGCATGTAAAATATGCCCCACTGCCGCCCTTAACGTTATTCCACACTTACTTCCCGATGATCTTCAAGTTCAATCAATTGCCGCTATTAGATTGAAGGAGGTTGGTCTCTGAAGGGAATCTCCTGTAGGACATGGTGGCATTTTGAGGCAGATTTCTCCTTCCTTCCTTCTCTGTACTTCGTACAGATCTCTCCATCCGCAAACTGGGTTTTGAAGGTAGTTCTAAGGCTATCTTTCCAAGCAGGCTGAATTGGAAGGAAAAGAGAGTCTCTCTAGTGGACAGAGACATAGGTACCTCTGTAATCTGGAGTTCGAGCGCGGGTTTTCTCTAAGTCAGCTAATAGTTTCCTTTAAACGGCGGAAAACTAGTAGGATTTTTCAAGCAGAGGTCTTCATGTTTCTGCAGGCGTACAAAATTCTTAGTCATCGCTGTTAGGTGAGAAACTTGTATATCTTTTCCGATAGTAAAGTTGCGATCAACGCCCTGTCGTCGCCATGTTGCAGCTCTCTTCCGGTCAACTTCTGTAAGAAGGAAATCAAACTTCTTTAATATGCAGGAAACACTTCTCTTATCTGGATCCAGGGCATAGAATATAGAGGAAAATGAAATTGCTGGGACTGGCGACTAGGCGTTTTTAGTAAGCCTCGATCGTCGATAACAACACCCGATGAGGTGACCTTTAGAGCGTTGCCGACTAATTGCGTTCAAAAGATGAAAAAATGCTGAGGATATGCATTGAGAAGTCGAATAATTTATAACTGAATTCATGTAGCGAAAAAGCTTCAGTTTCGAAATAGCAATACGAACGATTTTCATTTCATAATGTACTTTTTTTTTATTTTTTGGTTACCCAAGTCTTCTGGTGATTTGTACGGTAATTATTTGCAAATGCTTTACTTGTGCTGAACTCAGATGAATGCAGAAAATAATATCAAAATTGTAAGTGATCCAAGGAGTAGTTAAAACGCGAAGCACAGCCGATATAAAAATATTCAAAAATACAAATTTATTACACATAATAAATTTTAATTCAACTTCAACTGTGCAACTATAGCATTTCCACCTACCTGAATATATATATATATATCGCAAATTTTATAATTTTTGCAGTAACTTGTAAAACAATAAAAGTAGTTGCAGGCAAATTTTGCAACACTTAAAAATAAATTTTTATTGCACTACTATTAAAGTAAAAAACAAGAAAACATAATTTATGTGTGCTAATAGTAATAGGCGTCCATATAAGCATATGCAGCTGTACACTGTTGGGAAATGTAATAGAAATAAATATTTTCATATAATATTAACAATTTTTTTTTTTTAACTCCGGATATTTGGTACCTTACTAGTTCAAGCAATTAATGTAAATTAATAGAATAAAAATTAGTGTTTTAAGAAATGCTTACACATGAAGAATTAATTTAGTCCCCCGCACATATTTGATATTTTATCGAAAATATTGAAGCTACTTATTTCTTCGAAGAGCATCCCCACACCACTATTGATATGCTACCGAACTTTACAGTTTTTTTATATATAACTACAATCAAGTGCTATGCTGTGAGTCGTCGTACATATTTTTCCCCTCAGATACAAACATATTTTTTCTTAATCCATGAATAGCACTTTTTTCCAGTTTCGACGGAAGATGTAGTTTCTTGTAAATTCCAACAAAGACTTTCAGTTTTGCTTTGTCAACTCAATAACTATACTTTGCTGGCTGTTCCTGCTAATAATCCGGCTTATATCTACCTGTATCGAACTGTTCGACTTGTAACTTACAAATGCAGCTCAATTTCAAGGCTGCTCGAGGAGAAGAAATGCTTATCCCCTGTAAAATTTCGAAAAAAAACATTTTTTTTTTTTCATAAAATGTTAATATAATCCTTTAAGAATATGTCAAACAATTTGTAGAACGTAAATTTAAGTATTTCTTATAAAGAGAGGTATAGTTACGTTGTATTCAAACTTTAGACGCGTTTTTCTCAAAACTATATTTTTCGAATTGGCATACACGATAACTCGAAAAGTTATTGACCGATCTCCCTGAAATTTTGTATGCATCATTTTTATGATATTACTCTCTATGTGAATTTACAAGTTTTCGAAAATTTTTCGAAAAAATAATTTTTTCGATTTTTTTAGTAGGAAAATTCGCCCCAAAACTCATTTTTTTTTTTTTGAAGCATTTTATTCCGCGATTTTTTTCCATTTTAATTTAATTCATATAGAAATTATGACATTAGTAAACAAAAAAATGTGTGGTGTTTTGTATTCAGGTCACTGACGCCGATGCTACAAGGCCCGCCGATTGAGAAGACCTGGTTTTGCATCACTTGCCATTTATCCTTTATCCTTTTAAAATTTCTAAAAATAAGTATTGACATTATTAAATTACACTTAAGATCTAAACGGCAAGTTGATGGTCGGAGCGTTCAAAGGACACTGTAATCTATTTATATATTATGTATTTGCATATGTATTTTTTTATTTCATCTTTACCAGTAATATATTTAAGTCTTTGTGTATGTGCTTGTTTTTGACATACCCGGGAGTATTCGCTATTAGCCACAGGGTTTTTGACTGGCATCTTTGGATAGCATCTACGTTCGATTTGCTTGCAACACCGCAGATTTGAATACCATATGACCAAACAAGTCTAACAAAATCTTGAATTTTCTTCTTAAGACTTCGTTTAGGCTTCGGACAAAGCAGTCAATACATTTTACGTGTTTTGTTTTCAGTTTAGTTCATCTAGCTGTCATGTGTTGTCGCCATGTTAGTCTTCAATCTAGTTGTAGTCCGCTGGGTAGTTGTAGTAGCTGGGTTAAGACTACCGCTGAGGCTGTATTCTTCTCTCAGTGTGCATATGGCTTGAGCAGATTTTGAGGCATTTATCAATATATTATAATATATTTAAAAAAACAAAATTTCTAATTCGTTTAAGTGCGTGTGAATCATTTCAAAAGCATCATTAGCCAAGTGGGAAGAAGAAAGAATTGCAGTTTTATTCGCATAGGTGACAACTGTTAAGCTTTTATTCTCTAGTATTGGCTTATCAGTGTATTTCTTCCACGAAAAAACTTCTCATAAGAACCATTTGCCGGTCGGAGTGGGCTTAAAACTTGTGGAACAACATCAAGACACGCACCACAAATAGGAGAAGGAGCTCGGTCAAATGGCTAACAAAAGTGTACGCGCCAATTACTTATTTATTATTTATTTTATTTTTTATTGGCATGTCAAGAGTGAAAATTGTGTAAAGCGTTGGTTTAAGTACACTGAACATTTTCGAGAATATTGTCATCACACTAATCGGCCATATGAGGATAACACATTTTCAGGTTTGTTTGGCTTGGGTATCATTGTTATTTCAGCACATTTCCATAGAGTTCGAAATTGGCTCAGTTTAAAACTGCTTTATAAAGGCGGAACTAAAATTGACAAGCATTTCTTTGAAAGTTTTTTAATTGTTCAGCCATCAACATTGACGTGACCAAAAGGCTTTGAGTTTTGTGTCCGTGTTCAGTGTGCTTCGCTGCTAATTTTACCCACGACAACGGTTCGCCTATAAGGCAAGGATAGCCAAGATATTCGACACTCAAATGGTCCCGGCTAATGTTGAATGGCTCAAAAGTTGCTATTAGATGGTTGGCACTTGATTTGCTTTTATTTGGCATTTTTAGTTGATATCTTTTAGAGGAACTTGCCGTACGGAAGGTACCTAGCGGCCTTCCAGATGTTATACTCATCATCTCTATTTGGATCTGCATTTTAGTAGAATAAACGATGAAATGTAATACAGATTAAAAACCCCTTAAAGGACCCAGGCCTTAAAGACTGATCACATATTACAAACCATCTTAACAAAAACAATTTGCACCTAAATGATTCGAAAAATTGGAATGCACTGCTTCTATTATATTATCCAGCAGTGTGCATCATTAAGCATAAAAATCGTTAACAGCGATTGAGAGAGCTTTCGGCAGATAGCTCAGAAAATCCATTAATTCCAAATTGGTACGCTTATAGTGAATTTGACACCCTTACTTAAGTCTTTTTGTACAATAAGTCTTTCAAAAACAAAACATCTGCTGAAATTGAATTTTGTTTTAAAATTTTATTGAGATTTAATGAACCGTAAATAATGCATCATTTTTGTTTATATGCATGCAATTGTATTATTAATCGATAGTCTATAGAAAAGCAACGATGGTCTCAATTATCAGTAGTTACAACATTACGGTTCCTCATTTTAGATAGCACGTAAATGATGATACAAGGATAGATTAGATTAGATTAGATTAGATTAGATTAGATTAGATTAGATTAGATTAGATTAGATTAGATTAGATTAGATTAGATTAGATTAGATTAGATTAGATTAGATTAGATTAGATTAGATTAGATTAGATTAGATTAGATTAGATTAGATTAGATTAGATTAGATTAGATTAGATTAGATTAGATTAGATTAGATTAGATTAGATTAGATTAGATTAGATTAGATTAGATTAGATTAGATTAGATTAGATTAGATTAGATTAGATTAGATTAGATTAGATTAGATTAGATTAGATTAGATTAGATTAGATTAGATTAGATTAGATTAGATTAGATTAGATTAGATTAGATTAGATTAGATTAGATTAGATTAGATTAGATTAGATTTGTGGGGGGTTGGACAAGTCCAAGCACTAGACCGGATAGAAATCAGTAGAAAGAATAGAGATAGGAAAGATAGAAGGTGGGGGGTAAAAACGGATAGATTAGTTTGAGGCCACTCTTCAACAAATTTCTTGGATTCATTGATGAATTTTAAGAGATCCGGAAGAGGAAGAGTATGAACTTTGTCCATACTCAGTGTATCGCAACCCAATATCCTAAGTCTGATTCTGGCAAACGCGGAACAGCTACAGAGAAAATGCTCTGCTGTGTCGTCATTCTTAAGACAGGATAGGCATATCGGGCTGTCTGCGACCACCATGGTAGCCATATCTGACCACAGACGTTGTGCCCTGTGATTACACCTACCAGTACTCTCAGGTTCGTCCTGCTGAGTTTTAGGAGGAAGTTCGCTGTTTTCCTGTTTGGTTCTTTCACAAAGCACTTGGCTACTCTGCACGAGTTCAACTCAGACCAACGACATCTGTGGCATTCTTGCAGAGCCTTCATTTGCCAATTTATCAACTAACTCGTTCCCTGCAATACCACAATGTCCAGGCACCCAAATAAGACTAACTTTGTTGTATTTCACAACACTGTTCAGTTTTGTCTTACATTCACCGACTAATTTCGAAGAGCAGCGTGGGTTAGCAAGGGCTTTCAATGCAGCTTGACTGTCACTATAAATTCCAATACTGTTGCCCCGCCACTTTTTCTCAATTAGCCAGTACGCCACATTCAAGATGGCATAGACTTCCGTAAGGAATACCGTGGCCATCTGTCCTGTGGCATAGGAGTACTTAGCGTCTTCGTCTAAGTACCATCCAGATCCGCTTCCATCGCTGGTTTTGGATCCGTCGGTGTAGAAAGTGTGCTGGTATCCCGTTAATAGGTTCTCTGGACTTAACCATTGATCTCTATCTGGAATCAAAACATCATACTTCCTACCGAAGCTAACGACAGGCACCCAATTGTCCACCGGCATCGAGAACAGTGTGCACCGCTCCGACAGCTGGTGGTATATCTGACAGTGGCCAGTGCTTACTTCATTTCCCCAGACTCCGTTTAACTTGAGCCTGTACGCCGCCTTCATTCATTCCTTTCGAATTTGAAGATCTAGAGGTTGCAAGTTCAGCCAGTACCAGGCTAAGTGACATTTATAGAAAAAAAATTACTTTTAATCCAAAAATGTACCCGCCTTACCTTGCAGCAGATATATATAACTACACATACACAAATATGTAATTCTTCACTTTCTGCAAACTCTTCTAAGCAGCACAATATTCATTCAGAAGACTTAAGCAACGAACTCGCCCAGCACAACTACTTTTTACTCCTTCGGGGCAATTTGCTGCCTCTTTTCTGGAATACCTAGAAGTAAATGTAGAAATATATATTAAACTGATTGAGCACAAACAAAATGCAGACGCAACACAACTAGTGAAAATATATTTACAAAGTTTTATTGAAAACGTCTGTCGTGAAAATAGTGATAAATTTTCGTAATTTGAAACTCATTTGTGCAAATAAAGCGAAAGCGCCAATACGCGCAAATTGCAACATCATACAAATGAGCTTACTCAAGACCTGTACTTTACTATGCAAATGTATGCATTTTTTGCTGCTGATAAGTATATTTTTAATAAAAAATTGCTATAAATCATGCGATTGCTTCCTTATTGAAAAATCAATTGAAAAATCCACGTTTGGCTGGAGCAGGAGTACAAATATGAAGTCAGTTCATTGGGAGTGCTTAACACCCATCAAAATATCTATGAAAAGAAGTAAAATAAATAACTTGTGAAAAATTGCAATTGGTTAGTGAAGACTAATCAATTTGCGGCGATTTAATCAGTAAAGCTGAAAGGAAAAAAGATGATACGAAAAATACAATTTGAATATGAAAGAGGTATTCTTGGTAACATTTAATGTAATAAGAATGCGAAATTAAGTAAAAGTTGGTAACATATCTTGCAGAATTGTTTGTTACCCTTAGCTACATCTGTATTTTTAAATAATATAAATCGCATAAAAAATCTGATTCTGTATACAGAGAAATTAAGTATAATGATGTGGGTATCTCGCATATTATGCTTGAGAAATTGAAAAGAATCATTTTGGCCACTAATTTTTTAATTTCAAAGCATTTTATTTGCCTTATAAAATAAAGATGTACATTTCCTTTTTGAGATTTCATTAGACGAAATCGACTATTGAAAAGGCGAACTCATAACTGCGAGCGCAACCAGCTAACGCCGAAAAGTGGGCAATCAGCTATAATAGGACACATAATTCTGCGAAAAATAAATGGAGATGAAGTAACATACATTTCGATAAAAAACCACCACTTTTTCTAGTCGATCTTTGGAATATCCTGAGAAAATAAAAAAATTATTTCAACTAAGTAAAAACAAAAATCGTTTTCTCTTTCAGAAACCTAATGTTGTTCAGTGTTAAATGCATCAAGTATTTCTTTTAGTACGCCAGCAAAGCGACAGGCATAAATATTTGTGTACAAAAATTGGTTATTATCAGACTCAAAACACTAAGTTGAACTCTCAGCTGTTAGTTCCAAAAATTTTTTTAGCAAAATCCTTGCAAACATAGTCATGTAATATAGTTTTTTTGCCTTCGTTTTTAACTTTGAAAAATTTCACGTTGCACGTTTCCGTCGAATTGAATACTTTTGTTTTATTTTGACGCGCATGCGCACACCGCATGGCACATGTCAACACCGAAACCACCAACATTCAGCAGCATTCAACGTCAACAGCAACAGCAACAGCAACAACAACAACAACAAGCATCAACAACACAAAACTGGCCAACAACATGACTAACCACGTTTCCATTCATCCGAAATTCGAGCATTTTCATGCTTGATTTGCTGCACTTGCGATTGAGTAATGTGACAAGTGCGATCGTGAATTTTGCGGTAACTAACTCTAACCGACTCAAGCGAAATAAGTTCAGTTGTACTGAGGTGCGCTGCTTTGCATTAGCTGACAATCTAGCGGACTGTATAATAGCCTCACTGAGTATCAGATGTTGCGTTGGGTGGACTACTTTTGTAGCTAACGGACTGATCGAAGAATTACTTTTAGTTCATTGCAGGGCTTCTCTCGCCTGTATGTCTCTTTTCCAGTTTAAACTATTAGGAATGAGCGAGAGAGAATCCTAGATTGAGTTTTGTAGTGTGAATTTTTCACAAGGAAGCTACACAAAAACCTCGGATAACCAGATAAATCGAAAAAGGAAAAAATAATGGAATTCGGCTTTTGGAATGTAAGGGCCATGCTTCCAGTTGGCAAAATTAATGAGATTGCGGCAGAAGTTGCTAAGTGTGAAATGCATCTCGTGGCCCTATCGGAAAGCGGATGGAAGGACTGTGAGAAAATCAGTTAAAAAGAATGCGTCTTGTGTTATAGTGGTACAGAAAGCAAAACGGGGGGACACGACACAGGATAGATTAACGCAATTATAAGACGTAAGATACGTGATTTCAAACCAGTTCACGACAGACGATCGGCATTAAGTTTTAAAGAACCTTTCAACAACTTAACGCTAATATCAGGGAAAACGACTGTACCTACATTAAACAGAACTACCCAATTACTCGCTTAAGCGGAAGACATAGAAATTGTCAGCAAAACCATCCAAGCCCTATCCAAAACCTTTGCGGGTATTGAAATTGCAGTTGGTAGAATTGGCTTTAAAATCAGCGAGGATAAGACCAACTATATGATGATGTGCAGGCAAAATAAGCCGAAATTAGACAATCTGAAAATTGGCGTTTTTTCTTTTTTAAATCGTGTAATCCTTTACTCACTCAAACTTTAAACTCAGAAGAGACTTTTCAACAAGCCTCACCATAGATGAGAGGACACAAGCAGTTAGCATATCATGCACGTCACTAATGAAACTCTTCACAGATAATGCAAATTTATTTTATACAAAACGATCATTTTTTTTATCTCCTTGTTTACTCCGCTCAGGAGCATAGGGCCCCGATAAAACTCTTTCATCACCGTCCCATGTGATATCGGCATCTGTTGCCTCGCGCAACATCAACCTTCTTCAAGTGATTTTTGGCCACCCCTTGCGAGTTCTAGCCATTTGCCTTTCTCGTGATGCTATCTGATAGTTTTCCAACGCAACTTTTTGCATTTGATTTGTCATAGGATGGGTTCCTCATTCGGCGTGACCAGTCTATCCGTCTTCGCTTGCATACCAGTGAGTTTATGAGAGAGGAGGTAGATGTCATGTCGGGGCCTCTTTTGTGCAGAATCAGAAGGCGAAGAGAAGGGGCGACAGGGACAACCTTGCCTTACGTCTGCGTTGATGGTGAATGGCGAAACCATAATCAGTTGAAGCAGATAAGGTAAAACTGCAAACCTCCAAACGAAAAGTAGTAAGAAAGATTTTTGGATCGCGGCGAGTGGCGTATAAGATGGAACGATGAGCTAGATGAGCTTATAAATGGCGAAAATGTTATACGTTTAATCAAAGTGCACAGGTTAAGATGGTAGAGTCATATAACAAGAATGACGGTACGAGGGCGCATAGGAAAAGTGTACAAGTCAGAGCATACAACACCTCTAGTGTTCGAAAAGGAAGACCGAGCACAAGATGGGCTCACGAGCTACAGAAGAGCAGCCATCAATAAGTTTGGGATAAAGAATTGGAAAAAGTAGTAAGCGATCGAGATGTGTGGAGGTCCCGCGTGCTGCAGGCCAAAGCTCAACAAGACCTCTAGTGTCAAAAGATGATGATGGTGTTGCAGAAAAAATACTCATGGACTTAGATGCCTACATATTAACGAATTTCTAACTAATTGCACTAACTAATTTCTATTTACTATCTTTGCTCTATGCTAAATTAATATTTGTTGGGTTACTAAGTGTTAGTTAGCATTAATTATTACAAAAACTGTATATCTCGCTATTTTGTTAAGGTTTTAGCTCTGTGGAATACCCATACAATCATTGGCATCACTCATAAGTCCAGGTTATTTCCAAATTATGTGTTCACCCCTCACATTCATCATGTAAATACGTCTTTGCTTCAACAATATTTCTCATGTTTTATATTTTTTTTTACTTATACTTTACTTTATTATTACTATTATTGTGTGGCCTGCTCCGAATTGTAGCCAAACTGAAGCGTGCAAAATTCGTGTCACAGCGAATTTTCAATTTTTCACATTACGCTACGGTTTATTCATTTTCCAATTTTTTTTATTAATTTTTTTTTTTGGTTAAATTTATTTGTGTATGTATTTATCTCTTTTTTGTGGTTTTTAAGCTAGCCAATGATTCTCTATAGCACGGTTTGCGGTCATTTCGTTGCCTGCCGCCCCTTGGCTTCGCCTCCCATTTTTTTGTCCTCGCTCACAACAGCCTCACTAACGAATTTAATGCAAATTTTGCATTCATTATTAAATATTTTTGTGGTTTCGATCTTTTACAGTTCACTGTTGTGCTATTTCGTCAGTTTTGTTTGGATTTTGTGATTTTTCACGCTCGTGATTTGTATAAGATTTACAGCTGCTGTTGACGATCGTGTTTACACTTTGTCACCCAACTGATTGTACCTGATTTATTTATGTCTGTTTACTTTTGGTTGCGCCGTGCAAGTCACCTGGAAAATGTGAGAAAAAAAATTGAAAATTTAATAAAATAAAATTAAAATCAAACTTTGCTTTGATTGCCAAATTTGGTGTAATTATTTTGAGGTATATAAATAAGTATTTGTTTATATTAGATTCACGCCGATTGTAAGATTGTGTCGTGTTTGCATTATATGGCGTTGAGGGTTCACAGAAAGAAAAGCGCAGCATCGAAGTTATAGTCAAAATTAAAAATTTCAGATAACAAAAAAGGTTACGTAAATTTTTTCAATGCAATATTAAAGTTTTGAGATTGAATATATTATTATTTTTTGACAATAAATTATGCATTGAATTTCTAAAAATTTAAATAATAAATTTGAAATAAATTTTTATTTGATATAATTTTACGCTTTATGTCTTTATAAATGTTTGTAAAAAAATATTTTATTAGAAAAAATTTACGTAACTCAAACAATTAACTATGGCTTTAATTCTTCGTGCATAAAGTAATTATTGATGTAGTACTTTGCATATATCCCATATAAATATTTGGAAATTTATAGACCAACTTTCAAGCGTTAAGTAGTTTAAATTTTTTTATATATTTTTGTGAAATATTATTTTTATTATCTTGAGGGGATTTAGATTTTATATATGCAATTGGCTCTTACACCCTGTTGAGGATATGAACCTGGTCGGCCCAGCTTAATTTTAAGGGGTCCCAGTGATCTAGAGCTCGAAAATTTAGGGTACTTTCCGATTTTTTTTGCAATAAAAAAAATGAAAAACGATATTTAATTTTTTTAGGCTTTTAATTTAACTTCTTTCACACACAAAAATCAAACAAAAAAAAATTTTTTTAATTGTAATAATCGATTTCGTGAAATTTCTAGACCACCGGGTCTCCTTAAGTACTCACCACATTACTCATCAGAACAAAAACCCTAAGCTGCTAGGTATATTATTTATATAGACGCTATTTGAGGAGACAGCAGCTGTAAGTAATACGTCATTGAGTGAAAGACTAGAGTGCAATTGTCCCGATGAATTGAAAACTACACGGACTTTGGGAGTTTTGCTATCAGGCTTTATCGAAACGTTCTGTTGCAAGTAGAATCAAAAATACTTCCCATCTCGTATAATTTCTTGAGAATTTGTCGCCTTCATGTGATCTAAAGTTACGTATTATTCCAGGACCTTTGAAAATTTATTTTTTAGCTCCGCTTTCTTCTCGAGGCTCCATTCGATGCTGAGGTATTATTGCTGAGCTACAGTTCTGGTGCGTTCTAATAGTCTTGAGTTATGGAATGATGATTTAAATGGGAGTTTGACGACATGGAGACCATCTGCTCTTCCGAGGGTGGTATTTTCACAAATTTTATCAATGTTCTGTGGGTATGGGTTCGATGACACTTCCTCTGGCTTCGAAAATCTTTTGAGTAGGAAAGGAAGGGAAATTTGCTGAACCATCAACTACCTAAGTCGAGAATGTCGAAACTTTTTCAGCGGCGGGGCCACTTAATATCTACCTAAAAATATAGTTTTGGGCTACTAAGCTACCGGTTACGCTACTTCTGAGACCTGGAACTAGTATTTTGGGGAGAATGTCACTATAACCATATCTACACCCTTTATTGCGTATTTGGCTGACCTCTTCGTCCTATTTGAGGTGCGGTCTTGTCATTTCCCCAAAAATTGAGACATCTACTATTTTGCGCCATCTCCGTACGGCAGATGGTTTTTTATGAAGAACTTTTTCATGGCAGAAATACACGCAAAGGTTTCCATTGCCTGTTGAGGGGCGACCACTTTCAGAAAACATTTTTTCTATATCGAGCCCGGACACTTCCGAGCTTGATAGTCACGCGCCAAGCTATTTGGCTATGGCGGCCGCTGAAGTTCAAAAAAATTTAACGTTAATAAATTTTATTTTGCTCAAATTCATACTTAAATTTGATATAACTAAAATTTTAGTACAGTAATTAAAACAAAACTTATAAATAAAAAATATTTAAATCTGATGCCCTTCAAGCTTCTTTGCCTCACTTTTACTTACGTCAATCATATTTGACAATTGTGAACTACACAGCTACAGTAACAAACAATCTTGTCTACGTGAACTCGTAAAGGTCAAAATACAGATTTTCAAAGCTCAATATCATTTTCTTTTTATTTAGTGCAAAAATTATTCAAAAACGAAATGAGAGGACAAATAGAGCTTTTCATTGCTCAAAATATTTTTTTTAATAAAAAATTATTAAAAATAAAAAATTATTAAAAAAATTAAAAAAAAATATTTGATGATTAATTTTGCGCCACCTGTATACTCGAAACTTAAATATACAGATAAAAAAAGTGTGCAATAGAAATTTTCTATAAATATATTTATTTATATAGATAAAAAAATTAGATAAAATCTGAAAACAAAAATTTAAATAAAAAACCGAAAAATATTACTCATCCCCCTTCTCTTTCTTTTACTTTCAGAAATCCCTCAAACATCATCTTAAGCAACATCCAACATAAATTACAACAACAAAATTAACCACCAAAATTAAACGGTAATACCTTCTTCTTGCATAACTCGCACCCAGCTGCGGCCCGACGGCTGCGCAGCGCCTTTTGAGGCCAATAAATGATTGGCACGGATGAAATGTCATCCACTGGCATGGACATAAGTGAATCCTTTCGTGCGGAGGATCTTACAAAAACGGATTTTTTCGATTTCGTCACAGCGCCCGACATGGGCATTGGCATCGGTGTCGGCGCAGATGTGGTCGACATCGGTATGGGTGTGGGCAGTCTGCATGCGGGCAGCGCAAGCGGCGGCACACACCAGCAGCATCACCAGCATCATCAACAGCAGCAGCAACAACAACAACATACACATCACCAGCATCACAATAGTCACCACCATCAGCAGCAGCAACACGCGCATCATCCGCAGCAACAGCAACAACAACACAGTCATGAGCAAAGCAATAGTTTAGCGGGAAATATGCCACATGATGGTGGTGGCGGTAATGGTGGTGGTGGTGGCAATAGTGGACGCGTGAGCACTCCTGGCAACACCGGCAGTTGCATAGATGGCTCAGACGGTAACAGTAATGGCAATAGCAGTGATCCAACTTTGCAGGGGTATGAGGTGAGTAGCGTATCCTTCTAGGAGTTTTATAAGCAAAAAGTGTTTATTGGAACAATAACACTGTAAAGGCGAAGAAATATATTATATGTTGAATAAAAAGAAAATTTTTAGTAAAGTAGGTTTCTTACATACCTTCTTTTTCTTTTTACTTTGAAAGCCAGATGTCAGTTATTAAGATAACGGCGGGCGTCTCAGGTTTATATCTGTCTGACATCGCATTCGATCAACGAAAAAATTTTGAAAAATGTCGTTCCCTTTCGCTATTTGAAAAAATCAAGGTGGAGTTGTTTTGATTTCAATTTGCTTTGTAAAGAAATACTAATTCTAATCCTTTCACAAATTTTTCTGCAGTGCTAACTGTTACTCATTTGACCACATAAAAAATGTTTCTCAGAGATAAAAAATGCTTTTAGGGACAAAAAAGCAAAATTCGAAAGTCTTAGAACTGGGATTTTTGGTGTCTTTCTGGTATAATTTGAGTATTAGCAGTAGGTAGGCGATGACGAAGAATGGTGAGTGACGAAAACGAAAAGCAAAACTGTGATATAAGGTGGTGAGATTTTTCGCTGCAGCTATTACGAGTGGTGGCGTGATGTTTGTCGTGCCGAAATTATATTTTTTATGCACGCGAATTTCTTGTGGCTCCTGATTAACAGGACATCTAATCGAACAAAGAAACTGACCTACCGCTAAGTATAAGGCTCTCAGTGCACTGCTATGGTTCTGTGACTGCACCGCTCATATGCTGAGTTGTAGTAAGGATTTTTTGTGTTTCAACAGTAGTTGTGGTAAAAAATGTATTCTGAACGATATGTACCGCTGTACTTTTATAAAGATAATTATGATAAACCCAAGAATATGTCTCATGAAAAAAATTAAAAATAAATTCTTTTTGTAGCAGTCTTTCCGCGCAGAGAAAGAAAAAAATCGTGTCGATGTAATTAATGCTTTTATTATACAGTTAAGTGCCGTTTAATGTTCGTGTCATCTTCTTAAATACTATATAATGTACCTGTATAACTGTTTTACAGAGTACATAAGTTCCATGTAAATGAAGTACACATGTTCGTATAAGAGAGCAGGGTTGGTTTCCAGAGTTGTATTTAGAATTCAACACTTTTGTATTATTAAGAAAAAACCGTGTTTGAAGATGCTAGACCCCAAAACTGGGAATATTAAAGACCAATAGAAATCTCTTAAATTCGCCTAACATTTTTGTAGAATTTATGGCAATTCAAACTCTCTACTATTAGAGGACCGCCATTTTCTACCTCGAAAAAATATTTCATTTGAAAAAGTGCTTGTGAGTCCCTTTTTCATATTTGTTTCAGCTTATCTATCATCATTATTGTTTCCTTGTATCCCTAACGAGACATAAGACACCAACACGCCATCTTGCTCGGTTATTGAATAGATAGATCTTTTCCAGGTTTCCCTTGGCCTGTTAGGCGCTCTTCCTCTCGCTTTGAGTGAGATTCACAATGCACCATTGCCTCCCTCGCTATGTTGCCGTCCTCTTCGCGTTAAGTCTGACCAATCGACTTCCATTTCTGTCTTCTATTCGAAATGTCTAGCGACTTCATGCTTGCTTTTTCAAGCAGTTCCTTATGTTGCATCGTTTTTGGCCACCTTATCTATATTTACATATTATATGTATAATACGAGAAAGCATTTTTTGTGAATGAGCTCAGAGAACCGCATTTGATTTTCAAAAATGAGATGTTGAATTAACACTGCACTCCGTAACGGTTAGACGGATGTAAATGAAATATGGACCACTTATAACTCTGATTAGCATTTTAAAAAGGATTGCTCGTCTGGATAAATATTGAATTAACATGTTTTTTCTATTGCTAGAAGTCTTCTGCTGTGGAAAAAAAACCGGAAGTTCAGTAATTTGGTTACCCAAAAGCAGAGTGGTCAGATATAAGCCAACTGATTTAGCAAGAGGTAATATTTTCTATTCCATTTGTGGAACAACATCAAAACGCACCCAAGAAAATGGGAGAAGAACTCAAAACGGGTGTAAGCGCCAATTGTATATATTCAAGGTGAAGTCCAAAATAAACAAGACTGAGCTAAAATGGAAACAACAGCTTCTTTCTGATAACTTCGAGTTTATTTAAGCAAAATAGTCTCCTCTGGCCTCGATACACTATTTTACGCGATCTAAAAGCTTTTCGCAAAAGTGTTGCAGGTCGTTGACCGGAATGTCCATCAGGATAGTCTCTACGGACGCAAAACGTTTCCTTTCATGGTCAAATGCAATTTTCCGAATAGGTAGTCACAGGGTGCCATATCAGGTGAATACTGCGATTGATGGTTAAAATGCAACTTCTAGTCAAAAAGTCATGTACAAGAGCGGATCGAGTGGCGAATTGGACGAATGCGTTGCAAAAAATGCTTCAAAATGCCAAGATAGAAAATTGCATTGACGGTTTGGCCCATTGGCACGAACTCCTTATGGGCAATTCACTTGGAATAACAAAAACAAAGTAGGCTCGATTTGATTTTTGATAAATCGATGTTTTGGAGATATTCAACTCTAACTTCCTGAATTTCATCGATGATTTCGGTTCATTTTTTATAAATTTACAAAAAACTTCGATGGAGTTTTCGGTGATTACTGATTTTGGGCGGCCCGTATGTTCATTGCCATTTACGTCCTCACAACTATCTCTGGAACGAGTAAACCACTCATGAACTCTGGCACAAGATAGACAATCAGCGCCATAAGCTTTTTTCGTCATTTCGATTTTAAAACAAAAGTTGATATTAGCTCTTTGTTCGAAGCTCAGTTTTGTACCGATGACACAAACATACTTCGCTTCCACTGAACCGAATGTCACCAAGCTATAACTGGAAGTCAGCTAGCGTTGTAACTTTCAACGCGCTGACTCATTAAAAAGATGGCGCCATCAAAAACATTTTTATGACGCCAGTCTTGTTTATTTTGGACTTCACCTTGTATATATTATAAATATATATACATATCTATAGATATAAAGGGTGATTTTTTAAGAGATATAGGAAAGTTTTTTCAAAAAAACACACGTAAAATTCATATCCATATAATTTAATGTTTGCAGATTATTTCATGCAAATGTGGACCGCGACTGCGCTTCAAATGGTCCATCTGCTTAGTTCAATTTTGGCATACCTTTTCCAATGTTTCGGCCGGTATCTCACATATAAATGCTTTAATCTTGTCTTCCAATGCGTTAATTGAAGCAGGCTTGTCTGAATAGACATGAACTTTAACATAGCCCCACAAAAAATAATCTAAGGCGTTATACCTCACGATCTGGGTGGCCAATTGACAGGTCCCGAAAGTGAAATAAAATGTTCACCGAAGTCGCCTCTCAACAAGTGCATTGTTACGCGTGCTGTGTGGCATGTGGCACTGTCTTGGTGAAACTACATGTCATGCAAGTCAAGCTCTTGCATTTTGGGCAAAACGAAGTTGGATATCATTTCACGGTTGCGCTAACCATTCACAGTTACGTTACAATTCGCAGCATCTTTGAAGAATGATACCTCCAGCCCATAAACCGCACCAAACTGTGACGTTTTCTGGATACATTGGTAGCTCTTGCAATTCTTCTGGCTGATCTTCACTCCTAAATCGACAATTCTGCTTATTTACGTACCCATTGATCCAAAAATGAGCTTCGTCGCCGAACACAATTTTTCGATAAAAAAGTGGATCTTAAACTTTCTTAATAGAACCCGCATTTTTATAATAAAATTCAATGATTTGCAAGCGTTGTTCGTTTGTAAGACGATTCACGGTAAAATTATAGACCAAACTGAAGATATTTGACAGTGAAACAAAACACTCGAGAACTTTGGCTCTCGTTTATTGTGCGAAAAATGGCATTTTCAACGAACGTCCACCTTCAAAGCCTACTTTCCGCGTCTTCTATGAACCATTTCGGCATTTGCTTCAATTTCACGCTGCTGTCCAAGGTCTCAAGGCATAATTTCCACTGAATTTTTGAAACACATGAGGCGAATAATGCTGTCAGTGCAAGGAGTCGTGTTTCCTTTAGTCCCTATTTTCTGAGAATACCTAAAGGATCTCTTTGGTGCTTCTTTTTGAATAAATTTATTAGGATGAGTAGAAACGATTTCTCTTGGAATCTCCCGTTCTTTTTTGAAAGACGTTTCCAACACGAAATTTGAAAATTATTTAAGTGTCAGGATATTTTTTGCGTCAGTGCTAATTAATAAATGAATATTTTCCATTTTAAAAATTGTATGAAAGCAAATTGAATAAGCATGCACTTCCATGTAAAAGTAGGTTATGCGTGATCGCCAATGTATGTTTTTTTAAATTACAACATTTTTTTAAGTGAAGCATTAAAAAAAATTTCTAATATCGGAAGCTAAGTGCTTTTGCTTGTGACCTTTCTAAGTGGTAATAACAAATTTGTAAATATTTTTATTTTGTAATAACTCCAAAGTTAACTTAAAAAAAACAATAAAACAAAAACTAAGTAATTACAACAACAATAAAACAATGTCGCTGTCATGTCAGTTGTCGACTTTAAATACAAAGGAATACAAATTCAACGCAGCAACAAAAAACAAGCAGTTACGCGTAAATCGACAGGCAGCAAAATCAAAGTATAACATTAACAACAACAAATAAAATAGCAGCACTGGCCAACATTGCGAAGCCAACAGCAATAAGTGCAACCAGATATCACTGCTGGCACAGTAGCGAAAATAAAACGACAGAAAAAAATCACAAAAGAAAGGCCGAGAAGTAAAACAAAAATCGATGGACGTGGAGCGCAACTCGATTTGAGCAGTTCACCGCCAAGAATGGCAGACAAGGCTCTCAATGTATTGGCAGCAACCAAAATGCGGCTACCGTTGTTGCTTGCTGCACAGCCTACCGGTTGTTGTTACCCATGTTGCACCTACAAACATCCTGTTGCAAACATATCAATACACTTAAAATTGTGGCGCCTGGCTCGTTGCCTTCTTTGTTGGGCCAGCGAGCGGGTGTAGGAAAAACAAAAATTTAAACAAAAAATATAAATAAAAAAATAAACGAAATAAAGAAAACGAAAAAAAAAATTAACTAGAGCAAGTGCCTGAAAGGTTAGCGAATAGGCGAATTAGGTGAAGTGCCATAAATGCATGCAACAGCAACAACAACAGCAATTGCACTCGACAAACTGTGCATACGGGGCAAGCAGCAGGAGCAGCAAGAATAGCCTTGCAGGGCATAGCCAAAATTTGACATGGCACGTGCTGCATGCAACAGCCAACTTGCAACCAAACACCATCGTCTCATACGTAGTCCGCAAGTTGGGGCACGAGCCATATGCCAGCTGGCTGGCTACTGCGTGTTGCATTTACCACGATTTGATGGTGGCTGCTTTCACAGCGAGCACAGACAGGCGGACGAGCAATCGCATGGACAGCTAGTCAGGCAGTCAGCCAGCCAGCCAGCCAGCCGGCCAACCAAGTAGGTAGACAGTCAGTCGGATAGTCCAGTAGCTTAGCTTGGCAGGAGTTGCCGCAACTCCAGCAGCTTCATTGTTGTAATACGGCATTTGAATGCGCGTTCGGTTATAGAAAGTGCAAACATATGCAGCAGCAGTTGGGAGTGAGAGCGCGCGCTTGCATGCGTGTGTGTGTGTGAGTCTATCAAAAGCGTTTGAAATATCAAATTGCTTATGGCAAAGAAAGAGTTTGAAAGTCTTTTCATTTCTATGATTTTTTTTACTTTTATTATTTTCTATTTTTTATTTCTTGCTGTGCGCACTGGTCAAACAAAGGACTTAAGCAACAAACTTGTTGCCGCTTTTTTATTTGTTTTGAAAATTTCTCCGTTTGTTTTCAATAATTTTCAATATTTAATTTTTTTCCTCTCTTTTTTCTTTTTAATTTTATATATTTTTGGTTTTGTCTGTTTTCTGTTTTTTATTTATTTTTTGGTTCTTTTTTGTGCTTCGTTGCAGGAGTTGTACAATGGTATATGACTGCACTTAGTTATGTAAATGCATATATGCATATGTGCATATTTTAAAACCACTAGTGTAGCTGCTTTTAGTGGAAAGACTGCTCGTTTGCTTCTGCGACTGGTTTGCATAAATTAATCTTCGAATTCGGCTTGGTTAGACGTGAATAGCCAAGAAAGGCAATTTTCTAAATTTAGCTTTTCCTGAATAATTTCTAAATGAAAAATAGCAAAACCAAAGAAAGGCTAGTTGCTGTAGCTACTGAATTTACGCAATAAAAAAATATTCAAATAATTTTTTATGCACAACAATAAATTTTTTTGGTTTTTAATAAAAAGCAAATAGTTTTGAGCAGAAACAGCCTTTTTACTCTTAGGCCTTATAAAATGATTTCATGTATTAATGTTATTATATTTTGTATAGTTATTTTTTATACATAACCAACAATTTATAACAAATGTGCTCAGATAGTAGACTAGTAAATATAAATAAATAAAAGTGGCAAAGTTAGAAATAGCAGTTAGAAATAGTTCTTGTTTTTGAAGTGAAAACTTCTTTAGAATCGTTGGGAGTGATTTGAGACTCGATGAAACGAAAAAGCGACACCAAAAAGAAGAAGAAAAAAGATATACGTATATATATGTATGTATAGAAAATGCTTCATTGCCAGGCACACAGAAGGATGGCATAAGCAAATTTAAATTTGTGAATTTATATATGTATGTATATATGCGGATATATGTATATATGTTGTGTGTATGTACATATGTGCCTCGCCACAGGAAAACATACGGTAAAACTTCTCAAGAAATCCAGCGCGCATTCATAGGCACAGCGCACATTCATAGGCACAGCATTGCATGTACAGTAGGGCGGGTCGATTTAAAAATCGCTCATTGCTCTATGAAAATCGTATTCTAGGGATCAAAATAAGAAACTTTGCCGAAGGAACCATACCTCTAAAACAAATTCTGATGTCCCCCAATTTCAAAATATCACCATTTTTGGCCTTTACATGAAAAAATCAGCTAAATGGCTATGTTTTTTCTTTATTTTTATTTATTTATAATATTATCTATTTTTTCTCTTAAGAAATTTATTTAGTCAGAACATATGTATTGTAAATGAATGAATGTGAGTTATAGAAAAGAAACTAAAAAGTTCGGCCCATATTGGGGGACATCAGAAATCGTTTTAGAGGTATGGTTCCTTCGGCAAAATTTCTTATTCTGATCCCTAGAATATGATTTTCACAGAGCAATGAGCGATTTTTTTGCCTTCCCACAAATCGACCCGGCCTAATGTACAGTAACCTTGAACAGGCAGCTGCGGCAGCACTCGACTTGACAAAAATTGAATATTGGCAAATAGTTCTACGCGAAATATTCCAATATTGACTATTTTCGAATTGTCGAGAAAATTAGCATATGGGCGGCTCGTTTTATGAATGAAAGTAATTGCTCTTACAACTATGAGCTCGAGTTTATAAATCAATTTTTTGATGATGAGTTTTTGTTGCACAGTACAATAGTTGAAACTGTTCGGCGCCGCCGCGACTGTTCAGCGCTATGGCAACTAGGATGATGGCCGCTACGCCTGCGCCTATTAATGCATTTTGTTCTTGTAGTCGCTAGGCATAGAATTTTAGCTTTGGACGACATACGCATTTACTGGAATAAAGTGAGTGGCCTGTGTGTGCGGTTGTATGTAGATGCATATGTGTATATTAATAAGCATTGTTTTGCTGGAAGTTCAGAACACAAATATGTATATACGTACATATGTATAAAAAATTCAATTCAAGCGTCCTACGAATGTTTGCGTGTATGTTAGTACGTCTGTGTATTATACGCGTTACGACGCTCATAATAGCAACCGCGTGTGCTGTATTGCGTCCGTATTTTTATATTCGTAAATATTTTCATTTTTAAATATTTACCGCAATTATGCCGAAAAATAATGCAGAAAAGTGTCGTGAATATCGACAGAATATCTCTCTCAGTTTGTTTTACGGAAGGTTTCACTTCTATCGCGTCTAACCGTTAGACTGGTATTTTTTTATTTTTTACAAAGTGTATAACAATTACATTTTTCATCACTTCGTTTACGTCAAATCGGAGGTTTAATTCGAATAATTTTAAGATATAGGCATTTTTGGGAATTTGCATGCAAGTCAATAACAAAAAGATATGGCAGGCATGGCTTCTCTGGCGAATCTGCTTTAGATACGACAGCTCTAGGAGAAGTATCTGGCGTTGACAAGAAAAACAAAAAAATTGTGCAAAATGCGTTTTATTTTTCTATCTTTCGTGTCCCCTCTAAACGATGGCTCTAGGAGAAGTACTTGGCGCCAATAGAAAAGAAAAATTTTATTTTTCTATCTTCTGTTCGCTCTAAAAAATTAGCTTCCTGCAATCCGTAGCGTGTTTTGGCATTACTTTCAGCGATTACCATATCGTTAGAGCCAAGTTGTTTCCCCCAAGCCATTTTTTCATATTTGGGTGCAAATCCTGCGCGTTTATGGCGGATGAGAAAGCAATTCGCATGTTAAATAATGGAGTTTTTGAAGTTGAAACACGAGCATATACATATAACAACCTCAATCTGCAGCACGCAAGCCACAAGCGTCTCTTAAAAGGACTGTTTCTGGCACTCAATAGGTATATGTACCCGGGTACCTTTACTTTTTGGTGCTTTCTATTATTACGAAATATTAATATTACGTTTTTATCGAAATAAAATGTCGCCTAATAATTCCTCTGAGTTTAATTACTGGATCGCTAAATCATCATAAATTCCTAGAGTTCTACTGTAGAACATAGGGCCACAAATAGAAGTCACAAGTTAATGACAACACAACTTTTTCAAAAGGACATTAAAAAAACCAATATTTTGTAATTTTCCCCGAATCTAAAAAATTTGGTTGCAATATTAAACAAGAAACCCTCAACGAGTATATAAAAAGCTATAAGGAATTTTGACGGAATCACAAAATAGTTTCAAGACTTGAAGTCTTTAAAATCGTCTATTGACTTTTTTTTTTTTTGCACCCATTTGAAACTAACATAATTCATGGTGACTTTTCCATTTCCAATATAATTATGACCAACAAAGCATTTGGAGAATTAGAATCAATACAGATGCAAGAAGTTCAAGCTATACAATTAAAATATAAGTCGCCGTCGATTACTGAATTTTGGTAATTTGTAGCAGAATCGAAGTATTCTGATTTGAAGGCTGCTTGTCGAATTATTTCAGTATTAATATCCGAATCATTTTATTAAGGGGGAAGTCTACTGTGAATTTTTCAAAAAATCGATTTTTTTTTTATTAGCTTAAAAAATACTTTGAACCCTCTTAAATAAGGTACAATATGTGTTACAGCTGGCTAAATTTTTCTTCGTTGAAATTTCGACATTTTCCCGAAGCGCTCCAAAGCGCGTACCTGCGGCACATTCCTATCTGTTTCGCATTTTTCTCGAAACTAAGTTTTTGTATACGGTGTACACGATATCTCGAGTTCTGATAAATGAATCAGCTTAAAAATTTAATTATATATTCTCTGTAATAGTGTCTCTCGTCTGACATAGGATTTTTTTGATATCGTTATTTGTTAAATTGTTATAAACAATAGTAACATCAATTTTAGGCAAAAAAAAAGAAAAAAATTTCAAGAATTTTTTTTTCAACGCCAAAATTTTTTATCGACATAATCCTACGTCAGACGAGAGTCAATACTATGTATATAATAACAATATTTTGTTTTTTTGTTTTAGATCACCGAAACGTAAGATTTCATGTACACCGTTTAGGCGCCTACGAAAAGCGGACCTGCGCTTGCAGAAGTGCCACAGCGGCCATTTTGAATATTTTGACTTAAAATTTTTTTTTCAAAAACTTAAATATGTAATAAAGATAAGATTTTAAATAGATTTTATGTACGAGCAATATTTTGTTAGAAATAAAATCCGGAAAATAAGCCTGTTTTTCCCCTTGTCACAGTAGACTTCCCCCTTAAAATTCACCTTAAAATACTTTAAATCCAAACACCGATCAATATTAACTAACCAGCATCTCAAAGAATTACTGAGAAGTGCTGCCATCAATTATTCACCAAATTTTGAAGAAGTATCAAGAGAAGTAAAATAAATGGGTTTAATTTTTAATATTTAAATTATTTAATAATTAAATACTTAAATTTAAAGCAACATGTGTACCTTTATTACATGCTTTCAATAAATGTAATTTCTGCAAAAAAAAAATATTTTAATACCTTTTTTTTGATTATCATTTAAATACGTTTACGGTTCGCGAAAATTTTGAAAAAATACCTCGAACTATCAAGGAGCTTGGCCACCCCTGATATATAAAGCAATGCAGTTGCTTGCATGACCGAATATAGCATAAACATCTAACTTAAAAGATGATCAAACAGCAGATCAGTGTCTGGATAAGTGAATATCCCACATCTGCAACTAAAAAGTCAACCGAACAATTCAGCAGCTATTGACTTTCCCATGAGAAACGCCTACTCAGTGAAATGCTTAAAATTTCCGTTGACAAGGCTTTAGGAATTTAGCCTTAGTTGGAAAAATCATCATATGACCTCATCACATGATCTCATCATATGATCTCATTATATGATATCCTCATAACAGCTCATCATATGATCTTATCATATGATCTCATCATATGCTCTTATCATATAATCTCATTATATGATCTTGTCATATCAGTTCATCATATGATATCCTCATAACAGCTCATCGTATGATCTCCTCATATGATCTTATCATAAGATCCTCATAAGATCTCATCATATGACCTCATCATATAATCTAATAATAAGATCTCATCATATGATTTCCTCATAAAATCTCCTCATACGATCTCATCATAAGATCTCATCATATAATCTGATCATATAATATTAAACGTTGTCTTTATGATGGTATCATATGATGCCATCATATGTTTGATTGCCGATTTCATATTGTTGTGATGATATGCTGATATGGACAGATCATATGATGATATCATGATCTTTTCATATGGTTTTATCACATATTTGGTATTGATGCCATTTGATCGCAAATGACCCAATTTTACCAAACAAACTATTAACTGGACCCCTTAACACATAATTTTCCAAAGAACTTCTTTAAGTAATTGCTATTCTACAATATATTATTAAATTGTGCAATTGTAATTATAAACGGAAAAGCCTGGCTGATTGATCAGTGTGATCAGAAAGTTGATGTTTTTCATTCATCCCGTAGTCTGGTGTTTTAAATGTTCCGGAAATTTCGGTGCTAACTTCTATTTATACCGGGATCCCGAAAATCTTGAAATATCAAATTGAAAACTTGTCTGATTGTTCTATAGCTAACAATTACTAAAAATTATGAGCGTGCAACATTTAAGCAGGGGCAACGGGGTTAACGCCTCAAAAAACCTCGGCTTACCTTAACTTCTAAATGGTTTTTTTTCATGATATGAAAGAGTAAATGCTTTCAGTTATTGAATTTTCGCGGATGTCATATAAGTTATGTTCCAAGATGAATCTCGAGACGAATCCCGGCATTCCGGGACTACTTTAAAAATGTCCCAAAATCCCGGGATACAAATTTTCCATAAATGTTTGCTCCACTCATATTTATATGATTAAAAGTGTATTACACTAACCGGCATCTCTTAAACTTTAGCTAAAATATGGCATAAATAAAATTAAAACGCAACCAGCCCGATTTTATAGCAACTTAATATTATTAGGTCAATTAAATTATCGGCCACATATTCCGCCTACTCATGCAAATTCATAACTACTTTATATGCTTTGATACTACTTCATAGCCACACATACATATGCACTATATATACATACTTATATGTATATAGATTTCACCTTACCCCCCTCAACTCTATCTTCTCATACTTACTTTTAGTTCTGGCACACTGACAAGGATCCGAACAGTCGCCTGGATGCCACCATTTTCGAGGATCTCGATCGCTATTGTTGGCAGCAACAGGCCGTTTCGGCCGCAGCCGCCTCCTCTGTGGCCACAACAACAGCCACAACGCACCAGCATCGCACAACACCCGCTAGCAGCACGCCACATCCCTCGCACCTACACAGCCCAACGTCACCAAATCAAACGCAACAGACACAACAGCATTTGCACCACCAGCCACACCATCAACATCTTCACTCCCAACAACAACAACAACAGTCAGCTGCCGCCCATCACCAACAACGACAGATGTCGCTCAACAACAACAACAACAACAACAGTTCCTGTGCACAAAGTGCCAATCAATCAGCAAACAGCAATGCGCCAAACAATAGCGCTCTAAGCCACAGCCACAGCAATAACAATAACATCAATAGCAATAGCAATGGCAGTACCAGCATGACAGTGGACAACGCCGATGGTCAGATTTACACAATCACAGTATTAAATGGCAGTGAGCCATGGCTAAAGCGAGAGCCAGAAAATCCTGCTGGCCAATTGTCCAGCACACTGGATCTTGATAGCCTGCTAGGCACCTTTCCGGGTTATATAAAATCAGAGTATCCTTATGATGACAGTGCAGGTGGTTATGGTGCAGCGGACGGTAATGGTAGGGATGGCAGCGGCAGCAATGATATGGTGAATGGCTTAGGCATGGGAGCTGCTGGTGCGGCGAGTCTTCATGGTGGTGGCAGTGGGAGTGGTGTAAATAGTCAGCGGTTGCCTTCACTGGTGACGGCGATATCGATAGCCAGTGGCATTGGTGGGGTGGGAGGTGTGGCGAATCCGACGCATTCACAGTTGGCGCAATTTCAGAATAACAACAATGACTGGCATATGGCCGATCATAATGCAGAACAGGTAAGTGAATCATTGCGTTTATATTTGGAAAGGGAAAAAATAGTAAATAATAATTATAGAAAACTAATTTGAATCTATAGAATTTTGATTCTTCTCACATTTGATTAAATCTATATTCTTTCATATTTATCTAATCTTTAATTCTCAAAACATAGAATTCTGCTGAGTCCTTGTTGCGAAGTGCCCTGCAAGGCAAAGGCTACTCTAAGGGGTTACACATGCAAAATGGTATCTCCTTACTGCCCTCATCGCCCACAGTGAAGGAGGAAGAAATGAGGCGGCTGCTCTTTCCGCCAGATGCGGTAAGTAAAGCCTGTAGTCAGACGTAAGCTTACCTTAATATTACGTAAAATTACTTCAAAATCTGAAGAATAAAAGATTTACAACAGGGAGCATTGTGTCTAAGCACTTCTTTGATAATTTGTTGCTGATTTTAGTGAAATTTTTTAGACGCTTGAAGAAATATTTGATGGGTGTTTTGACGCATATGAGTGACTCCATGTCAAGCGATCCAAGTATTTTGGGCATTGCCATCAATTCTTGTGAAAATTGGTTTATTTGTAGGTAATAAAAAATAAACTGAGACAATTTTGAAAATAATTTGATAGTTTTGAGATTTATTCAGTGTGGAAGATTTTGGAAATAGAGTTTCTTAAGATGAAATATCTTTGGTTCTTTTTAACATTTTTATTATTTTTTTGGGTAAGCTTTAGATCAAAATGTCCTTGTAAAATAATTTTTGAAATGGAAAAATATTGTTTTTTTTTAGTTTTTAGTTCAGGCGATGGCAAACCTTGTAGGATATTACTGCAATGAAAAAGCTCTTCTTAAGGGGTTAGGGGTAGTCAGAGGCTCGAAAAAATTAATTGTCAAATCAAAAAAAAAAAAAAGCCTTCGATCAGGCTCGAGTTTTTTATGTTTTTCAAAACCATTTTATTGAAATCTATTGAAACACAGTTTTGAGAAAAACGCTTTTAAAGTTCTGCTATCGAGCACCGGAGCGCCCGAGCGTCCTTTGTTAATTGTTGAATAACTCGAAAAGTATTTGTCGGATTCACTTCAAATTTTCACACAATCTTTTTAAGATACTATAATTTAAGGAAATGTGAAAAAAAAACAATTTTTTTTAAATTCTGTTTACTCCTAACCTTTTAACAATCCATTTGCCGTTCGGGGATGGCATAAAACTGTACGTCCTTCCATTTATATCCAATAAATGTTGTAAGCGTTTCGTTGGAGCAGTAATTGCACTTGGCATAGCCTCAGTTGTTAAAAAAATTTGAAAAAAATGGTTTTCCAAAATTTTGAGCAAAAAAAATTAAAAAATTTTCCCAAAAAACTTTTTTTAAACGTAAAGTTTTTCCCAAATTCTTAGAAAAAATTAAAAAAAAGACTAAAAAGAACCGAATTTCGAACAAAAAAAAATGAAAATAATTTACATGCAAATTTATAAAATATTATAGTTTCTCCTAAAAATTGACAAAAAATGTTTAAAAATATTACAAGGACCGAATTCTTAACAAACAAATTAAAATGTTTTCAAAACAAAAATATTTGTGAAATAGTTTTTCCTCTAAAAATAAAACAAAAACTTATAAAAACGCCGAAAAAACTGAATTTCGTTCAAAAAATTATATATGTACATTTTCCAAAAAACCTTTTTTTTATATAGGAATAGTATAGTTTTTCCTAACAAATTAAAAGCAAAATAATACAAACGCTAAAAAGGACCGAATTTCGAACAAAGAAAATAAATTTGTAGCAAAAAAATTTCTTTTTATAAGTATAGTTTTTTCTAAAGAACCGATTTGCGAAGTCTAGACTTTCATAAAAAATAAAAAAAAAATATTAAAAAAACACTAAAAAGAACCGAATTTCGAACAAAAAATATAAAAATGTTTCACAAAAACATTTATTTTGAAGTATAGATTTTTTGAAGAACCGTTTTTCGAACAAAAAAATAAAAACTTTTTCCAAAAGAAAATTTAACGTTAGTTTTTCGAAAAAATAAAAAAAATATACAAATAGCGCTTAAAGGAACCGAATATCCATTCAAACAACAAAATACCAAAATTTTCAATTTTAATAAATTTCATTATTACTAAATTTTTTTCTTAATCTTCTCAGTTTGATAAATATAATATTACATTTATTTAAAGGTGACTTTATATTCATCATGTGCATTATTTTAAGACACTAAGTACCCAGTTTAATCCAAAAATAATATTTTTTTTTAACTTACGCCGATTATTTTGAATCCGTGTTTTGATTTTGGAGCCTTTTTCTAGAATTAAAGAATAAAAAGTGAAATATTGTTATACATATATCATGCGAGTGAAACGACAGGAGAATATGAAAGGAAGAAGACCTCTGAGCCTACATTTTCTTAGTCCAGATAATCGAAAATTCTCTATTGCCCAAATTTCCAATGAGCTAATTCAGCTGGGCGCACATCCCTTGACACCTACACCATTTACTCTTCGTTTGTTTGAATCTTTTTCATAGTAAACACATTTCTTTATTTTCTTATTTTCACAAGAAGTGATATTCAGCCGTGTATTTAAGAAAGGAAATCTCTGTTAGATTCTCTTGACTTTTCCTAATTACCATCTAATCCACTTAATGCAAATTATAGCTTTACTAGTTTATTATTTTATTTATTATTAGACTGCAATTGAATTGTGTTCCTTCTTTCCCTCCCTTTCATGCTCTACCACAGGAATCTCTCTCTTTCGGTGATGCCTCACTCAGCGCAGCCCAAATGTTTGACGATACCCATCCTTCACATTTGGTGGGCAGCCAGCATCCGAACGGCAGTCTAGGCATGCCAGCCGGTGCCAACACCAGCCTCATGGTCGACGATATGTTCCTATCGCTAGAAAGTGCATTCAGCGACGACTTCGAGAAGATCAAACGCATCGCCAACGAAGTGCAACAATTCTGCTCACCCACTTCCAGTGGTGATTATGGGGGTAACGATGTGCTGATGCAAATATCGCCAGCTGCTGGCACGGGTGCAGGAAGTGCGAGCCTACAGCAATTGCAGCAGCAACAACAACTGCATTCGCCAGCGACAACGCCTACGGGCATGCCGCAACAACAACTATCACCATTGCCACCATCAGCTGTACCGGCGCTTCACATGCAAAACCAGCAGTCTGTCGTGCAGCAGCAACAACAGCAGCAGCAGCAGCAACGTGCGCTACATTCACAGCAACAACAACAGCAAACCGCTTCAAGCAAGTCAACATCCGCAACGGGCAGCAGCAGCAACGCCAGCAGCAGCACTACCAAAGTGACAAAGAAGTACAAGCGCTCGACGTCGAGTACGCAACACCACAACAACAACAACCCAAATGTTGTCAATCACAACAGCAACAACAATAATACAGGTAATAACAGCACAGGCGTTGGCAGTGGCCCCAACGCCGCCAATGGCACAAATGGTCCAGCGAGCGGTGGCAGCAGTTCCAGCACCAGCAGCAACAGTCCCACTCACTGTAATGGCCAACGCAAAGAACGCTCACTACACTACTGTTCCATCTGCTCGAAGGGTTTCAAAGACAAATACTCGGTGAATGTGCACATACGCACGCACACCGGTGAGAAACCCTTCACCTGCTCACTCTGCGGCAAAAGCTTCCGCCAAAAGGCACATCTCGCCAAGCACTACCAAACGCATATGGCGCAGAAGCACAACGGAGGGCTGGTGAAAGGTGGTGCCGGTAGCGGTGGTGGAGGTGGCGGTGGCAATTCTAGCAAACATCAGCGTGCAGCCGCAGCAGCAGCGGCAGCGGCGGCGGCAGCAGCAGCAGCTGCAGCTCAATCGGCGAATAGTGGAGCTGCCGGCAACAACTTATCGCTTGTGTCCAACAGCTGCGCCGGCAGCGTAGTAGCGGCGACTGTGCATCAACGTCAGCTGAGTGTGGCCACATCACTGGGATTGGCTGGCGGCGGCGCACGTGGCGTAGCCGGCAGTGTGGTGTCTTCGGTAGCTGTGGGCGGGCCACTAAGTGGACCGTCGCTCGCCGCCGTGAATGCCAATGTCTTACCGCCAGCGAATGGTTTGCTGGCGAATAGGTAAAATTACTTAATCTGACAGATGTGGTTTTTCACGCAGCATCGCATCGTATGCTGCAGCTGATTCACCAAATTATGTATTATAACATTTTTTAATTGGGTTAAGTTTTTTATATAAATTAATCATATCTTGTTCCTAATGCTCAAAACAAATACTCCTATGCACAACAACTACTTTGGCACACATACTCATACAAAAGTGTGTGTGTTTGTGTGTACGCACTCACATACTGCTGCTACTAGTTCCCCTTTCTTTGAATAATTGTACTTTATATCTAAATATACATACATACATACGGGTGTGTCTGAAATTAAAAGAAAAATATAAATATTTTTTATATACACATCAAAGTGCCTAAATACTTTAAAACCGTCCTATAAGCTGGTACATATCTTACTATATGACTTCTAACTCATCGAATTTATCTGTGCATTCCTATATACTACATACTAAAACACTTAGATACTTAAGTACTTACACACTTAAATACTTAAATTCTCAATTATTTAAATCTTGTACTTAAACACTTAAGTACTTTAACACTTGAGTACTTGCCTAAATACCTACCTACCTTTCTATGAACGCAACAATGTGAAAGTATCGATTCAAGATTTTTAGCCCTTTGCAGCAGCTACTTTTGGAATTTTTTATCTTAAAATAGAAGTTTTAAGAATTTAAAGCAACTATACAGTTATTGAAACCCTAATTGCATACAAATATGTATAAGTATAATCAGTAATATCGATCAAAAATATTAATTTACTCACTAAAATCAGCTGTTAAAGACCTCGTAGTCGAACCAAACTCAACCAGTCGTATAAATTCATATCTGCATTAGGGTGCATCAGACTCTAAGCACTCCACACAAAATTAGAAGTGGTACTGTTTTTCCATCAGGATTTCATTATTATTATTATTTATTAAATAGTAAAAGAGTCCACTTTACAATTTTGTTAAATTCAACTTACAGAATGTGAAAGTATAAAATTTATTATATCATGACTACCGCCAAACTATTTCGGAAAAATATAATCCGACGTAAAATTATAGAACCACCGCAAGTTTTGACAATTTATTTACTTGTTTTTTTTTTTTTTTTTTTTGTTTTTTACATTGCGACTAGTTACAAAGAAAAAATTTTATTAACTACCGAGCAATTTGTTTAGAATTTAGAAAATAAGGTATATACAACAGTTAACACTAAGGTGTGGTTAGTACATTAAGTCTTTGGGCTTTCTGCGTTTCAGTCTTCTTCTCCAATTAGCTGGATTAGCGAGAATAGTGGCCTCCGTATTGACGTTGTTTTTTAACCTTGCAGCCTGGGCTTTTGCTATCTTTTTTATCGTGTCTACCACCGAGTCAATATTTAGGTCGCGTTCAAGATCGGAGCTACGGATATACCACGGAGCACCGACTGCACATTTGGAGCCTTTGTATAGGAGCCTTTGTATAGATTGAATGTTACTTTGGCTGGAGTAACCCCATAACTGTGCGCCGTAGGACCATACTGGCTTCAGAATTTGTTTGTACACAATCATTTTATAATTGGTGGATAGTGCTGATTCCTTTCCCATAAGCCAATACATATTTCTGTATTTTAATTCCATTTCTTCTTTCTTTTTCTTTACATTTTTACTTTGAATATTTTTTTTTTTTACTTTGAATAGTTTTTTTTTTGTGATGTTTAATATTACTCCTTTTTATGAGAGCACCCCCTCATACGCAGTTTTTTGGATGAATTATGTGGTATGCTTCAAAACTTGTAAACTTTATCTGTGATTGTTTGGTAAAATAAGTCTCAGATATTAAGCAACTGCCAATTTTTTCAGCATGAAGCGTATGTTCCAATACCCCCTCATGCTTAAGTAAGCCGTTTGCATTCCATATCATAATTTTGAAAAATGTAGATATGCTTATTTGTTTTGCATGATAATTTTTTCAAGTTATAACAGTTTATTTTCAAGCTCCTTCGTAAACTTTTTTTGCTTTGCTAGTTTTTTCTAACAACCCATACTGTATTTATCCTGTCTCTATATTGCTTCCACTGTATTCTATCCGGGTGTAGTAGATTGGTCTACCTGACTAAGTGATTGGGCTTGTCCAAACCCCCACAAATCTACAACGTATCTACAATCTACCAGAATTTTCTAAGATTTGTACGTCAGTTTCTCTGAGTGAACGTTTTCTGCAAAACTTGAGAGCAGTTTGTCATTTTAAAGGCTGTCGATGTGTTTTGGTCAGTGGTATTCCGCGCAGCATTGTTTGGCATGCTTCGCATCGAGTTATTTTTTGAGACTTTATAGTAGGCATTGGATTAATTGGACCACTTCTTTCATCGCGTATTTTATACAATTCCTTTGTGATTCCTTTGTAACTTGCTGGGTGGGCTTGGCCTCAATTACAAAATTTTGCAGCTCTTCTGCGCGCTTCTGGCAATCAATTGTCTTGTGTTTTGAGCGGAATGGGATTTGATAGTTTCACGCCTTGGATAGTAGCCAAAGAGTGCAGTATCACCTTTATTTGGTGTATTTTTTTGTATATCTTGGTAGGTTGTAATGTTCGCCAACTTGGGCGACGAATTTTAGTTCATCCATAGTGAAGAAAACCGATAGGATGAAGGGAGAGGGGTTGGAGAGAAGGAGAAGGGGATTGAGTAGTTGTGAATTACGAACTGTGACTAATTTGCGGTTACGTTAGTCGCTGTATGCTGGTGATGAAGTTCATCAGATTTTTTATATCAAGGCCTGCTATATCAACGGGCGTAGGAAAGAAGTGAGAACCAAGGTGCCTAAATCTTAGTCCCTCGAGAGCAGAGTAGACTAAGGAGAAGGGGCTGAGGTACTTCCCCAAAACAATTGAAGCAAAAAGAACTCAAGGTAATACCAAGTCTCACAGCATGCATGCCTCGCGAATAGTGCCTCGTGAAGACGCCCACGAAATTTGAGAGCTGAAATTATGTCATCGTCAGAATATTCCTCGAACGCCTCCGATTCAAACGTGACCTGAAGGATTTCGCGACCTTACAAGTTTGTGTACTTGCCCATCACTCGCTGAGTTGACGCGAAGCCCATCTGTACAGGTTGTTCTCGCAGATCTCATATTATAGATTTCGGATCATTGGATTGATGCAAAGTTTTTGCCATTACTCTAACTAGTAGGGTTTGTTTTCGTGTGTGTACCAAGAAAGTTTAATATTGGGTAGTGTTTTAGTTATACTTCGGTAATCATCAGAATCGGACGTACTAATTTCATATATACTGTTATTTAGCAGCTTGATAGAGAATCATTTTCTGTTTCAGATTTTTTTTGTCTTGTTGGTAACCCGATGTTTCAGTTCTGACCTTTACAGGATTGAGCTCCAAAACTCAGACTCCTTTTCGTTTTTTACCTGACTTTTTTTCAAAACTCAGTTTGTTTCAAGTGCAAGTTCTTCTTCATCAGTTTTATAAATAATATTTTGATCATCTTTCAAGAATGTGAATTTACTTTCTTTCAAACTCTGGTATTCTGTTTTAAGGAAATCTATTTAACTTTTTTAGATCCGTGCATATTTGTCTAACTTCCATTTCTTCTAACTTCTTTGCTTGCTGGTTAATTACAGCCTCGAGCTTAGATTTCTTTTGTCATATCAAATTTGTTTGGTTGGTTTTCCTCTCCCAGGCGGAGGCATTCTGTAGATGGAAGATTTTGTAAGCTTTTTGGCAAAGCCAATTGCGCCCGAAAGATTAATTAATTACACTTTCAGCCAAAATTAAAGAAAAAAATACGCGCGTCTGAATTACTAGGTACTGGGTTGGTTTTTGTTGGGTAAAATTTCTGGACTGTGGAATTAATCAACTTCCTACTTATTCTTCAATTAATTCAACCTTTGAAGAACTTTGCTGTTTTTGTCAGCAATATTAAATTTTTTCCCTACTCATCTTAAGATGATGTGACATTTTGAAATTTCTATTGAATTTTAGAAAGTTTTTTTTTCTTTTTAATTATGACTTTAAAGTTTGGTCTATCTAGAAAATACAACCAACTTTCACGATCTGGATATCCTATCTATGCTTTCTATACTTCATCGAAAATATACATTTTTAGACACTTCGAAAAAAAGAATTTTTTTATGTTAAATGTTTCTATGACTTCAGATATTAATCAACTGCTTATTGAGTTTCCAAATATTCATCGCATAGATGAACTTTGAATCATGTCACCTTAAAGTTAATTTTTCCCACTCTACTTCAGATGGTTAAAGCAAATCAGATATTTTAAAATGAATTTCTTATTAAATTTTAGAATTTTTTTTAATCATGACCTCAAATTTCTGACAGTCTGGAAAATGCAACTTTCATTCCACTCTACTTCAGATGGTTAAAGCAAATCAGATATTTTAAAATGAATTTCTTATTAAATTTTAGATTTTTTTTTTTAATCATAACTTCAAATTTTTGACAGTCTGGAAAATGCAACTTTCATTCACCGAAATGACAATGCTCTCTAAAATTCATCAAAGCGAGTTGAAATTTTTATTATATTTTTTTCCCCATGAAGCAGAAAGAATTAATCAACTCCCAACTGACTTCCGGAATATTCATCCCTTTGATGAAATCTAAACCTTATTGCGTTAACTTTTCTCCACTCCCCTTTCGGTTGTTTAAGCAAAAAAGTTATTTTGAAATTAAGTTCGTATTCATTTTCCGCATTCCTTTAATTCATGACCCTTCAAATTTCATCATTTTCCATTGGTATAATTAGGTTATTAGTACCCAAAGTGGGGTATTAGTTTAAGCATTATTTATACAAGACAATGCGAACTTACGAAAAGAAAATTGTTTGTCCTCACATCAATCATTTTGAAAAAGCGATTAATCACGAAGTGTGTCAATTAATCAATCAATTAGATGACGATTGTTCATTAACACTTCGCTGTTATTCAATTAGATTTACCGAAACAATATCAGTCAGTGAAATTAATATTGAGCAATCAAATCCGACAATAATGAATAAATGAAAAAATCAATGCATCAATCAATATTTCATCATTCAATGGCGCATACAAACCTACATACAACTCATTTCGAATGAAAAGCTATCGTTATAAGCAACAAACAAATAAAAGCCACACATACATACATACATACGTGTATTTGCATATGCATACACACCTATGCGTTTGGCAACTCCTTCAATGGGCAATCAATTGATCAGCAATTAATCAGCAATTTAAAATATGGGCGGGGAGATATTAATAACTACGAGTATATGACTTGTTTGAATTTTCATCAAATCAATGCCGCTATTCACAGAAAGCTAAAGAAATAGTAAAATATTTATATTATAACGGTTCCATGGCATTGATTATGGTAAAAGGCAGTAGAAATAAATGTGTCTATGCTTTCGCCAACATCAGGCTTAGACAGTAAATTGGATTGAAAGAAAATTAATTTCTATGCTTAAGTCTGCAGGAAACCAGGTGGAATTGGAATTTAAAAAAGCCGAGCCAAGAAGCACCCGGGTTATGATAACTCCTAAAACACACAGCCTAAAACGAGCCTTGTATTCGAAGCTCTGGAAGGTAAAAGGGTTGATAGTCAAGGAGATAAGAAGCGAATTGGCAGAGAGAAACAGATAGAATAGAGACAGAGACGCAGATAGCTAGTACTGTGCGAATTTTCAAGATTCTGCAAACTCTGAAAATATCCTCCAGTTGAAGAGAACGAATTTTACTCACTCTCACGACATCGGAACCCAAAATTCGTAGCCTTGTTCCAGCAAAAGCAGGACACTCACAGAGAAAATGCTCAGTGCTATCCGGCATCTCTAAGCAAGAGAGGCAAATCGGATCCTCAGTGATTCCAATGATGATCATATGCTGATCCCATGGGGTATATTTTGTACTAATACCGACAAACAACCGAAAGTCTTTTCTACCAAGTTTTTGAAGAAAGTTCTTTTTGCAGTTCTGCCGCGGTCCAGATGGGGCCATCGCCTAGGTGGAATTGTTATGAGTATAAAACTGCAAAATACCTTGATGCAGCTGCCTGGGAACGACCAGGAGGAAAGTTGCAATTCCTTTTTTTTATTTATTAAAACTCTATGGACTATTCCCAGAGCCAATTTTTTTTTGTTTTTTTTTTGTCGGGACAGACTAGCAAGTACAGCACTCAGACACAATTAAGTCCATTGTATTGCACTCGGATTCCCTTTTAATTTTCTGTAAATCTACTCGACCTCCGAAGAAATCTGAGTACATCTTGTGGTGCCAAGGAGCCAAGGTGGTCGCTTCTCAACACATCAGTGACAAAGACCTGATTCGTGCGAAGGCTGAGCAAACGGACAGAAAGTGGTCCGCCGTCTCATCCTCCTCTCCACATGCTGGGCAGGGCGCACTGTCAGAGATGCCTACATTTTTCATGCCCGTAATCAGTCCAACCAGCTTATTACAGTCCCCTCTCCTTGGTAACAGGAGGAACTGTAACAGTCGGCCAGCCTGCTAAGCCCGCTTGTGGGTTAGAGTAACCCGTTTGCTAATCGTGACTTTGATGGCTGCAGAAGGGAGTGGCAGAACGGGCTCCGGGCCAAGGAAGTTGGCCAACTACCAAAAAGGGTTCTGAGGCAAAAATTTTAAACTTTCATTTCATAACTTTCATTTTCTCCAGGTTATATAACAACTCAAAAAAGCAAAAATGGTAATGTGGGCAGCTTTAAGCCGGAATTACACCTAAAACCACATTAGTTTTAGTACAGTTTCGGATACAGTACATAAAAGCTTTCGGAAAAGTGTGGCTAGGTTCTTAATTTATAACTTGTCTCACAAGTCCTAGTTTGAAAAATGTATAAGTATTGTATACTTGTGAGCTAAACAGCTGCAGTAGGTCAAAATAAAGAATGTAAAGGTCAAGATAAAGTCAAAATGAAGAATATCATCACTCAAAATAGTTTTGGTCTTTATTTAGCTAAGTTAAGTTATTCAAAAACAAAAAAGATTGAATAATTTTTAGCCACTTTGTACAAAGGTATAATAAAACGTGAACTGGTTCTAAATATTTAGGTCACCGAGCTGGACTTAAAAAAAAAAGAATAAGAACAAACTGGCATATTCAATATGGCAACTAAATTTTCAAATAAACTTTGGATTCTACATCGTTCGTTTTGTGTTTCACTAAGGTAAATCTAAATTTTGTGTGTCGGCATATCAAATTCGCTCAAATCTTTTCACCTTGGATTGTGGTACCGCTACTTTGCTCTCAGCGAATTTGACAGAATCGGCATGTGTGTAACGTTGGACTTGCGCGTGTGTTGTTTGTGTAACTGCTTCTTCTTCTTGCAGTCCTGTTCGCATTTTCACATCTCTCTCATGCAACTATACCAATGAGATGTCACGCACTCTTTGATGGGCGCAATCTTTTTTTATCATTCTTTGAACTGGTTTGGTTATTAGCTATGCTGAAAAACAAAATTGAGCGAGTAAGTTCGGGTGCAATGGCATCGAGCAGAATTCTGACCGTTCATTTCACACGTATTCACACACTTATCCAATCAATCGTTGTGCAGACGGCAACGAAGTAAAATAAGCGTAGACTGTGTTAATTTGTTTTCGTATATCAACAACACAAACTCATTTTTTTGCGGAAAAAAACTGCTGTCATGACCCCTGTTACGTCAGTCAGTCAGCTGACACTTTCAAATTCACTGAAAAGCGGTTTACAATTTGATCTTGGCCAGATCTTTGAAGTCTCTTCACCCATCAGAGCAAGGAAATTCCGGTTCCAAGCTTTCATTTAGACTATAAGTTTCGGTCTTTTTCTCTTATTGCCTATTTTTGCATAATCTGAAAAGTGACAAAACGTGATTTATGAAAGTCTTCAGTGCCAAAGCAATTAAATATTTGCAGAAATTTTACTTACGGATTCGTAATTTACCCGAAAAATCGAAAAGAATTATCAGGATTTTTTCTTTGGTAAACAAAGAACTTTGATAGTAAGATTTCAATTACTCAACGTTTTGGGGAAACTTTCACTTAATGAAAGCTTTCATCAATTAATGAAAGCTTTCCTTCGACGGAAAAACGAAAGCCTTGAATCATTCTGAAAGCTTTGAGTTATGCTCCGAAATGCTAAATTCATTCAACAAAACTAATTGACTCGTCAGAATCAAAAAGTCGCTGCTCTAGTACACGCAAAACATAAAAATTTTAAATTAAAATAAAATAAAGTTGTTGTAAGCAGAAAGGCTACAAATTTGAATCGATACTGCTCTTAATAGCTTTTTTTAATACATTTTTTTGTTATTTTTATTTTATTTGAACCTTTTTTTTATTTTTTTTTTTAGTTTTTTTAACTTTTTATTTTACATTTTTTTAGGTTACTTTTAATCAGCAAAAATTAATTAACTTTAAAAGCTTATAACTAAAATATTAAAAAAATAATAATAATTTTATTTATAATAATTCTTGTTTAACTTATCATAAGCAAATGTGCCAAATTAAAGTAACAGAGCTACTAAATGCATGGAATAAGTAAAAAGTAATAAAAGAAAAATGTGTGAATTGAAGAGGCAGCTACACGCAGCAGTAATTAGAAGCTAAAAAACAAAAACAAAAAATTGGCAGAGGAGGCTCATGAAAATAAAATGTGACGAATGTAATAAAAGATACTAAAGCACAAAGTGCAGCGCGTATCTACTAACAATTACTGCAACAAGCAAGAAATATTAACAAAGCAAAGGAAATTATCTATTGAGGTATTCACAAAACTAATGTGATAAAATGTATTTCAAAAATAATTGTGTTTGTAATTAAAAATAAAATAAAATGGGGTATTCACTAAAATGGCTTCAAAAATGAAAAGCGAATGGAGTCGAAAGCCAGTAACAGATTTTCCGCGCAACGTGGAGCAAAAAAAAATGCATTAAGGGTATTCACGTAGCGTACACTTGCAGCAAAATTTCATATGTGATAGAACATGAAATTGGTGAAAAAAAAATCAAATTTGCAGCAATGCACTGAAGTGAACACTGAACAATTTTTAAAACACTGAAAAATTAAGCAAAATGCTTAAACAAAAGTGTATAAATTTTGTAGAAAAAGTTTCAAGTAGTCACTAAGTAAGTTTTCGGCTTCAACAAACAATACAAATTTTTGGTTAAATATACAAATACACAAAAAACCAAAAATTGGGTAAATAATTTGCTCAAAATGCCTTAAACTGAATGTTAAACCAACAGCACTGTGAATACCCCTATTATTTAAATTGCAAAAAATCAACATACTACATAAGAACAAAAATAATATTTGTATTAAACTCATTGCGATAATTTATTGTTGAAAGTAAATCAAAATCAATCCTCTACAATAATTTTAGTATAAAAGGCATTTGCCCCAAAAATTAATTCTAGTACAGTTTGTTTATTTGTTTATTAGCTTTAGGAGTTTCCACTAACATATGCATACGTCGTATTTAAGTACTTCCGTAAGTATTTCACTTTAATATAAAAAATAAAGTCCACGTCTTCTCACTGTCCAAATGCGCGCCAAGCGCCTTTATTTGTATGCGTGTAAATGTATTAGTTTAAGTTGTATTCTTGTATGATAATTACACAGAGCTTTTACGCCTTAAACCATAGCATATTTTTATATACATATATTTTTCGTTACATAAATAGTTAATTGTTAAATGAATACTTGCCATTACTGTGTATAATTGAATAATTGCCAAGTATTTTCTATTTCTCCACTGAGCAGAGCAACGAAATCTTAGAAAAATATTATAGCGAATATTAGTGAAGTAAATGTGGATACGATCATAAATACTCGATTAATTACGCTAGTACTCGTAGTGTACTTAACTGCCAATAATGCATGTGATTTTATTAATTTCAACGGTGTCGGTATGTATCGAATGTAAAAGCGAAGGTTTTAATGCAGCTTCGTGTCAGCTTTAGTTCAAAAAATGCATGGATTTTGGAGTTTTCCCATTTTTTTTTTTTTTTTTTTATGTTATTTTATTTTGTTTTTACTTAATTTTGTGTAGCTATATTTTATATTATTACATCAGAGATATTTTTGAACTTATTTTACTCAAGCTGCTTTTTTTTAGTCTCCTCGATTTTTTAATATTTTCTTCTTTTTTTTGTGCTTTGTGATCCATATTTTTTTTTATGTATTATTTTTCCATATATTATTTTAATAATGAAATCTTTTTGTTTAAGATATTTTATCTTATTTCTTTGAATTTTAATTAATAATTTTTTTTTATTTACTTTGTACTTGTATATCTTATAATTTTCAATGGGTTTAAAATCAGTTTTTTAGTGCTTACTACAGTCAAGTCTCGATAATTTGTAACCCGCTAAATCGAAAGTCTCGATAAATCGAAAAAATTCCATCCCCTTGAAAAAAATTCATTAATTTGTAAAAATTCTATACATTTTGATCCCCTCGTTAATTCGTAGTCTTTTTCACAACTCATAGAATATTAAACCTCTTATAAATTGAAATTTTGTTTTCGTAACCTCTTATAATCTCACAACGGACCCATTCCGTGATCTAAGTAGCATCGTTGTCTATATGTGCGATGCGGCTGCCAAACCTAACCTAACCAACCTCTTATAATTCGTATTGCAATTTGAAACTTTTTGTCGTTAAATTACCGGTGCATTTAGCAAACAGCTATTACGCCTTAATGTCGCTGTGCATGTTGAATTTTGCGCTTCTCACACTGTATTCGTCGAGTTTTATTCTAAGCGCAACATCATTTCTTAGAAATGGCAAATAGACGTACGCATAAGACCTTATCAGTCGCGCAAAAGGAAGGCATCATTTCAGCCATTGATAATGGAACAAAAAAATTGACGTGGCAAAACAATTTAATATCGCTCCATCAACAATCGCGTCAATTTTACATAAAAAAGAGTTTATTCTGCAAACATCATCTCATAGTAAACTGAAACGTCAGACACATGCTGAACATCCAAATGTAGAAAAATCTGTATTCTTGTGGTATACGCAATGCTGTGAGAGTAATGTCCCCATTGGCGGAGAACTATTAAAAGAAAAAGTCTTGTTTTTTGCCAGAGCTATGAACATAACATATTTTAGCGCAAGCAGTGGTTGGCTAGATCGTTTTAAACAACGAAACAATGTCTCCTTTAAAAAAATGTCCGGCGAAAGTGCATTTGTTAATGAAGGCGTTTGTTCTGACTGGAAGGAAAAGTGGAGTGACCTTATTAAAAACTACCAAGCTAAAGATATATTTAATGCAGATGAAACTGGGGTTTTTTATAAGTGTTTACCAGATCGAACCTACTGCTTTAAAAATGAAAAATGTCATGGGGGCAAGCACCATAAGGAAAGAGTGACTTTGTTATTTTGCGTAAGCAGGGATGACACGGAAAAACTTAAGCCCTTGCTTATTGGGAAGTCAGCAAAACCAAGGTGCTTTAGAAATATTTCTTACTTTCCAGTGCATTATCGGCACAACAAGAAGGCCTGGATGACACAAATAATTTTTAACGAATGGCTTCAAATATTAAATGACACCATGACAGCTAAGAATCGAACGATATTGTTGTTTATAGACAACTGTACGGCGCATAGCGTAAATTCTCATCTGAGCCACGTAAAGATTGAGTTTTTGCCACCTAACACCACATCCAAGCTGCAGCCTCTTGACATGGGCATTATAAAAAAAAGTTTTAAATCCTTATACCGCAAGGAAATGGTTATTAATCTAGTTAACAGCATTGATCAAAAGAAAAAGTTTAGTTGCACAATGTTAACAGCTACAAAGCTTGGAAAAATGTAAGCATTTCGTGCATTCAAAACTGCTTCCGCGCTTGTGGTTTCAATAAAACATTAAACGATGTTTATTAAGAAGATAGTTAATTATACATAGATTATCTGTGGGAAGCTATATCTGAATACTCTGAAAATGCCGGATCTTTCGAGGAATATGTTAACGATGACAATGACATTGCTGTAACTGGTATGGTAACAGATAACGACATTTTGGAAGAAATTTTGCATGTCAGTAATGCAAGTGACGAGGATGATGATGACGCCGAAGGAGTTGAAACTGTAACAACCACACAATCCATAGCGTTAGTTCATCCATTGAAACATTTGCTTTCAACAAATGATATTCAAGACAGTGTCTTTGATAGCCTTAATAGTATGGAAAATGAAGTAGAAAAATTTAAAGAAAAAAGTGTGAAACATTCGAAAATAACAGACTTTTTTAAAAACAAATTTTATGTTATTAAAAAATTATGAATTTTATAATTATAATTTTATTTACTATTCAATTATGATTGAATATGCAAAACGTGCAATTGAATGTACTTAAATATTTTTTTAAATAAAATTTATTAAGTATACATGATGAAATATAAAAGCCTCGTTTATTTGAATTTTTCTTTCTTGAGCCTCGTGTAATGGAAATCGCGATAATTTGAATTTATGTGTAAGTCGAATTATCGGAACTCGACTGTACTATTATTGTTTTTACATCCTTTGACCTTATTTTTTTTTTGTTAAAATATTTTAGCTTTCCTCTTATTTATTTGTATTTTATTTATTTTTTTTTTTAGTTTTTTTATATTTTTTTTCTTCTTAATGTATTTCACTTAATTTTTTTTATTTTTTTTTATTTCATATTATTTAGACGACTCTTGAGTATTTTTTTTTAAATATCTTTATGAATTCTAATTAATTTATTTTTTGGTTCATTTACTTTATTATTTTTAAATTTATTCTTAATGCTTTTAAATTTATTTTATAACTTGAATTTTAATTAATTAAATGTTTTATTTATTTATTTACTTTCATAGTCTTTCATTAAAGTTTTTTAATTTCACTATTTCTATTTTTTTAGAGTTTTAATATTCCAAATTTTTGTCTTATTTTATAAAAATTTTTTGTTTTGATATATAGTATTTTTTACCTTTTAAATTTTTGTCTAATTTTCCTTGATTTTTACTTAAAATAATTGTTTATAATTATTCTAGTTAAATGTTCTTAATTTGTTTTTAATTTCACTAATTCCTTTTTTTTTTTTGTTAGAATTTTAATATACCTAATTTTTGTCGTATTTTATTTTTTTTTTATATATTTTTTTGCCTTTTAAATTTTTTTCCAATTTTCCTTTATTTTTACTTAAAATAATGTTTTATAATTATTTTAGTTAAATTTTCTGAATTTTTTTTATTTCACTATTTCTATTTTTTGTAGAATTTTAATATTCCTAATTTTTCCAATATTCCTTTACTTTTGCTTAAAATAATTTTTTATAAGTATTTCAGTTTTGTTTTTTTTTAATTTTTTTCAATTTCTTTGAATTATACTAAATATTTCGTTTTATTTTATTATTTAATTAATTTTGTTTTCTTTTTTATTGCATTTCAGTATTTAAAAAATTGCTTCCTTCTTTTTTAGCAATTTTCCTTTACTTTTACTAACAATTATGATATAATCTCCTTTTTCATATTTTTTTAAATTTTTATATCCTTGCGTCTCATATTATTTTATTTATTCATTAATCTAATAATTCTTTTTTTGGTTTATTTTCTTTACTTTCACATAAAATTAATTTTTGCTTAATTTTTTAAATTTCCTTTACTTCAACTTTTTTCTATTTGTTTGAAAATTAATATTTTTAATATTTTGTGTTAATTTATTTTTAATTTTTTTCTGTTTTATTACATTTCAATATTTTTAAATGTTTTCCTCTTCTTAATTTTTTTGCAATTATGCAAGTAAAGGTAATATAATAATTTTATTTAATTTTTTTGAATTTACATATCCGCATCGGAGTGCCACATAGACCGCAAGTTGGGCCCGTTGTGTTGCCCTAGAGCTCATTATGTTATATGATTTCCCCACCTAACCGAGATTTTTATTGTAGATTTTGGTCAAAGATATTAATTCGTTTCGAGAATTTGATGAGAGATTCGATTTTCAGGTTCGAGAGTACTGAAAGATTGTCAATTGTTGGAGAGCCAAGAAGAGCGAGTCGACTTCTGGCTAGACCGGGACAACTGCACAGCAAATGTCTGCTCGATACTTCCTCATCTTCGTCCTCGTAGTATCTGCACAGGTCGTTTTGAGGAACCCCGAGCCGACGTGCGTGAGTGCCCAACAGGCAGTGGCCGGTGATAAGAGATATTATATGCCTTAGTTCGTGTTTCGAAAGACTTATAAGGGCTTTTGTCTGTTTCAGATTGTGGGATGGCCAGATTTGTCTGGTCGTAACGCAAGTAGTTTCCACTCGCCACCTCCGATCAGCAATGCTGTGAAATTCTCGATCAATGAGCAGTTTACATGTTGAGAGCGGAATGTGGATTGTGGATAAGTTACTAACATTTGATTGCGCAGCTCCAGCTCTTGCGAGCTCATCAGCTTTGCAATTACCTTCGACCCGGTATCCAGATAACTTGGACAGAATTCTGAACACTTATCTCGTTAAGAAATAAGAGACAGGATCGAACCACATCTGAGTGGGTATAAGAGGAGCTGAGTGCTCGAACGGCCGCTTGACTGTCGGTGAAAAAGCGGATATCCTATAGTGATATTCTATTTTCTAAGAGAGTTTTCGCAGCATACCAGATAGCGCATACTTCCGCTTGGAATACGCTACAGTAGTCGGGTAATCTAAATGATAGATTGATGTGAGGGGAATTGGAAAAGATTCCAAATCCCACTTTACCGTCTTGTTTTGAACCATCTGTATATATAATCAGAGGGCCATCGATTTCGGTAAGATTTGTCTTCCATTCTTCCCTAGTTGGGAGTGAACAGGAGAATAGCAAGGGTGGTGATGGAAGACTTACATGATAGTCTATGTCAGAAGAGATAACAGTGTTCCTGTTCAGTATGGCCGAATGGCCAAGATACTTATTCCATTTCGATATAGCATTCATGCGTCTCGCTGCTTTCGCTGCAATCGCTTTGCCAGCCAGATCGATAGGGAACAAGTGAAGCAACGTATTTAGAGCCTTAGTAGGTGTTGTACTTAAGCATCCTTAAGCAAACAGGCTGGAGGCATTCTGTTCTTTGAACTCGATCAATTGTGGCTACTCTATACCGTTTTTCGAGTGCTGTCCATCATACAACCACACCGTAGAAGATCCTTAATATCCTTAAGTTTTGTCTTATTTTACTTTTACATTAGTCTCATTTTTTCTGTTTTATTTTACTCCCCGTTGCTGTTTTTTTTTTTTGTTACCCACTTAATTTTGTTTGAAATGTTCCTTTAGTTTTACTTACAATTACTTCATTTATTTTTTTTAACTTTCTTTACCAAAATTGTTCTAATTCTAATACTAATTTCTTAATATTTGGTTTATTTCATATTTTACTTTATTTTTATCTTTTGTTTTATTTTATTTAATATTTTTTTCTGTCTTCTTACTTTGCTCTGCAATGTTCATTTGTTTGCACTTAAAATTCTTTTTTTTAATTCCTTCTTTATATTTCTTGTTTTTTGTTTAAATTATACGATTCTTAATATTTTGTCTTATTTCTGTTTATTTAATGTTTTCTATTTGATTTGTTTTATTGTTTTAATTTTTTTGTGTCATCTTAATTTTTTTGAAATGTTCTTTTACTTATGTTAAAAGGATTTTATTTAATTTCCCACTATCAGTTGATCTTTTTTTTGAACTTTAATTATTTTATTTATTTCTTTTGCCTATTTTTTATTTTACTAATTTTTTTATTTTATTTCTTACTTTTTAATTTTTCATTTTTTTAATTTATATTTTAATTACAATTATTTTTAAATACAAGAAAAATTTAAAAAAAACTAATTTTTTCGTACACTTTTATAACTGTACAATATATTTCACTTGATTACGTCTACTTATTTTTATTTTATTTGATTTATTTTTATTCGAATAATGATTTTTTTTTAATTTTACTTATTTTTTTATTTTATTTATTCAAATTAAGCCTAATAGCTAACGCAAGCTTACGTACTTGTTTACGTGTGTCTATTTTAAGTTATGATTTTTTTATAAAATTATTTTTTTGCGTAAATAAATTTATGAGCTGTTATTTGGTTGCATAGCTCGTAAAGTTTTTTGCGAAATTTTTATTTTTTTTTAATAATTTACAATAATTTTTTATAGTTTTTTCATGCTGTGTTTCGATCTTAGTAGCTGCAATTTCAAGTGGGTGTATTTTTTTTTTAAATTATAATATTTAGTATTAAGCTGGCGTAATTATTTTGTGCCTTTCGTTTGCCACATAATTCACGCTTGCTAAACTTTTAAAGAAAACATTTAAAAGAAAAATGATAACAAAAAAAAAGAAAAAATAAAATATTGCAAATATGTAAAATTTATTTTATTGCAGTAAATGTAAAAAACTTAAGCAATAACATTAGTAGTTAAGAGAACGTTTGTTGTTCTGTTGCCAAGCAGCGCCGATGCGTCATTTACTTAGTTTAGTATTGAAAAAAAATGGCATAAATAGTTTTAGTTATGTTAAGTGTGAAATTGATTAAACCATAAATATTTATACACCTAAGCGCATAAGTTAATAACTCGTTTTTTGTGAAATTTTTATTATAGCAGTTACACCAAGAATTACTAGTTATTATAGTATTTTTTAAATAAAACTATACCTTAACATTTTTGAAGAAATATAATTTTGTGTTTTTCCTTTAAACGTGCGGGACTGGGTTTTTAGTTGCTAACATTTTTTTGTGCTATGTTTCATTTTTGTTTTATTGGAAAGAAAAAAGTGCAGAACTACTTCCATGTAGGAATAGGCGCTCCCGTAATTTATGGGTACAGTTTAATCATGAGACTGTCTCGGCAAGCTCTGCAGTTCTGATTGTCCAAGCAATTCGACCAATGACTCTGTTGACAAAGTTTGACTAAATCACATGAAAGATTCAGACGATGTTCGTCTGATCAGCTCAGCGGTTTTTAATGACACATGTCAATGGCTATTGACAACAACAAAGTCTATTGATGTCAAATCGCAGCTCGGAGGCGTTCAATTGATGAGCTTAGGGTGCAAAATATGGTTTGCTTGATCAGCTGTGTCGATTGGTTGCCTCAAATTTGTACCTGCAAAAAAAACACAAATAAACAAATGAAGACTCCCGAAACTTACACCAGAGTGTCACACTTTCTCTCTCTCTCTCTCCCTCTCTCTCTGGTCTTAGGCTAACAACGTGTGTAGATAGATGTGGTGACTTTCTTTATGAATCGCCGAAGTGAAAATCTGCTTCGTACAATATTTCTTTTCACTTTGAAAGTAAGATTGGCCTACAAGTATTTTCCAACGTTTTCTAAGCGTGATACAACTCATTTCCTCTGCTCAGCACTTATGCCGACGGTACCGCTATTATGTCTACTATGTAGTCACTACAGTATTGTGACGACAAATTTTCTACAAAAAAACACGCAAGTTACCTTCACACTGAAACGAGCAACATCTGCTGCCGCCATCTTATTCGATGAGCATCTTCCACAAGGGGATAACGTGAAATATTTGGGTATGCACCTGAACAGACGCTTAACTTGGCAAACACACATAATTACCAAACGCAAAGAGCTCGGATTTAAACTAACTTGTCTACAATGACTCGTGGGAAGAATCTCAGCCCCATTACCCTATTTTACACAAGTTTCTAATTTTTTAAATTTAAAACAGATTGGAATAACAAAAAATTTGATAATTTTGGTATAAAAAATGCAATTCTGAAGTGCCTCAAAAATCGCGTTAGTTTTAAAATTTTTTTTCTGGCGGTCTTATGCATTTTCTCCATATAACGAAAGCTCGAATTATTTGTATCTAATACCGTAAGCAAAAAAAATTTCAAAAATCAATCAAATAAATTTTTAGTTGCTTCAAACTTGCATTTTATATACCAAAATTCAAATGACACTGAAATTCTTCTAGAAATTTCATTAACATTTTTCTGACCAAAAAGTTTGAAACTTAAAAAAATGTTGATGGTTTTTTGTTTTGCATTTGCACAAAGTTTCCAACTTCAGTTTGTATGGGTTTTATAGGAGAATTCACCTTACTTTTATAAAAAATTATTAAAGCTAAATCACTGAGAAATAATTTGTCAAAACTTGTTGATAAGTCCCTGGGCTTTAATTATTTAAGGCACTGCAGCTCATCAATTTCATTCATTTTCCACACTTTCACCACCACTAGAATGAAAAGCTTCATAAAGCTTCCGCAGAACTTTTTTGGAGCACAGGGCCATCCAGTTTTGTTTTTGAATTTCTTTTTTAACAAATAAAAAAATATGTTATTTTGACTTTCACGCAATCCATTGATTGCCTGTTTGCTATATGAGAACTAGGGCGGGTCGATTTAAAAATCGCTCACTGCTCTGTGAAAATCGTATTCTATCCCTAGAAAATAAGAAACTTTGCTGAAGGAATCGTACCTCTAAAACGAATTCTGATGTCCCCCAATTTGGGTCGAACTTTTGGGTAGGGGCAAATTTTGAAAAATCCCACTTTGACCCATTTAGAGTGCTTCAATCCAGTCCAAATGTGTGACCGACCCCCACTAACTTTGGCCGGCCGATCCACCCATGCCAGGGGCACACACTGGAACTCCCCTGGGGGGTTCCCCATACAATCATTTCAAAATATCACCATTTTTGGCCTTTACATGAAAAAATCAGCTAAATGGATATGTTTTTTCTTTATTTTTATTTATTTATAATAATATTTATTATTTATTTATAATAATATCTATTTTTCTCTTAAGAAATTTATTTAGTCAGAACATATGTAAATGAAAAAATTAATTTAAGTGAGCTATAGAATAGAAACTAAAAAGTTCGACCCAAATTGGGGGACATCAGAATTCGTTTTAGGGGTATGGTTCCTTCGGCAAAGTTTCTTATTTTGATCCCTAGAATATAATTTTCACAGAGCAATGGGCGATTCTTTTGCCTCCCCACAAATCGACCCGGCCTAATGAGCACGGTATTTCCGAAAATATCTAAACAAAATAGGGAAATCTGAAGTCATTCAAAGCATTTCCCAAGATGCACCCATTGACGATACAGATCTTTTACATATTTCAAATGTGCGGGATGGAAATTAGAACACAACGCTGTCGAAGGCAGACTGGGTCCCCTAAGACCAGACAACATCATCAAAAAATAGTTGAAAACGCAGAAAATTGGCAACCTATTGGCACGTACATAAAGCGAGTTGTGCATGCCAAGAAACTTGACATGGACAGAGATGCTTAACTCTGAACCTACCATAACGGGTCTACCATGACCTATTTTAAACTTTTTGTCAGAAGTTCTTAGAAATGACATTATCAAATCGCCTTTTACCTTCACGACTTGTATTAAAAAATACATCGTATATATTTTTCAAGATTTACTCCTCTCTTGCTAATTGTTTTAGCGAAAAATATATGTGATCTGCTCTAGCTATCATAACGAGTCATTTGACGCACTTTAGTGGGAAAAGGAATACATAAAGTACCGGTAGGTTTGGTGTTAACCGACGTATTATCTATCTATCACCTATCTGATTAAAAGACTATCCGATAGCAGGATGCTGGCTCCAAAACCCGCGAACCTGGATGCAGCGAAAGTTGAAGAGGCTGTATTTATCAGAACGCCTACTTGGATCTTCTCCGTGTTCGAAGAAATGCTACCGTAGTTCTCCGAAGCATTCTGGAGAGGAAGAGTAAGGATAGTATTGGTGGCACACCACTCACGTAGAGGCGACGGCCACTAAATGGTGCGAAGACATTTTAACCCTAACTCACTGCAGCTGCCTAATTTACAAGTGTCAAATACGATTAACATCGTACGCCACTTATAAAAAATTTGAATCTTCCAATAAAAAAAAAAAAATAAATAATTGGCGCGTACACTTCTGTTAGGTGTTTGGCCGAGCTCCTCCTCCTATTTGTGGTGGGCGTCTTGATGTTGTTCCACAAATGGAGGGACCTACCGCTTTAACATCGTACGCCACTTGTAAAAAATGTGAATCTTCCAATAGGATGTTCAATTTTGCGCCGCCTTGTACAAGAAAGTTGCTTCAGTGAGGCAAAAAATTTAGATGGCCTAAGAGGAATTTAATAAAGACTACTCGCACTAGTAGAATCTTTGAAATGCCTTGGCCCGCAAATAATTTCAATGAAATAATGGGAAAACAACAATAAAAGACCACACAACAGCTACTTAATATAACAACAACAATAAAGAAATACTCAGAAACAGTCAATTGCCGTATACAGTTTTCCCGAAAGACAAAAACGGGCGCTAGAAAATTAAAACAAAAGAACAACCGAAGAACAGCTGCGTACATACTTGTACAACAACAGTTACAACAATTAATGCACTGTACATGGGTTCATCAATGCGCTGATACACCCCGTGTCACACTGCAAAGCGCGGCATGCCACTCTGTCCCCAAGTGACCGCCAGTTGTTGCAGTACTGAGTGGAAGGAAAGCCTTCTTTCCTGCCTTTCAGCCTTTTTGCCTTTATTTGGCATCATTGACTGGGGAAATTTCTTTTCGCTTACTTATCGATGTACGGCGATCAAAAGTGACAAGTGGCACAAATGTATTATGTACGAGTATGCCACAAACTAAAGGCATTTGTGTGTGCCCATCGAACATGCACCCAAACATGCAACAACAATAGCCAACATGCCAATGCAACAATAATCGATAGGGGAATTAGTTAGTCAGGTGGTAGTCAGTAGCGCCACTTCAATGAAGTAAAGTGTCAGCAACAAAAAACTCAAAAAACAAAAAAAAAAAAAAAGGCCAATACACAATTATAGAAGTCAACACAGTTTGTGAGATGAGGTAAATTTCCAACAAGTGCAAGCGGGTAACGTGTGGCAAGTGGCGGTAGAGAGGTTGTAGCTTACGAGCGGAAGCATGGCGCGACTGACTGTTTGACTGATGTATTGGCGTGGTAATTACTTTTTTCTAATCCATTCTTTTATTTGAATGAATGTAGAGGCGGTGGCAATGTTGCTCAGAAATATGCAGCATAGTGGCGAAATTTTTTTGCAGGTTCCCTTTTCAGAGAGAAGTACGCGCTGCTTAAAGAAGAAAAAGTGTCAAAATGACAACGAATCAAGGTGCGAACAGTTTATGAAAAACCCACAATACTGGCTGATTTCTTCCCAGAAGTGTTTCCTATTGAGGTGGCACAACAGCTGGATGATAAATGAAATATAGGAGAACTAATATCATACAGAGGATGGCTGTAACCCATACAGGGCGCGTCGCAGTTGGCGTATAACGAATACTCCCCAGATATGGATGGTACCACCCGTGACCCAAATAAGCCCGAAGAAGGGCCACTTCGTTAAAAAACATTCTAAAGCCCAGCATCTGTTCGCAATGTTAGGTGCGGCTGAAACTATTGTCGACCTTGAATCAGACGGCCTTCTACATAAATGTGCTCAGCGGTCCTTGAACTCGCCAAACATTGACTGTTTACTGATGTTTAGACATGGATCTAAATCCTAATGGAAATATGTCTGCATGTGTGATCGGTGAACGGATGTGGAGGTGCCAAACTCATACAGGCTCTATACTCCACGAAGAGCTCAGGACAGCAGTAAGTAAGTAAGTAAGTAATTATAAATAACACGATTAGAAAAATGTTACTCAGCACGAACAAACGTAAATAGTTATGAGACATAATATCTGCCAGACCAGCTTTACCGAGGACAGTAGAAGTCCTGAGTGCTGGATTTTTCCCCACGGCGCACAATGGGGATGGGTTTTTCTACTGCTGATGAAGTTCATCAAATTTTTAATATCAAGGCCTGCTAAATATCACGGCGTAGCAAAGAAGTGAGAGCAGCTAAGGAGAAGGTGCTGAGATGATTCTACCTCACCCTCCAGACAGCTGACGGAAAATGGACTCAAGGTATGTCCAAGTCTCACAGCATGCGGATAGTGTTTTGGGAGAACACCCACGAAGTTCGACAGTTGAGATTTTTTCAACCTCAGAAGATCGCTCGAACGCCTCCAATCCACATGCGACCAGAAGAATTTTACGACCTTACAAGTTTATGTACTTAGGCAGCACTCGCTGAGCTGATACGAACTCCATTTTTTCAGAAGCCGACCCCAGGTGGTTAAGGAGCTCCTGGCTACAGCGACATTGCGGGAAATCACCTCATAGGTCTCTTGTCTGGCCAGCTCATCCTCCTCACAATATCCCGCAATGTCGCTGTGATCAGAAATGGATCTTATGTCAAAGAATTTGGATGCCATTGAAAGCAAAGCCAGGCATTCCCTGACGAGTTTCGCATGCACCATCATTAAGCCATTAATGTGAGGACCCTAAATGTCGTTTGGCTATCGGAGTAAATATTTACTTTCTTTAGAGTTATTACGCAAGTAAATAGCCAAGAAGCAGCTCTATGATTGCGGCTACCTCTGCTTGGAACACACTGCAGTGGCTCGGTAGCATGAGTTTGAGTCCCTAAGTTTCTGAGGAAACTTGAGTAACCATAAGTGAGGTCGACCCTTTAGACCGAACCTCTCAGTCTGATTGCGCTACGTGCAGCGGCAATTTCGCCTGCAATGTCTACAGGTACCACATTTAACATTACGTTAAGCGCCAGGCTATTTTATATTCCCTCGTGAATAGAACGGGCTCCGTCTTGAGAGGATTCACCGATAGGCTGCAATTCATTGCCCATATATCAACTACGTTCAGATATACCTGCACCAAATCGTGCAAGGTATCAACAATTAGAATTAGTGCCACGACACCCGTGTAGGCAACCACCCTGCAGCTTTATCTCACCAGCTCCTCCAGCAAGTCATTGACAATGGCAACCCAAAGAAATGGTGAGAGAATAACGCCTTGCGGAGTGCCCCTACTCACCTGCCGCCAAAGAGAGACGCCGCCCCCCCTCTGCCACGACTATTCTCTCGCGAAGCATTCTTTCGATAACTCTGATAGGGTCAGCTCCGATCCCCAGTTTACCCAGAGACTTAGTAATTGCCTCCGAGCGGGAGGACGTTATTGAAATCACCCTCAATGTCGAGGAAGATACCCACAGCAAGCTTTCCCTGATACAGGTACTTCTCAATATCTCTAACCATTGAATTGAGAATGCATTTAATTTATCGAAAATATCAGGTATAAAATGACTTCTAACAAAATTCTTGCGCTCAGATTTCTGGAGTAAAATTTAACAAGGAATTTTTCTGTAGTATATTTTAACCCTCTAACTGCTAAGTAAATGGGCAATATTGACCCTTTCTCAAAACAACTACAATAAAAGTTAGTTAAAAATGGCAGTTAGCGGGTTAAATTGTGCCACCAAAATGTTTAGCACACAATTTTATGGGGACCGTCTAAGATGAAATACTGGTACGGGTTAAAATAAGCGCGTAGGAAAGCTTAGTTCACAAATTTGGCATGGATATTTCGAACATCTACGCTTACGAGCATTAGGGCGAATCAATTTGTGTAAGCCGGATGACAATAACTTTCTTTCTTGCCACTTATCTCCTTAAACCAATGCTTTTAACAACTCTTTTCCTGCTATCCCATCCGATCGAAGCAAGTAATTTCTTGCGCCTGTTATTAGATGAGATCAACGACGACAAGTGATGAGCTAACCAATGCAGGCTGGGTTTCGAGAATCAATAACAACGAGAACAGCCTCGCTTAAATAGTAACGATTTTAAATGTCAATTGACCAACGTTAGAATTCTGCTCAAAAGTGCCCACCATCTAAAGTAGGAAATAATTTTGAGTAACGCTTTTTAAAAGCATAGAAGAAGTGCTAGGAGAAATTACTTTTGTATGTCTGCGACTCTCGGAAACCCCCTACATGTATTCAGTTATAAAAGCTTTCGTTCCAATACTCAATTCATTTATTCATAGCCTTTTCTTCCAGTTGCAATATTTTCTGCTCTTGGCTGAGGCTGTTTTTTTTTTATTTTTTATTTAATATGTCTTGTTTTTCCTTCCTTTCCCCTTTTTTTGTTACCTTGGACCCACCGCTTTGCAAGACGCTTAAGTCCACCACCAACAATGTGCCACTTGCCACATGCTGCATGCCATTTGCTTGGCACACGCGTCTTAATTGCCTTTAATGCTTGAACTTTCAGGTTAAATGCGGCAACGCGCAGCTCAAACACAAACGCAAACGCGACCGGCATGCGCGGCACATGTTTAAGTAACCCCTTACATAATATATGTATGTGTGTTTACGTGCATATCTGTTTGTTGCGCTGGTTCGTGGCGCCTGCAGTCACTTTACTGTTGCCTATAATTCTTCTTCATACAATTTCCAACGGCGCTCTGCGGCGTTCTCTGGTGGATGTGTGCGCGGTTAAAGGCTAAAAATGGTGTAGCACATGCGAATAGGGGCTAGAAAAAACATCACAACAACAACAGCAGCAGCAGCAAAGCTATAACATGGAAAGCTCAATTCTACGAAAGAGTTAAGGTACAATGAAAGGACATTAGTATATGTGTGTCTGTATGTATATTAGGGTGGTCCATACAAATATCTCCACTTTTATCTGTGTAAAACTTCAATCTCCCATCTTGTGTTACGGGGGATGATCATAGAGATTGACAATTAAAAGTTTTAGTAAAATCCCAAGAAAAAAGAACTCGGTTATGAACAATTTTAAATTTGATATTCTCGAAATTAAATAATAATTTATTTATTATTTTCAAATTAAATAAAAATGTATTAATTTTCATTTTTTTCTTAAGCTCCTATTGGAGGATACGACGTGCAAACCGATCGTAACCCTAATACTATAGTCAAAGGTCGTCGTCGATTTCTTTGTTTTTTTTATACAAGTCAGTAAACTTGACAATTCATTAGCAAAAGCAATTTCAGATGGGTAGGTTACTTGCCCTAACTTGGTGATATAGACATCCTCCAAGCAGGCGTGTGGTATTTTTGGACCGCGGTGCTTCATTTGCCACTTACCCCGCATATCTACAGGGCATTTGCCGACCCGCCACTTGGGGACGCATCCGATGGCAGACAAGCAACACAAGAAAAAAAATTTGGGCCACCCTATCATGTGTTCAAACTATAATTCAATATTCCTTGTCTAAGCTGCTAAAACAATGAAACTATTAAGCGCCACTGCAGCAAACGCTTTGTAGGCAAAAAATGCAGCTAAAGCCAAAGTTGTTTACAACATCAAAAAATCTACAGCTGTTATTCTTGTTGTTGTACATGTTATTGCATTATTGTAGCTGTGATTACATCGGCCGCAATTAACACTGTACGATTTTTGTACGATTTTCATTGCCGATAAGTGTAATTAGTGGTAGATTTTTATTAAAAATGATATTCACGTGGAATTTATGTCACTCTATGGGTAGTTAAATATTTGTTGGTATGTATTGACAACTTCATGTAGTAGGCCCTAAACTAGATTAGTTAACTATGGACATCAGTGCGTAGATAGGTAGGTAGGTAAAATGGCAAGAGTACCACAGGTACACTTCAAGTAGCACTTACGCGCCGTTTTGATGCCATAATGTGGACCACCACATGTGTAAAGAAAAATTTTTTGCCAAGGTAATCCTTCTACAGCCATCCAGTGCTGTTGATGTAGTGGAGGAGAGAAAAGGGATCTAGGCTGGAGAATTTCTTCAAGTCATCCGCAAAGGGCACGCTTAGGAATCTCAAGCACCTAGCCGCCAGAGCCGGACATTTACAGAGAAAGTTTTCAACAGTCTCTTTCTCTGCAGGATCCTCACAGCCTCTGCAATAGAGGTTGTACGGGATTACCCAGTGACCAGTAAACCCCGCAATGAGTTCGGAAATTGAATGGCGGGGGATTCCAATCACCTTGAGTGTTATGTTTCTATCGTATGGGGGCTATAGTGTTTTCGAAATAGCACACGATGAGACAGACCTCCATCTGTGTAGTTTTATTTTAACAACGGACAATGGGACACCGATGCCTGAGAGGGGGACAGCTGAAACCAGTTCTGTCGACCCCTTTCTGGCAAGCTCGTCGGCAATTTCTTTTCATTCCTGTTTCCAGGAACCCAGATAAGGGAAATGTTTCCAGCTCGTTCGAGATGTTTGAGGTCCCGCTTACAGGAGTTCACCAGAAGAGAGCTGCAATACGGCGACGACAGAGCCTGCCAACCGACGTTTTGACATTGAAGATCGATCATTGGGGCGTGGAACTTACCTCAGCACACTAAATCCCAAGCCTTCTTCGCTTATCTCCTTTCATAAGGCGTTTTTCAATAGGTGCGCTTCAACTTTTTTCCGATAGGGAGGGCGAACGACGCAATATTTTTTATTTTTCGCTTGTCATTTGTAAACTTCATTAGTATACATTTCATCATATACACACTTGAGCAACGATTGCAAATCGTGCAAATTTTTTATAAAAATAATCGTGCAAATTTTTTATGAAAATTTATAAATTTTCCAAAAAATCATCTTGAGTGATGAAGCTCACTTTTGGCTCAATGGCTTTGTCAACAAGCTAAATATGGGTTACTGGGCAGAAAGCAATCCACACGTGATTGATCATGAGACACCGTTGCATCCCGAGAAAATCACTGTTTGGTGCGGTTTACATGCCGGCGGCGTAATTGGCCCATAATTTTTCGTTGACGAGAACGATCGCCACGTTACTGTGAATGGAAATCGATACCGCGACATGATGAACGATTATTTTTGGCCGCAATTGAATGGTATGGACTTAGACGACATGTGGTTTCAACAGGACGTGTCCACAAGCCACACAGCACACGCTACAATTGATTTGTTGAAGAGTAAGTTCGATGAGCGCATTATTTCCAGAAATGGACCGGTCGAATCGCCGCCGCGCTCGTGTGATTTGACGCCTCTAGACTATTTTCTTTGGGATCATTGGTCTACAGTAAGAAGCCGGGGACGATTTGTGAGCTCAGAGGCAATATTGAACGCGAAATTGCTGGAATTTCGGCCGATTTATGCAAAAGAGTGGTCGAAAATTGGGTTCAACGATTGGACTTCGTAAGTTAAAAAAGTCAAACCGTTTGTGTTATAAAAAAAAGTTTAAGCGCTCTTACTGAAAAACGCTTTAGAACGACGACGCTTCGATCGATTTGCAAACGGGCGTATGCCAGAGCAGAATTTTGTGCAGATTTTTCACCATATTTTCTGTATTTGAATATTACTGAAAAAGTTATGGGAATCCTATTATAAAACTTTCAGGGATTACTGAGCAAAGTACCAGCTATAAATAAAAATACAAAAAAAAACATTGGCGTGTTTCTTACAAATGTTCTTCAAAAAGAATTTTCTCAGCAATGTTTAACAAAAAAGGAAGGATTTTTTTTTTTTTGTAATTTTTTTCCTGAATTTTTAACAAAAAAAAATTTAAATATTTTTGGAAAAAATCATTTTTTTTCTTAAACCTATATTTTATTTTGAGAAATTACGAGACAAACAGAAGATAAAGAAAAAGAAATTCTTTGATAAAAAGAACTGTTTAACTTTACCTTCGAAAAATCCATACGTCGTCAAGAAGTAGCCAATGCATTGCAAAACGCTGACTGTTTTGAGTGAATTCAGGTGGTCAGGCGGCATCATTTGACGATCTTATTATTTATTTATTTTTTTTATGCATTTACTGTAAGATGAGAGTTATTATTTCCATTCACGAGACAGATAGGCGTGGCAGTAACCAATTCCTTATCCTTTTACACTTTTCTCCTTTCCCAAATAAAAGTAGAGTGCAGAAAAAACAAAATATTTGGATATCTTTCAAATGAACATGTTACACTATGCAACCGCCGAATTTCTGAATGGATTTGTAGGAAAGAGCTAGAGAGTCAATTAGATGGGCTAACAGCGATTGCCAAAAAATAACACCATTAAATTTCCTTATTCAAACGTTCATCATCTGCACGACACCCGCTGCGCGCACTGTTCGAAAATCAGTTTTTCTGTCAGAAAACAATAAAATGGTGAAAACCCTAACAATGTCAGATCTTATCGTCATATGGGGGACACATAGAATACTCTGTACAATTGAAAGTGTAAAAATATGTGTGAGGTAACAGCAAAACACATGCAGCGTCGGTCACATATTCTCACTCACAATTCCATAAAACTAATTTCACTACGAAAAAACACGCAGACAAGCTGCCAACCACGTAACTCAAATTACGGGCCACAACTTCATGCATGCAAATGTACAGTAAAAACATCCCACTTGGGGATCAATTAACAGCTGCGCGCGGTTCTGGAATGTCAATAAAAGCATACAGCCAACTCGAATTGTCAACACAAACCGACGGCTCGGAGAGAATGACAGACGCTCAGCTTTTGCACGGCCTCCTTGCACTTCTCTTCATCATTCACGCAGGCAATTGCGCGGGCATTCAATTAAATTGGTCAAGCTATACAGCGGTGAACTTTCTGCAGAATGTGCGACGTTTCCACAACTATGACCAGGTGGTATTCGCACGTAATCGCAATATAACTGTGATATAATTCACAACATTCAGAACATCAACAAAAGGAGATTTAGGAAGTACGAATCAAGCAAAGAGAGTTTCTAACAACTTCAGACTGGACGTGGATTATGAGACGCAATTTGTGCAAAACTTAATGACAGATCTGGTAGTCCCAGTTATTCTCTTCAACGAATTGAGCACTTTTGGGTTGAGGCAGCACTTCAGCGGCACCTTGATGGTGGTGGTATACTTGGAGGAGACGCTCGCATCACAGACTGGATTGCTTAACACGCTGGTGGCCAGCTTGTATCATCGAAGATGTTATTTCTAATAAACAACAAAAACATAACGGCGACTTGTGATGACACTTTTCTACAGCAGCTCTTTCAATTTTGTTGGCAGAGCAAAATGATTAATGGGGCAGCACTCTGCAGCGATTATAAGGTAAGAAGTTTGTGGCGATTCGATGTCGTACTCTCAGCTTCATTTATACATCGTTTCCAACAATGTTTCAGCTCACAGCTCAATTCTACAGCCACACACATTTTACCGAATTCTGAATTCTTTTGGATCGTCTTCGATGGACTCGTCTTCATACTGATGATGGTGACACTCGTCGTTATTTCCTCAGTGCTAAGTTGTGCACTCTGGCGGCATGGCAATAAACCGGATATTTTGCATTTCTTTCTACATGGCGCTTGTTTTCGTGGTGTACTGGGTCAGTCTGTTCGGGAGATATGTGGCGCACCCTTCGTTATACGATTCATTTATCTACAAATCTATATTTTCGGTATTCTGCTAACCACCTCGTATAATTCACATTATGCCATTTATTGGACAAAAGCTCCGAAAGAGCAATCCCTAAACACATTCGACGATATTCTCCACTCAAACTGGAAAGTTTATATTCTTATGCAAGATATGGTATTATGTGCGTGGTAACAATTTTGGTTTTCATGGTCGAGCAGTGCTACTTCCGACACAGGCAGATACAAAGGTTTTATAAAATAAAACCAAATACAAAAAATCTCAGTAAGTAAATCACTGGCAAGCAGTTCAGTTCGGTTCGTCCTTTAGAACTAATGTAAATGCACAAATTTAGGTTATTCTTAACTGAATTTACAAATTAAAATTTGACAACGCACCCCACAATTAACAGCAGTTAAGAATATTAGCACGAGATGCCTGGCTTTAAAGTAAATGCATCTAATTTTTAGCCTAATGTTGTTGCTAATTTACATATTGATGCTCATGCTGGAGATGTTTCTAGTTCTCAACCAACTGGCATATGCTCGTTGGGCTCGGGCGCAGTATGCAAAGACGAATGTTCTATTCGTGCTACTGATCTGCCTACTATTAATTCCGTCTGCTGTTAACTCTCCCGCTGCTGCTACCTCTGATGTTAATTTTTTTCAATTCTGATGTTAATGCTTTTACTGTGTCTGCTGACACTCTGCCTTCAACCATAATTGAGAGCAATTCTGAGTGCGCTGATGATAAAAAGAAAAGGAAAAGACGGCGCTACTTGTTGTTGCCCCGAATGATTACAACCGATTTGAGCGTTTCTGTTCGCATTAAATGCCACCGGCTTTTACATAAATAAACTAACAAGGGCAGCGTAGTAAGTGAGTAGTAAGTTTCATGCCTGATGCATAAAATCTTTTAATTATAGGGTTATTCAATAGGTGCGCTTCAACTTTTTTCCGATAGGGAGGGCGAACGACGCAATATTTTTTATTTTTCGCTTGTCATTTGTAAACTTCATTAGTATATATTTCATCATGGAACGCTACACTCTTGAGCAACGATTGCAAATCGTTCAAATTTTTTATGAAAATAATCGCTCTGTTGCTGCTACTTTAAGAGCATTACGGCCATTTTACGGTCCATTTAACAAGCCGTCCCGTTTTGGGGTTATGTGAAGTCATTGGTCTACAGTAACAAGCCGGCGACGATTTGTGAGCTCAGAGCCAATATTGAACGCGAAATTGCTGGAATTTCGGCCGATTTATGCAAAAGAGTGGTCGAAAATTGGGTTCAACGATTGGACTTCGTAAGACGTGCCCGCGGTGGTCATGCAAAAGAAATCGAATTTCATACTTAAATGTACATGTTCAAACTCGATAATAAAAAAAAAATTAGTTAAAAAAGTCAAACCGTTTGTGTTTTATTCAAAAAAGTTCAAAAGTTGAAGCGCTCTTACTGAAAAACCCTACATATTATATATTCGAGTACAGTTCATACATCCCTACATATGTTAATTTTGGTGTTTATAACTTTGTATAGAGCTGCACGATTTGTTTCTTCCAAAATCATTGTCATTGTGTTTGTTTTGATAAAAATTAGGTAACCAATAACAACAAGTACTTGCAAAATTTCTAAAAAGATATTGTCAAAATTCTTTTGAGTTTAATAGCTGTTATTTTAAACAAGAAACATATGCCTCTGTAGAGAAAATGAGATTTTAATGATGAATGCCCGAGTGACATCACCGGTTAGAGCGTTAATTATTGTACTTCAAAAGAAATTTCTCTCATTTTTAAGGGGATATTGATCAGATATTACGCTAAAGTTCTATGAATTCTAACCAACGGTGCATATTGATTAAATTGCTTTACGATATGAGAATAATTATTTTCTGGCTAGAACCTACTCTGTTTAAAACAAAATTCGCTCTTTTTTATATAGTCACATATATGAGTAGATCCCAAGCTACTACTACCAACAACACACTCTCCTACTTATATTATCACATTTCTTCTTCACGTCTCTTAGTTTACTCCCGTACTAATTGACATTTTCTTTAATGACATCATCCAATCCAAGCTCTTTCTCTCTGACATCACCGGTTACATCAGAAAAAACAACAATTTACATTTTGACTCTCACTATTACATTTTAATCTCACATTTGTCAACTTAGTTGTAAGAATTGTGTAACCTTGGCAATCATTAATAAAGCTATCTTCGAAAAGAATGGATTGTTATTATATGAGATTTTTTTTCGATGTACTCCGGTGGGCTAAATAGAATTATTGGATCACAAACTTAAGGTAAGGTCCTTAAAATCCCCTAAGGTCCCGATGACCTAAAATTTTTGCTTGTAACGGCTTTCCGAAAGTGAAGCTTCAACGCGATTTGAATATCCTATTAAAAATTGCATTCAGTTATGAAAATTAAAAACCTTACTTGCAACTAAAGGTGAGAAGTGGCCTGAATAAAAAAACAGTTAAACCTGAAACAGACACTAACACGCGCATTCATACCTCGAGTACTTCGACTCGTGTTGGTAATAATTACCACAAGGAGCATTGGAAACTCGAGCCGGTGTCTCTGAAGTGATACAAAATTGAGCGTACAGGATGATGCTCATAAAAAACAGTTAATGTCATGAAATGAAAACAAAACAAACCTTCTGTTACTTACGGGTACAACCCTTACTTAATTATACCAAATTGAAGCAACACTATGACGGAAAAACATTTCCCACTCGCTTAATTAAGCCCATAGAATCCATTACCCCACACATCAACATAGGAGAACACATAAACTTTGGCCTGAACATTCATACGCATATTCACCCTCACTGGTCCCTTAAAGCCATAACCTTTTTAAAAATCAATGCATATCAATGCTTTTAGAATCGTGTCCACCATTAAGTAAACAGTTAAAAAGCACCATTTCTTGCAACACATTTGTGCACCAACTACACTCCGCTTGGGAATTAATTAGCAGAAGCGAATAGACCAGTTATACTTGAAGAAGAGCACTGCTGCAGCTGTTCAAAGTCAATAAAAGAGCAAACTAAACTCAAATTAGCAACACAAACCTACAACGCGGAGAGAATGGAGCGCATTCAGCTTTTAGGCGGCACCCTCGTGTTATTCTTAATTGCACACGAAGTCAATTGTGCTGGCATTCAATCAAATTTGTCTGACTACACTGTGGAGAACTTCCTGCAGGATGTGCGACGTTTCCACAACTATGACCAGGTGATATTCGCACGTAATCGCAATATAACTGCCTTCGCAGCATTCAGAACAGGAGATTTAGGAAGTACGAATCAAGCAAAGAGAGTTTCTAACAACTTCAGAGTGGACGTGGATTATGAGACGCAATTTGTGCAAAACTTAATGACAGATCTGGTAGTCCCAGTTATTCTCTTCAACGAATTGCGCACTTTTGGGTTGAGGCAGTACTTCAGCGACGCCTTGATGGTGGTGGTATACTTGGAGGAGACGCTCGCATCACAGACTGGATTGCTTAACGCGCTGGTGGCCAGCTTGGACCATCGAAGACAATCGAAGGTGTTATTTGTAATAAACAACAGAGACACAACGGCGACTTGTGATGACACTTTCCTACAGCAGCTCTTTCAATTTTTATGGCAGAGCAAAATGATTAATGTGGCAGCGCTCTGCAGCGATTATAAGGTAAGGAAGTTTGTGGCGATTCGATGTCGTACTCTCAGCTTCATTTATACATCGTTTCCAACAATTTTTCAGCTCACAGCTCAATTCTACAGCTACACTCATTTTCCTGTATTCGAGCTTGAGTATAAAAATTTAAACGCCGATCTCTTCCTCCATGGCCCCATCTACCCCTATCGCCTGGATGACTTACAAGGCTACAAACTGCCCTATATAATAGGCGGCTCGGAGCCACGCATTATTGTATATAATTATAATGGTCAGAGAATAGTGGGTGGTTCTGCTGGTAACTTCTTTAAAAATCTCGCGCGTAAGCACAACTTTTCGCTCTACGAACCATTAGCTACCTCCTCATACACCGAATTAATATCGGCACGAGATCTGATAGCCGCCGTACGTAACAACACTGTGGAGATTTCGGCAGCGCCCACCTATACGTTCTCACCTGATCATTTTTCCTCCGATGGTTTCACTTATCCTTACGAGCAGACAAACTGGTGCGCTTGGGCGCCGGTAGAGCCAGATATACCGAACTATAAATTCTTTTGGATCGCCTTCGATGGACTCGTCTTCATACTGACGATGGTGACACTCGTCGTTATTTCCTCAGTGCTAAGTTTTGCACTCAGGCGGCATGGCAATAAACCGGATATTTTGCATTTCTTTCTACATGGCGCTTGTTTTCGCGGAGTACTGGGTCAGTCAGTTCGGGAGATATGTGGCGCGCCATTCATTATACGATTCATTTATCTACAAATTTATATTTTCGGTATTCTGCTAACCACATCGTATAATTCACATTTTGCCACTTATTGGACAAGAGCTCCGAAAGAGCAATCACTAAACACATTCGACGACATTCTCCACTCAAACTGGAAAGTTTATATTCTTATGCAAGACTTCAATGAGATCATTTCGCAAGAAGAGTTGAGAAAATATATTCCTATGTTTCAGATAGAAACCGATTATCAAACATTCCTAAATACTCGTGATGCCTTCGACACGAAATATATTTACATGATACCTACCACTAAATGGGGAATCTTCAAGGAACAACAGAAATTTTTCACCACTCCTCTTTTTCGTATGCGCCTCGATTTGTGCTTATTCCGCAACATTCTGCTATGTTTTCCAATTCAAAATAATTCGATATTTACGGGCATTGTACATGAAATGATTTTAGAAACTGCGGAATCAGGTCTAACGGAGTATTGGACTCAGTCAGCGTTTCTGGAATTAATCAATGCAGGACGTTTGAGTTTAATGGACTTAAGCCGAAAGAGTGAGTTCAGGGCAATGAAAGTGGAGGACCTTAAATGCATTTGGGTGGGATATGGTATTATGTGCGTGGTAACAATTTTGGTTTTCATGGTCGAGCAGTGCTACTTCCGACGCAGGCAGATACAAAGGTTTTATAAAATAAAACCAAATACAATGCATCTCAGTAAGTAATTCACTGGCAAACAGTTCAGTTCGGTTCGTCGGTTTTCAATCTTCACTTTTTTTCTATCTTTAATTTTAAATCATATAACTAAAATACTCGCATATCGGAAAAAGTGTTGGCTTTACTAAAAGCTTAATCCAATGTGGGGTGCGATCTTAGAGGTACTGACCGAAATTATATTACTATTCACCAGCCCAGCTCCATTCTTTGGAGTAGAGCTTTGAAATGTCAACATTTACAAGCCTTGTTTCCAGTTCCTGTTGTAGTTGTAAAGAAAATAATAAATACACTAATAAAAGTACTCAATAATCGAGAAATAGTCAGTTGCAATAACCTTAACTAAATGAAGAAACATTCTGAGATACAAGCGAAAAATAATCAATGTTTCTGACATCCATTTCCCTGGAGTGGCCAGCAACGATCTTGTCACACAACTCACAACTTCCTATTTATTTCAGGCTTGGAGCAAGCGGCTCACGATGTAACGGTGAAACAATCAAACCTTCCTAGGCCTACCCCTTTAAGCTTAATGTTCCGATGTCCTGGGTCCACGATTAAGTAATAGTCGTGGTTTTTACTCAAAGTGGTAAAGCTATTCCTACTCTGTTTCCAGTATCTGGATTCCAACTTGGATATCCGAACGAATAGCGATATTGCATTTGAAAGTAAATCTACGATTAGTAACCTATAACCTTCCCCAAATGCCAGTACGCCCGCCTAGTTCTAAGTTTAAGCCCTTTTCAGTTCTAAGTTTATGAGCATATATACCTGCTCCAACACCACAATCCATTTCAGAGCCATTTGTATAGACTACAGTATCTATAGTGTCCCTCCTGGAAAGAGAGTGGCAAAATTCCTATTGAATGTTACCGTCGAGACGATGTGGTCAATCCTCTTCGAGGTGTACAGAGCTTGTCGCAAGAGGAGACTGGCGTGGCCATAAATTATTTCCCTCCAGCGACCCGCTTCATATAACCCAAATGCACTCGCGACAGCCATCTTTTTGGCATGGAGATCAACCGGAATTACATCTGTAAGTTTTTTCTGCATTTCAATTGACATTTTTCAGCAACGCGTTAAAGGCTTATTATGAAAACGAGCGTTCAAATCAAAATTCATATCGCGCACTTCGTGATTTTTCGGTCAATTTAATCGTCCAAATGTGCGTACAATCGGAAAAATTGTGCAAAAGTTTGAGCAAACCGGGTCTGTAGGAGATGTGAAAACACCAGCGCATGCTCGTACAGCTCGTACTGCAGAAAATATTGCTGCTGTTCGCGATAGTGTGGTTGAAAAGCCGTCCACCTCAACTCGTCGTCGTGCCCAACAATTTCACCTCTCATGCTCGTCGTTGATGAGCTTTATGCATAAAGACTTGCATTTACACGCTTACAAGGTGCAACTGATTCAAGAACTAAAGCCTCTTGACTGGTCGTCAATGGTCAGAATGGTAGCAGGAAATGGCAACAGTGAATGACCAATTTTCGAAGAAAATCATCTTCAGTGATGAGGCACATTTTTACCTCAGTGGATTCATCAATAAGCAGAATTGCCGAATTTGGGCGAATGATAATCCAAGAGTGATTGCTGAAAAACTAATGCACCCACAAAGAGTGTCTGTTTGGTGCGGTTTATGGGCCGGCGGCATCATTGGACCGTGCCTTTTCCAAAATGAGGCCAGTCAGGCAGTTACTGTGAATAGTGTTCGCTATCGTGAGATGATAACGAACTTTTTATGGCCCGAATTGGAAGATATGGATGTGGACGATATGGAGTTTCAATAGTACGATGCCAGTTGTCACACAGGTAACGAAACAATGGCTCTTCTGCGAGAAAAATTTGATGGCCGAATAATCTCACGTCGCGGCAATGTCAATTGGCCGCCAAGATCTTGTGATTTGACACCGTTGGACCTCTTTCTTTGGGGTTAGTTGTAATGGAAAGTGTGCGTCGATAAGCCAGCAACAATTCAAGAGCTAAATGATGAGATGATTCGCACATTAATGGCATAGAACCTCAATTATGCCTCAGCGTCATCGAAAATTTTGACGATCGGGTGGAGGTGTGCCGCCGAGTGGCTTAGTATTTTAATATTTTTCTTTTCTCAATATCTGTCAATACGAAGTCTAAAATTGATTTTGGATAAAAGTTATGTTCTTTGTTAAGGTGGCAGGAGTGTGTGAGTCAGCATGGCAATGCTTAGAAGATTAAAGTTTAGTTATGTTAAGTCTTAAGCATAACTCAATTTCTCCTTCATCTCCACAACTCCTGCAGAAGTCATTGTGAGGTTCAGGGATTCTACTGGCTAAGGTGCCAATAGTGCAGTGACCCGTTATAAAAATATATTAATTAATTTGTTTAGTTAGTTTATTCGTTTAGTAAGTTTATCCTAACCAAGATGCAACTTCTTATATTACCTTGAGTAATAAGAACCAGTAGGGTGACTTGTCAAGGCCAGCGACTTTGCCCTGCACGATCCATTGATCTTGTATAAGGGCCACCCCCACACTCGCTTCTCCTCCATAAAGAGCAACAAGTCATCCGTTGCCACTCTACAGGGAGGCAAATTGTGTTTTTTTCAGTGAGAGGGTGGTTTCGTCCTCCATTAGTGGAACGACAGCTTCACGGTCGTTCGTAAGGGTACATCTTTTAATGGTACCACATCTAATTTGCCTCCTGGCCATAGTCCTCCAAGGCTGCGAATGCAAGCAGCAACAATCTCCAAGGACTCCTTGTTGCTGCATCACACCACCTTGACGCCCTTGCGCCATTTGTCACCATCAAACAGCACTATATTTTTATTCCTTAATTCCTCTTCCAGCAGTAGCCTCTCCGCGCTTGTGATTTTATCTTCCGCCTGCCCACGGTCAACAATGGCTACTTGTAGCTCTGGCGGTGAGTTTAAACTTGAAGATGGTTTGAGCCGCTTGTTCTCAGACGCCTGGGTGTCATTGGATCTCTGTATTTTTGATGGCGTGGCTGCCGTATTCCTCAAGTCGAGGGCAGTCTCCGTTTTTGAAGGCTTTGCTAGAACTGAGACATTGAAATTCAAGAGCTGTTCCGTTTTTCTCAAGGGAGGTGCAGTCTGACTCATCTTTTTCGGGCTGGCTCTTGTTTGGAAACCCCGCGTTCAACTACCGTCATACTCAAAGCCTACTGCTTCTCGTATTTTCGGACGTTGTATGCATGCTTCTTTTTCACCGCCCTATCTCGTGTGGAAAAAGAACTTAGGTTACGTTTTCTCAACTTCTCAAGAAACTTGACTGGGCCCGATTACCTTCTTTCCCCGGGTTTTGTCCACCGCAGGCCTCTTTGATGGAGTATCATCCGATTTGGTATTTGGAGCAGCATGAAGTTTTGAAGTCTGATACTTAGGCACTCTACCTCTTCATCCGTGGTATAGACCGCGTTGCCGACCACTGTTCGATTTTATAGACTACCTCCGAAATCAGTCCTAAATTTCCCTGAAACTGAAAATGTCTTGTACGTTTACTCGTGTTGATAATAATTACTACAAGGAGCATGGGAAACTCGAGCTGGTGCCTCTGAAGTGATACAAAATTGAGCTTACCAAATGGTGTTCAACAAAAGTAGTTAGGTAACCGCATCCACTCAATGTCATCAAATGAAAACAAAACAAAAAAACCTCCCGACACCAACCAACAACTACGCAATTATCCCAAATAGAAACGAAAAACAATCCTGGATTTCTTAATTAAGCCCATAGAATCCATTACCCCACACATCAACATAGGAGAACACATGAACTTTGGCCTGAACATTTATACGCATATTCACCCTCACTGGTCCCTAAAAGCCATAACATTTTCTAAAGCAATGCACATATCAATGATTTTAGAATCGTATACACCATTGAGTATACAATTAAAGGCACCAATGTGTTGCAAGAACATTCGTACAGCAACTACATTCCGCATGGGGACTAATTAGCAAAAATGAACAGACCTTTTATACTTGAGGAAGAGCACTGCTGTAACTACTCAAAGTCAATAAAAGAGCAAACCAAACTCAAATTAGCAACACAAACCTACAACGCGGAAAGAATGGAGCGCATTCAGCTTTTAGGCGGCACCCTCGTGTTATTCTTAATTGCAAACGTAGTCAATTGTGCTGGCGTTGAATTAAATTTGTCTGACTACACTGTGGTGAACTTCCTGCAGGATGTGCAACGTTTCCACAACTATGACCAGGTGGTATTCGCACGTAATCGCAATATAACTGCCTTCGCAGCATTCAGAACAGGAGATTTAGGAAGTAGAAATCAAGCAAAGAGAGTTTCTAACAACTTCAGACTGGACGTGGATTATGAGACGCAATTTGTGCAAAACTTAATGACAGATCTGGTAGTCCCAGTCATTCTCTTCAACGAATTGAGCACTTTTGGGTTGAGGCAGCACTTCAGCGACGCCTTGGTGGTGGTATACTTGGAGGAGACGCTCGCATCACAGACCGGATTGCTTAACGCGCTGGTGGCCAGTTTGATGTATCGAAGACAATCGAAGGTGTTATTTCTAATAAACAACAAAGGCACAACGGCGACTTGTGATGACACTTTTCTACAGCAGCTCTTTCAATTTTGTTGGCAGAGCAAAATGATTAATGTGGCAGCGCTATGCAGCGATTATAAGGTAAGAAGTTTGTGGCGATTCGATGTCGTACTCTCAGCTTCATTTATACATCATTTCCAACAATTTTTCAGCTCACAGCTCAATTCTACAGCTACACTCATTTTCCTGTATTCGCGCTTGAGTACAAAACTTTAAACGCCGATCTGCTGCACCAGGGACCCATCTACCCCTATCGTCTGGGCAACTTACAAGGCTACAAACTGCCCTATATAATAGGCGGCTCGGAGCCACGCATTATTGTATATAATTATAATGGTCAGAGAATAGTGGGCGGTTCTGCTGGTAACTTCTTTAAGAATCTCGCGCGTAAACACAACTTTTCGCTCTACGAACCACAACCTACGTCCTCGTACACCGAATTTACATCGTCACGAGATCTGATTGCCGCCGTACGTAACAACACTGTAGAGATATCAGCTGCGCCCACCTTTACGTTCTCACCTGCTCAATTGTCCACAGATGGTTTCACATATCCTTACGAGCAGACAAACTGGTGCGCTTGGGTGCCGATAGAGCCAGATATACCGAATTCTGAATTCTTTTGGATCGTCTTCGAGGGATTCACCTTCGTACTGGTACTGGGTGCACTCGTCGTTATTTCCTCAGTGCTAAGTTGTGCACTCTGGCGGCATGGCAATAAACCGGATATTTTGCATTTCTTTCTACATGGCGCTTGTTTTCGCGGTGTACTGGGTCAGTCAGCTCGGGAGATATGTGGCGCGCCATTCATTATACGATTCATTTATCTACAAATCTATATTTTCGGTATTCTGCTAACCACCTCGTATAATTCACATTTTGCCACTTATTGGACAAGAGCTCCGAAAGAGCAATCCCTAAACACATTCGACGACATTCTCCACTCAAACTGGAAAGTTTATATTCTTATGCAAGACTTCAATGAGATCATTTCGCAAGAAGAGTTGAGAAAATATATTCCCATGTTTCAGGTAGAAACCGATTATCAAACATTCCTAAATACCCGGGATGCTTTCGACACGAAATATATTTACATGATACCTACCACTAAATGGGGAATCTTCAACGAGCAACAGAAATTTTTCACCACTCCTCTTTTTCGTATGCGCCTCGATTTGTGCTTATTCCGTAACATTCCGCTATGTTTTCCCATAAACAACAATTCGATATTTACAGAAATCGCAAATGCAATGATTTTAGATGCCGCGCAATCGGGTCTAACGGAACATTGGACTCGGTCAGCGTTTCTGGAATTGATCCATGCAGGACGTTTGAGTTTCATGGACTTAAGCCGAAAGAATGAGTTCAGGGCAATGAAAGTGGAGGATCTAAAGTATGTTTGGCTGGGCTATGGCGTTATGTGCGTGGTAATGGTGTTGGTTTTTTTTGCAGAGCAGTGCTACTTCCGACGTAACCGTACTCGTATATATAGAACATTTTTTATAAGTGGTAGAAATAAATGAGAAATAACTAACAAACTCAAAATTTGTCAAAACCGCAAACTTCTCACGTCCATGTCATCTGGTCGAGCTTGTTAATCAGCTTTAGTGAAATTTGATGTAGGATCCAATATTCAAATGATCTCAAATGTAACATCTGTTCCTAATGAGCGTAAGATCCACCCTACAAAACTAAGTTGAATGAATGAGTTTGCAACCCGATTTAACGAAAAAACTCTCTGACTTTTTAGAAGAGAAAATATTTTTTTCAAATATATAAAAAATGTACGCCCAGCGAAAAGAATATAAAATCTCATGCGATCTGCCTGGAAAAAAATCAAAAAAAGAAAAAGAATTCCAGCGAAAACTTTGCTCTACTCCAAAAGTAATACCTTTAGGAAGAGTACGCTTCTCAATTTTTCTCCTCTGCATCCAACATTATGAAAATATCAAATCTAAAAAAATTATCAATATATCCAATATTCAAGGTGGCGCAAAATTGATCACTCCAAAGGCAGCATACACACAGACAAGCAGTGGAACGCGTAAAGGTCAAAAGAAATATTTTTAACATACAAAATTATTTGGTTATTTTACTTAGTAAAAAAGTTATTCAGAAACCAATGAAAAAGGACATAAATTTAGTTTGGAAAATTAATTTTATTCAATTCAAAGTAAAAAATGTGTGATTAAAAAAAATAAATAATTGGCGCGTACACTTCTGTTAGGTGTTTGGCCGATCTCCTCCTCCTATTTGTGGTGTGCGTGTTGATGTTGTTCCACAAATGGAGGGACCTACAGTTTCAAGCCGACTCCGAACGGCAGATATTTTTATGAGGAGCTTTTTCATGGCAGAAATACACTCGGAGGTTTGCCATTGCCTGCCGAGGGGCGACCGCTATTAGAAAAATGTTTTTATTAATTTTGCTTTCACCGAGATTCGAACCAACGACCTCTCTGTGAATTCCGAATGGTAATCACGCACCTACCCATTCGGCTACGGCGGCCGCGATTATAATACAAAATTAAGAATTTACTTTTGCTCGATATGACCACCTTTTGCCTTGACTATAGCCTTGCGACGGTCCGGAAACGAATCGCAGGCTATCTGAATGGCCCACTCGCGAGCAATGCCTTTTTTCAGCGCCTCGAGACTGTTGAAACTTTTAGATCGAACCTTGCTCTCCAAAATAGCTCAATGAAAATAGCCCATCGGATTCGCGTCTGGTGAATTTCAGAGTCATTGTGTGGACGTTATGAAGTTCGGAGTTAATTCCTGGTTCACTTGAGCTTTGTGAGATGGTGCCGAGTCCTGTTGAGACGTCTATGGTCTGCCACTGAAATGTTTGTCTGCCCTCAGATCCAAAGCAACCTGCAGAATACTTTTCCGATAATATTTCGCATTTACCTACTGCGGTTACAGCGTCCCAAACCATTACCTGTAGCCGGTGCTGCCTTTTGGTGGCCAATCGAGGACTTAAATTCTCGTATGAACGGTCGGTCAAATAAACCCTATCGTTCTGGGAGTCTACCAATGCTTAATTTGAAAATTTTTGATGTCAGAAAACACAATGTTCGGAAATTGACTGCTTTCGACCAAGCTAAGCAACTCCTTCGCTCTCTCAAGTCTAACTTGTTGCTGCTTTGGTGTGAGATATAGCGCCTTTGGATCGTGTAAGGCTTGATATTGAGATCATTTTTCAGTATGCTACGGTGTATATTTTTCCTAGAAAAACCTTTTGAATTACAATAATCTTTCCTCGAGATACAGCTTATCGAATGAAAAAAAAACCATATATGTACAAGGTGAAGTCCAAAATAAACAAGACTGAGCGAAAAAAGAAATGGCAGGACCTTTGTTCTGATAACTTCGAGTTTATTTATTCAAAAAAGTTTCGTCTGACCTCGATACACAATATTGTGTGATCTAAAAGCTTTTCGAAAGAGTGTTTCAGGTCATTGACCGGAATGTCCTTCAGGATGCCGGTACAATTTTTTTGTATGACCTCTACTGACGCAAAATGATTCCCCTCCCACCTCCCGACACCAACCAACAACTACTCAATTATCCCAAATAGAAACGATATTTTGAGTGAAAAACAATCCTGAATTGCTTAATTAAATCCATAGAATCCATTACCCCACACATCAACATAGGAGAACACATGAACTTTGGCCTGAACATTCATGCGCACATTCACCCTCATTGGCCCCTAAAAGCCATAACATTTTCTAAAGAAAATCATATCGATGCTTTTAGAATCGTATACACCATTGAGTATACAATTAAAGGCACCAATGTGTTGCAAGAACATTCGTACAGCAACTACATTCCGCATGGGGACTAATTAGCAAAAATGAACAGACCTTTTATACTTGAGGAAGAACACTGCTGCAACTACTCAAAGTCAATAAAAGAGCAAACCAAACTCAAATTAGCAACACAAACCTACAACGCGGAAAGAATGGAGCGCATTCAGCTTTTAGGCGGCACCCTCGTGTTATTCTTAATTGCACACGTAGTCAATTGTGCTGGCGTTGAATTAAATTTGTCTGACTACACTGTGGTGAACTTCCTGCAGGATGTGCAACGTTTCCACAACTATGACCAGGTGGTATTCGCACGTAATCGCAATATAACTGCCTTCGCAGCATTCAGAACAGGAGATTTAGGAAGTAGGAATCAAGCAAAGAGAGTTTCTAACAACTTCAGACTGGACGTGGATTATGAGACGCAATTTGTGCAAAATTTAATGGCAGATCTGGTAGTCCCAGTTATTCTCCTCAACGAATTGAGCACTTTTGGGTTGAGGCAGCACTTCAGCGACGCCTTAATGGTGGTGGTATACTTGGAGGAGGCGCTCGCATCACAGACTGGATTGCTGAACGCGCTGGTGGCCAGTTTGATGTATCGAAGACAATCGAAGGCGTTATTTCTAATAAACAACAAAGGCACAACGGCGACTTGTGATGACACTTTTCTACAGCAGCTCTTTCAATTTTGTTGGCAGAGCAAAATGATTAATGTGGCAGCGCTCTGCAGCGATTATAAGGTAAGGAAGTTTGTGACGATTCGATGTCGTACTCTCAGCTTCATTTATACATCATTTCCAACAATTTTTCAGCTCACAGCTCAATTCTACAGCTACACTCATTTTCCTATATTTGCGCTTGAGTACAAAACTTTAAACGCCGATCTGCTGCACCAGGGACCCATCTACCCCTATCGTCTGGGTAACTTACAAGGCTTCAAATTGCCCTATATATTAGGCGGCTCGGAGCCACGCATTATTGTATATAATTATAATGGTCGCAAAGTAGTGGGCGGCTTTGCGGGTCATTTTCTCGCGACTTTCGCACGCAAGCACAACTTTTCGCTCTACGAGCCGCTGCCTATTTCCTCATATACACAATTCGCTCCAGCACAGGATTTGATTGCCGCCGTACGTAACAATACTGTAGAGATATCAGCTGCGCCCACCTTTACGTTCTCACCTGCTCAATTGTCCACAGATGGTTTCACATATCCTTACGAGCTGATGAATTGGTGCGCTTGGGCGCCGGTAGAGCCAGATATACCGAACTATAAATTCTTTTGGATCGTCTTCGATGGACTCACCTTCATACTGATGATGGTGACACTCGTCGTTATTTCCTCAGTGCTAAGTTGTGCACTCTGGCGGCATGGCAATAAACCGGATATTTTGCATTTCTTTCTACATGGCGCTTGTTTTCGCGGTGTACTGGGTCAGTCTGTTCGGGAGATATGTGGCGCGCCATTCATTATACGATTCATTTATCTACAAATCTATATTTTCGGTATTCTGCTAACCACCTCGTATAATTCACATTATGCCACTTATTGGACAAGAGCTCCGAAAGAGCAATCCCTAAACACATTCGACGACATTCTCCACTCAAACTGGAAAGTTTACATTGTTATGCGAGACTTCAATGAGATAATTTCTCAAGAAGAGTTGAGAAAATATATTCCCATGTTTCAGATAGAAACCGATTATCAAACATTCCTAAATACCCGTGATGCCTTCGACACGAAATATATTTACATGATACCCACCACTAAATGGGGAATCTTGAACGAACAACAGAAATTTTTCACCACTCCTCTTTTTCGTATGCGCCTCGATTTGTGCTTATTCCGTAACATTCCGCTATGTTTTCCCATAAACAACAATTCGATATTTACAGAAATCACAAATGAAATGATTTTAGATGCCGCGCAATCGGGTCTAACGGAATATTGGATTCAGTCAGCGTTTCTGGAATTGATCAATGCAGGACGTTTGAGTTTCATGGACTTAAGCCGAAAGAGTGAGTTCAGGGCAATGAAAGTGGAGGATCTGAAATGTATTTGGCTGGGCTATGGCGTTATGTGCGTGGTAATGGTGTTGGTTTTCTTTGCAGAGCAGTGCTACTTCCGACGTAAACGTACTCGTATATATAGAAAATTTGCGGGTATGTTGAGGTCACTCGCAATGTCAGTTAACTAGAGGTTTTGAGTTAGTGTTAGTTTCTAGATTGCTATGGGGATGTGCAAGTAACTCTTAGAGTGAAGTTGAGTGCTTTCGTTGTTCGCTGTTCAGAAACGTTATCGCTATTTATTTATTCAGTGACCAGTTTTGTTTCTTGTAACTTTGATTTGTAATGAATGTTATTATTATTATTTAGCAAAAACTTAATCCAATGTGGGCTGCGATCTTTGAGGAACTAACCCTTGTTTTTGCTGTGCGGGAGTATCCACACCTTTCTAAAGTGAAAGTATGCATTTTTGCATTGTCTGTTTCGGGTTCACCAACCAAATTAGTTCTCGAACGACGCCCTTCAATATCCTTTTTTAAAGCATATTCTGACTCAACATCATAAGTGGTATAAATAAATAAGAAATAACTAACAAAAAAACTGCAAACTTCTCACGTCCATGTCTTCTGGTCGAGTTTGTTAATCAGCTTTAGTGAAATTTGATGTAGGATCATATATTCAAATGATCTCAAATGTAACATCTGTTCCTAATGAGCGTAAGATCCACCCTACAATAGAATGAATGAGTTTGCAATACCGATTTAACGAAAAAATTCTCTGACTCTTTAGAAGAGAAAATAACATTTTCAAATATATAAAAAATGTACGCCCAGCGAACAGAATATAAAATCTCATGCGATCTGCCTGGAAAAAAATCAAAGAAATAAAAAGAATTCCAGCGAACAATTTGCTCTACTCCAAAAGTAATACCTTTAGGACGAGTACGCTTCTCAATTTTTCTCCTCTGCATCCAACATTATGACATTATCAAATCTAAAAAAATTATCAATATATCCAATATTCAAGGTGGCGCAAAATTGATCACTCCAAAGGCAGCATACACACAGACAAGCAGTGGAACGCGTAAAGGTCAAAAGAAATATTTTTAACATACAAAATTATTTGGTTATTTTACTTAGTAAAAAAGTTATTCAGAAACCAATGAAAAAGGACATAAATTTAGTTTGGAAAATTAATTTTATTCAATTCAAAGTAAAAAATGTGTGAAAATAATACAAAATTAACAATTTACTTTTGCTCGATATGACCACCTTTTGCCTTGACTATTGCCTTGAGATGGTCCAGAAACGAATCGCAGGCTGTCTGAATGGCCCACTCGCGGACAATGGCATTTTTCAGCGCCTCGAGACTGTTGAAACTTTTAGATCGAACCTTGCTCTCCAAAATGGCTCAATGAAAATAACCCATCGGATTCGCGTCTGGTGAATTTCAGAGTCATTGTGTGGACGTTATGAAGTTCGGAACGTTGTTTTTTTTAACCTTTCTTGGTTCACTCGAGCTTTGTGAGATGGTGCCGAGTCCTGTTGAAACGTCTATGGTCTAGAACTGAAATGTTTGTCTGTCCACAGATTCAAAGCAACCTGCAGAATACTTTCCCGATAATATTTCGCATTTACCTACTGCGGTTACAGCGTCCCAAACCATTACCTGTGGCCGGTGCTGCCTTTTGGTGGCCAATCGAGGACTTAAATTCTCGTATGAACGGTCGGTCAAATAAACGCTATCGTTCTGGGAGTCTACCAATGCTTAATTTGAAAATTTTTGATGTCAGAAAAAGCAATGTTCTGAAATTGACCGGTTTCGGCCAAGCTAAGCAACTCCTTCGCTCTCTCAAGTCTAACTTGTTGCTGTTTTGGTGTGAGATTATGCGCCTTTTAGATCGTATAAGGCTTGATATTTTTCCTAGAAAAACATTTTCAATTACAATAATTTTTCCTCGAGATACAGCTTATCGAACGAGAAAACCCCCTTTTTGGACAAGGTGAAGTCCAAAATAAACAAGACTGAGCGAAAAGGAAACGACAGGAGCTTTGTTCTGATAACTTCGAGTTTATTTATTCAAAACAGTTCCCTCTGACCTTGATACACTACACTTGCGTGATCTAACAGCTTTTCGGAAGAGTGTTTTGTTGATGGTTAAAATGCGATTTCTAGTGAGAAAATCAGTCACAAGAGTGGACCGATGAGATGGTACATTATCATGCAATAAGTGCCAGCTTATTCCTTCGCGGTATTCAGGGCGAATTCGACGAATGCGATGCAAGAAATGCTTCAAAACGCCAAGATAGAAAATTGCATTGACGGTTTGGCCCGTTGGTACGAACTCCTTGTAGACAATTCTCTTGGAATCGTAAAAGCAAATGAGTATCGACTTGATTTTCGACTTCTCCAACCGCTATTTTTTGGGTGGTGCCTCGTCTGGGACCTTCCATTCGGCACTATGACGCTTAGTTTCACTTTCATTTTGAAAACACCACGTTTTATCACCAGTTGCAATGTTGTAAAGGAAGTTCTCGTCTCTTCTAGCCTTCTTAATGAGGTCTTTCGAATGTTGAATTCTGAGCATTTTTGGTACTCAGTTAACTTGTGTGGAAAGAAACGTGCATAGATCTCGTGCAAATGATCAGTTAAAATGCGAAAAATCGATGTTTTGGAGATATTCGATTCCAATTCCATGAATTTCAAAGATAATTTCGGTTCATTTTTGACAAATTTACGAACCATTTCGATGAAGTCTTTGGTCATTACTAATTTTGGGCGGCCCGCATGTTCATTGTCATTTAAGGCCTCACAACCATCTCTGAAACGTGAAACCACTCATGAACTCTGGCATAAGATAGACAATCATCGCTATAAACTTTTTTCATCAATTCAAATGTTCCGGTAAACGTTCTACCGATTTTAAAACAAAATCTGCTATTAGCTCTTTGTTCAAAACTCATTTTTGTACCGATGACTCAAATATACTGACACTTTAGACGGAATAACTGCGCTTGCACTTAACCGAATGTCATCAAGCTTTCACTGGAAGTCAGCTAGCGTTGTAACTTCCAAGGCGCTGACTCATTAAAAAGATGGCGCCATCAAAAACATTTTTATGACTCCAGTCTTGTTTATTTTGGACTTCATCTTGTATGTAAGTCAGCACAAGCCAGAACGAGCTAGCACATTTTTATAAACTTGCCCTGTATTGCAATTAAGCTGCGACAGCGGTTCGCATTTCGGCAGAACTCCAAGCGAGCCACTTGCATTGCAACAAGAACGCACAACTCCATAAGCCAAGCACAAAAGGGTGTTACTCTAGTTTCACTGTATTTAGCGACAGCGCGACAAAAATTCCTCGAATTAAGCTGGTTGTCTTTTATATTTGTAATTGTAAGACTTAAGTCGCGCTTAAAATTGCTTTAAAATACTTTTGAGAATTAAAATTGGATCAAGTTAAGCCGAACTGCCAACTCAACAAGTTGTTTTAATAATCGCGGATAACTTGTATGTGTGACTTGGTAACCCTTTCCAATGCATTTTTACAGACAAATTAATATTAAGTCTGTCCCCCAAACTGGAAAAAATCTAAGTCTAATCAAATGTACTTATGTAAATAAAAATTCAATTTATATTAACATCCTAACATAGAAAAATCCGAAATTGTACACACTGAAATTCTCATAATTATATGCACCTCCCCTTGTGCATTAAAACTAATCGTAGCAATAACTAAATTAATGACAAGAGCTTTACGGATTTATGTAAATATTGCATATAAAAATCGGTGATTTTTCAACTTTCTAATTTGTTTGTCATCTCCACTTACCTCAGCACCTTCGCTTGTTGGATGGAGGCACAAAATATTTATACTTAACCCTATTGGCGATTGAATATTCACGTGGTAAACAAGTACGAATGTTTGTATGTTTGTGTGGCGCTTATAAGTAGACCAGTAGCATATCCTTACTCAATTACTAAATTACTCAATTATTTTATATGTATACGGCACCTAATTTCGAGCGAAAAGCATTTCCCCTTCGGAAAATTACATAGATTACGCTGCACTACGCATCAACACAGGGAGGCAAATGAACTTCATCCTTAACATTCATGCGCATATATGGCAACATTGCGACATTTTGTCACTCACCAGCTCACTTATGGTAATCATATTATATGTAAATTATAGCAATGGCTTTCATAAGCGTATCCGCCATAAAGTACACAAATTAAAGGCCCCACAAAGGCAAAAATTATATGCCGCTTAGGGATTAATTTGCAGCCACAAGTAGACCTGTAGTGTTGGGGGTGGCGCGTCGCAGAAGCCATTCAAATTCAATAAAAACGCGAAGCAAACTCAAAGTGTCGCCACTTTCATTGACAGAATGGAGCGCATTCAGCTTTTAGGCGGCATCCTTGCATTTCTTTTCATCATGCACGCAGCCAATTGTGCTAAAATTCAATTAAATTTGTCTGACTACACTGTGGTGAACTTCCTACAGGATGTGCGACGTTTACACAACTATGACCAGGTGGTATTCGCACGTAATCGGAACATAACTGCCTTCACAGCCTTCAGAACTCCCACGAATGGAGAGTTAGAAAGCAGGCGTCAAGGAAAGGAAATATCATTGGAGGTGGATTATGAGATGCAATTTGTGCAAAATTTAATGACAGATCTGGTAGCGCCTGTTATTCTTCTCAACGAGTTGAGCGTTTTTCCGCTGAGGAAGCACTTCAGCGCCGCCCTGATGGTGGTGGTGTACTTGGAGGAGTTGCTCGAATCACAGACTGGATTACTAAAAGCGCTCTTGGTAAGCTTGGAGTATCGCAGACAATCGAAAATATTATTTCTAATAAATAACAGCGACACAACGGCGACTTGTGATGACACTTTCCTACAGCAACTCTTTCAATTTTGTTGGCAGAGCAAAATGATAAATGTGGCAACGCTATGTAGTGACTATAAGGTAGGCAAGTTCGTGGCGATAGTCATATTCTCATCCCTATACACATCATTTCTATAAATTTTTACAGCTCACAGCTCAATTCTACAGCTACACTCATTTTCCTGTATTTGCGCTTGAGTACAAAACTTTAAACACCGATCTGCTGCACTGGGGCCCCATCTACCCCTATCGCCTGGGTAACTTACAAGGCTTCAAATTGCCCTATATAATAGGCGGTTCCGAGCCACGCGTTATTGTATATAATTATAATGGTCGCAAAATAGTGGGCGGCTTTGCGGGTCATTTATTCGCGAACTTCGCACGCAAGCACAACTTTTCGCTCTACGAGCCACTGCATATCTCCTCGTATACACAATTTGCCCCATCACAGGACTTGATTGCCGCCGTGCGTAATAACACCGTAGAGATTTCGGTTGCACTTACCTATCCAAATATCCCCTTGAATGGTTTCACCTATCCGTACGAGCAGACTAGTTTGTGCATTTGGGCACCGGTAGAGGCAGATATACCGAATTCTGAATTCTTTTGGATTGTTTTCGAGGGACTCACCTTCGTACTGGTGATGGGTACACTCGTCGTTATTTCCGTAGTGCTAAGTTTTGCACTCTGGCAGCATGGCAACAGACCAGCTATATTAGATTTCTTCATGCACGATGCTTGTCTACGCAGTGTACTGGGTCAATCCATTCGGGAATTAGGTGGTGCACCCTACGTGGTGCGATTCATTTATCTGCAAATGTATGTACTTGGAATTCTACTAACCACCTCATACAATTCGCATTTCGCCACATATTGGACGAGTGCACCGAAAGTGCAATCACTGCAAACCTTCGACGATATTCTCCATTCACACTGGAAAGTTTATGTTTTTGCACCAGAATACTTTGAGATCATTCGTCGCAGAGATTTGGCCAAATATGCTCCCATGTTTCAAGTAGAAGCAAATTATCAAACCTTCTTAAAAATGCGAGACGCGTTCGACATGAAATATTATTACATGATACCAACTACTAAATGGAAAATTTTCAAAGAGCAACAGAAATTTTTTACTACTCCTCTCTTTCGTATGCGCCTCGATTTGTGCTTATTCCGTAACATTCCGCTATGTTTTCCCATAAACAACAATTCGATATTTACAGAAATCACAAATGAAATGATTTTAGATGCCGCGCAATCGGGTCTAACGGAACATTGGACTCGGTCAGCGTTTCTGGAGTTAATCAGGGCAGGGCGTTTAAAATTCGTGGACTTAAGCCGCAAGAATGAGTTCAGGGCAATGAAAGTGCAGGACATGCAACTCGTTTGGTTTGGCTACGGCATTGTGTGTGCGTTTATGGTTTCAATTTTTTTAGTGGAGCAGTGCTACTTCTGGCGCAATCGTATGTACATATTTTTCAAAGATAAAATTCTACGGATAAGTAAAAAATAGTTATACTTGAGGCCTAAGTCTATGTGAAATTTTGAATCATTGTACTCGTAATGATAAATAAAAAAAAATGTGTAATATAAAATATATAATAAAATCCGCGGAAAGAGTTTGTTTATACATATAAACTTTGCTTTAGTAAAAAAAAATGTCTTTTAACACATGGGCTGATAAGTCCGCGGACTAGTAAAGAAAACATTTCTCATTCAACATTAGTTTTATTCATCGACGTAATTTCCATTCAGAACAACGCAATAATTTCAGCGCCGCTCTAGCTTTTCAGTACATCTTTCGTAGAACGATTTATCTTTCGCCTCACAGTAGGCCAATTTCAGTCATAACCTCTTCATTCGAGCGAAATCTCTTACCGGCGAGCTTTTGTTTTTAGGTTTGCGAACAACCAGAAGTCGCTAGGAACCAGCTCTGGCGACTACGGTGAATGTGCGACAATTCGAAGTTTAATTCATGTAGTTTTGTCATTGTTTTGATTGACTTGTGACACGGCGCGTTGTCTTGATGAAACAAAACTGTGAGCAAATGCGGCACCCACTTTCTTGCAGTCAAATCCTCATGCAATATACAGCCAAGTCGTTCTTTTGATATCTCTACGATGTCAGCTAACTCACACAACTTCAGTTTTCGATTATTCAGAACGATTTAGTGGACTTTGTGGATGTTTTCTGGTGTTACCGTCCACTGTGTCGCTTTGCCGTTGTTTTATTATTATTTTATTTACGAAATTCTTCTGTTTTTTTAAGGTTAGTCCTAACTGTAAAAAGTGGTGAATGTAATAGAGCCATCTGTGTGTTAGGCTCGAGACTTTTCAGCCCATGGGTCATATAAATTTCGCCCTTAAAAGCAGGACGTCGTCCATTAGAAGTACAGTAATACCTAATACAAAGCCGCTGCTGCTAATTTCCTACCCTCACCTTCCAGTGGTAGGCCCTATTAATCTCGAGCACTCCTTCGCACGATTGGGTAACCAACCTTGGTGTCGTAAAGGGAGATGGAAACAAACGAGAGAGGAGAACTCTTCCAGCGTCTGTTCACCAGGTTAGATGCAGCTGGAAGAGCTACTCGTCCGACGCGCTCTACACGACACGGGCTCGCTCTGTAAATGTATTTTAAAATTGGTCAATGCTGGCTGCTCTGAAAATTTCCAATACGTATCCCACTAACGTACATGGAATTGGTACCATAGCAAGAAAAACAAAATCACTCAAGAAACGGAAAATAGCCTCGGACTTAAAATCGGCAACAAGATGACGATGGACGAGCGAGAATGGAGAGTAAAATGTCAAGGCCATGCAACGTTTTGGGCATTTCGTTCCGCGAGAGAGAGAAAAGATATGACGTAGAAGAAAAGGAGAGAGAGAGCTATACCCTATATATATATCTTAGATACACTTTAGGCTATTTTTCCCGAGTTTTTCGTTGTGGTTGCTAATTTTTAGTGAGAAATAACACTGCTTACTTTTTGGCGCTTGTTTGTTGGCGCTTCATTGGTATTTCTTTGGGGTAATTTGTGCCGTTGCTGCGGTCCTGGAATCGCTGCGTTTGTGCGGGTGAGAAACGCTCGGAGTAGTGCGCGTTGTTGCCACGGTTCGTGTCCGGTGTTTACCTACACCGGTCGACCCTTCCCCGTTTTTTGTAAATTTTATTTATTTGTATTCTCTGCAAATGTTGTGAATTTATTTAGATATATATTCTTTCTCTCTCTCGCGGAACCATAGGAAATGATGTACTTAGTCCTGCCTTAAGTTCTAGTACATGTTAAGTCCGTTATAGGTATGAAATTTTAATAATTTTTAATGAAGTTAGTTTTATTTAATCATATAAATATCAAAGAACAAAATTTTACATTTTCATTCGAAACGGTCACCATTTGCTCGCCTTCAAACGATTCGCCATTCAGCTAATGCAGCACTCACGGTTTCCATGGTTATAAACGTCGCTGCTCGAACCAAGATTGTTAGAGACTCTCTAAATTTCTGCGAGGTCTTTGAAAGACAATGCCTCTAATTCTGACCACAAACAGTAGTCCAATAGATTCAGATCTGGACTCCCAGACGGTCAATCGCGGGTATGTACCCAGGAATATTGTTTTTTAGCCACTGTTGGGTGGTTTTTGCCGTATGGGCTGGAGTAGAATCATGCTAGAAGATCCTGCGCTCTCCACTGAAGGGAATATGGCTTCGCCCCGACTTCTAAGATATCTTCCTGGTACATCTTTGCCCCGGTCTTAACCCCTCTTTTGCAAAAATGAAGAGATGTAACGCCTTTACAAGGCACTCCCCACCGAACCATTACAGAGGCTTGATGGTGGCAACGCTGAATCCTTGGAACAACATTTTTTGCGTCTTTAGAAGTTTTACCATATATTTCGTCGTTTTGCTTATTAAAAACGTCTTCAACATCTAATCTGTGAAAAGAATATTTTTATGGCAGTTGACCGCGTGCCACCGAAGAAGCTGCCTGCTGGCATCTGTCGAGTCTAATTTTCTTCAAGCGCTTTGTCAAAATATGACCAGTTGAGCGACGGAATACTTTCGTGTGGAGATCATCTCTATTTCGTCTAGACATGGATCTGATCGATACATTCATACCTCTGACATGATGTATATATAATCTTACCGTTACATAACTACTCCTTCGCCCGGTTGCAATAAAAATAGTCAAACCCAAGACAAAATTTTCCTTCAGCAGACTGCAAGACCCAGTGGTCGCAACCAATTTTCAACGACGGCTGTATGAAGAAAGCGCATCGGTAAAGCAAATGGATTCAAGGTACACAGCAGGGTCGAAATAAACCGTGGGTAAGTGACGTAACCTGGGAGAAGATTGAACAGACGCGCGCTAGTAAAAGTAAACCGACAGCTAAAATGAAGTATGACAACTGAATGCAATACTACCCAAGCGTAGATAAAAAAGTTCGTGAAGAAAGGCAAAATCCACCAGGAAGCGCTGTTTGCGCAATCAGATCCGTTGTTAACTTTAAAACCAAATCACGCGGCCTCTGAAGAACGCACAATGAAATATGTTAATATCAGATGAACAACAGTTCCATCGATGGAAGCTTCATGAATTCAAAATCTCTCAATATTACAGTCAAAATAACGCTACCAAACAGGTATATCTCCACTGATCTCCCACCATTCGCAAGAGTTAAGGTTTCAATCCGAAACATTGTAAAATAACAAAGCTGGTGGCACTGGCAACACACCCGCTGAACTTTTACATTTCAGCTCAGAACAATTAGCCCCAATTTCGCAGCGCTTGTCAAAGAAGTTTGATTGACGGAGGCAATTCCAAAAGATTGGATGGACGGTGTCATAGTCACGATACCTAAGAAACGATACCACTCCTTATGCGTTTTGATTGCTTCGAACTCCTGTGAAAAAACATAAATTTTCCAGTTTGAATGGAGAATATCGTCGAAAGTTTGCAATGCCTGCTCCTTCGGTGTACTCGTCCAATAAGTGGCAAAATGTCAATTATACGAAGGTGAATCTCTCGAAGACGATCCAAAAGAATTTATAGTTCGGGATATCTGCCTCTACCGGTGCCCAAGAGCACCAACTAACCTGCTCGAAAGGCTAAGAAAACCCCTCGAAGGAACCCTTTAGGAAGGTGTGAGCTGCAGATATCTCTACGGTATTATTATTGTGTATACGAGGAGATAGGCAGCGGCTAGTAGAACGAAAAGTTGTACCTGCGTGCGAAGTTCGGGAGTAAATGACCCGCAAAGCTGCCCACTATTTCACGACCATTATAATTATATACAATAACGCGTGCCCCGGAACCGCCTATTATATAGGGCAGTTTGTAGCGTTGTAAGTCAAGGCATCCAGGCGATAGGGGTAGATGGGTCCCTGGTGCATCAGATCGGTGTTTAAAGCCCGCTTTTTAACTGCGTGGTAAAGCTCTTTGAACTCCTCTTTACGTAGTTTTTTTTAAAAACCTCTTTTTTTCTTTAACGCAACTTCTCGTACGCTACTTTCCTCCACCTATTGTTTTATCATTTTTGTTGCTCGAAACTGGTCCGACTAAAAAAAATTATATAATGGCGTAGACGCAATACATTTCGCGTAAGAAGCCTGGGGAACATTTAAAACGGAAACCATAAAAAACTGTTTCTAAAAAGCAGGGTTTGACAAAACTAGTTATAAAGGTGTCAACTAAATTCGAGTCCGAAGATGACTTGCCGCTAGCAAAAAATTTTAAAATAAGATACCCTCCCCTTGAGCTTACAAAAGTTGACTGACGGTGCATGTCCGCCCAAGAGAGGTTAGACTGGATATGTAATTGGCTCTTACTCTTTTGATTATTCGACGAGCTCCTCCTCCTTATTCTGGTGTGCGTCGTGATGTTGTTCCACACACGGAGGGGCCTAGAGTGTTAAGCAGACGAATGGCAAATGATTTTTGTGAGGAGTTTTTCAGTGCAAAAATCCACTCGCAAATTTCCCAGTGGCTGCCGAGGAGCGACGGCTATTTGAAAAAACTTTTTCTACCATTTGGTGTTCCATGCACGGAGATCGGAGTGGTAGTTACGCACCAACCATTCGACTACGGCGACCGCCATTATGGAATTACTCTTTATTATGTGTACATTTGAGGTTACTTAGATATTTTACTAAGTTCTATCTATTGTGAAGTACACAGTTACATACATACAGATATTTATTATGCCCAATACATTCTAGTTAACGTATTCTTCTGTCTTAATATTAAATCAACAATTTTTAAATAGTTAACAATTTGATAGGATTTTTTGCCAATAATAATTTACTAAGAACTTCAGTACTACTTATCGCCAGTATTTGTTCCAGACGTTGTAGTGCTTCCTGTTAAAAAACGCATCTTTATGTTCCACTTTTTTCTTTCATACAATTTATATATTCGTTTACGTCGGAAATAGCACTGCTCTGCCGCGAAAACCAAAGTTGTTAGCACGCACATAACTCCATATCCTATCCAAACGTATTTCAGGTCCTGCAGTTTCATTGCCCTGAATTCACGCTTCCAGCCGACGTTCTCGAAACTCAAACGCTTTGCTCTGGCCAATTCTATAAAGGTTGACTGAGTCCAATACTCCGTTAGACCTGACTGAGCAGTTTCTAAAATCATTTCCTTTATGATTTCTGAATATATCGAATTGTTGTTTATAGGAAAACAAAACGGATAATTAATGGAAACACATAAATCGAAATGCATACGGAAAAGAGGTTTGGGAAACATTTTTTGTAGTTCATTGTAAACTCTCCATCTAGTAGTTGGTATCATGTAAATATATTTTGGGTCGAATGAATCACGAGTTTTCAAGAATATTTGATAATTTGATTCTGTCTGAAACATGGGAATATATTTTCTCCACTCCTTACGAGCTTTGATTATTTCGAGCTCCTGTGACAAAACATAAATTTTCCAGTTTGAATGGAGAATATCGTCGAAAGTTTGCAATGCCTGCTCCTTCGGTGCACTCGTCCAATAAGACGCAAAATGTGAATTATACGAAGTGGTTAGCAGAATACCGAAAATATAAACTTGTAGATAAATGAATCGTATAACGAAGGGAGCGCCACATATCTCCCGAGCAGACTGTCCCAGTACACCGCGAAAGCAAGCGCCATGTAGAAAGAAATGCAAAAGACTCGGTTTATTGCCATGCTGCCAGAGCGCACAGCTTAGCACTAAGGAAATAACGACGAGTGCACCCAGTACCAGTACGAAGGCGAATCTCTCGAAGACGATCCAAAAGAATTTATAGTTCGGGATATCTGCCTCTACCGGTACACAAGGACACCAACTAACCTGCTCGAAAGGGTAAGAAAACCCCTCGAAGGAACCCGTTGGAAAGGTGTGAGCTGCAGATATCTCTACGGTATTATTACGCACGGCGGCAATCAAATCCTGTGCTGGAGCGAATTGTGTATACGAGGAGATAGGCAGCGGCTCGTAGAGCGAAAAGTTGTGCTTGCGTGCGAAGGTCGCGATAAAATGACCCGCAAAGCCGCCCACTATTTTGCGACCATTATAATTATATAGAATAATGCGTGGCTCGGAGCCGCCTATTATATAGGGCAGTTTGTAGCCTTGTAAGTTACCCAGACGATAGGGGTAGATGGGGCCCTGGTGCAGCAGATCGGCGTTTAAAGTTTTGTACTCAAGGGCAAATATAGGAAAATGGGTGTAGCTATAGAATTCAGCGGTGAGCTGTAAGAAATGAGATAAATGATTTATATATGGGGATGAGAATATGAATACCACGAACTTGCTTACCTTATGGTTACTCTTTATTATGTGTACATTTGAGGTTACTTAGATATTTTACTAAGTTCTATCTATTGTGAAATACACAGTTACATACGTACAGATATTTATTATGCCCAATACATTCTAGTTAACGTATTCTTCTGTCTTAATATTAAATCAACAATTTTTAAATAGTTAACAATTTTATAGGATTTTTTGCCAATAATAATTTACTAAGAACTTCAGTACTACTTATCGCCAGTATTTGTTCCAGACGTTGTAGTGCTTCCAGTTAAAAAACGCATCTTTATGTTCCACTTTTTTCTTTTGTACAATTTATATATTCGCTTACGTCGGAAATAGCACTGCTCTGCCGCGAAAACCAAAGTTGTTAGCACGCACATAACTCCATATCCTATCCAAACGTATTTCAGGTCCTGCAGTTTCATTGCCCTGAATTCACGCTTCCAGCCGACGTTCTCGAAACTCAAACGCTTTGCTCTGGCCAATTCTATAAAGGTTGACTGAGTCCAATACTCCGTTAGACCTGATTGAGCAGTCTCTAAAATCATTTCCTTTATGATTTCTGAATATATCGAATTGTTGTTTATAGGAAAACAAAACGGAGAATTAATGGAAACACATAAATCGAAACGCATACGGAAAAGAGGTTTGGGAAACATTTTTTGTAGTTCTTTGTAAACTCTCCATTTAGTAGTTGGTATCATGTAAATATATTTTGGGTCGAATGAATCACGAGTTTTCAAGAATATTTGATAATTTGATTCTGTCTGAAACATGGGAATATATTTTCTCCACTCCTTACGAGCTTTGATTATTTCGAGCTCCTGTGACAAAACATAAATTTTCCAGATTGAATGGAGAATATCGTCGAAAGTTTGCAATGCCTGCTCCTTCGGTGCACTCGTCCAATAAGACGCAAAATGTGAATTATACGAAGTGGTTAGCAGAATACCGAAAATATAAACTTGTAGATAAATGAATCGTATAACGAAGGGAGCGCCACATATCTCCCGAGCAGACTGTCCCAGTACACCGCGAAAGCAAGCGCCATGTAGAAAGAAATGCAAAAGACTCGGTTTATTGCCATGCTGCCAGAGCGCACAACTTAGCACTAAGGAAATAACGACGAGTGCACCCAGTACCAGTACGAAGGCGAATCTCTCGAAGACGATCCAAAAGAATTTATAGTTCGGGATATCTGCCTCTACCGGTGCACAAGGACACCAACTAACCTGCTCGAAAGGGTAAGAAAACCCCTCGAAGGAACCCGTTGGAAAGGTGTGAGCTGCAGATATCTCTACGGTATTATTACGCACGGCGGCAATCAAATCCTGTGCTGGAGCGAATTGTGTATACGAGGAGATAGGCAGCGGCTCGTAGAGCGAAAAGTTGTGCTTGCGTGCGAAGGTCGCGATAAAATGACCCGCAAAGCCGCCGACTATTTTGCGACCATTATAATTATATAGAATAATGCGTGGCTCGGAGCCGCCTATTATATAGGGCAGTTTGTAGCCTTGTAAGTTACCCAGACGATAGGGGTAGATGGGGCCCTGGTGCAGCAGATCGGCGTTTAAAGTTTTGTACTCAAGGGCAAATATAGGAAAATGGGTGTAGCTATAGAATTCAGCGGTGAGCTGTAAGAAATGAGATAAATGATTTATATATGGGGATGAGAATATGAATACCACGAACTTGCTTACCTTATAGTCACTACATAGCGCTGCCACATTTATCATTTTGCTCTGCCAACAGAATTGAAAGAGTTGCTGTAGGAAAGTGTCATCACAAGTCGCCGTTGTGTCTTTGTTATTTATTAGAAATAAAATCTTCGATTGTCGTCGTTGCTCCAAACTTGCCACCAGCCCTCTAAGCAATCCTGTCTGTGATGCGAGCGTCTCCTCCAAGTATACCACCACCATCAGGGCGGCGTTGAAGTGCTTCCTCAGCGGAAGGACGCTGTACTCGTTGAGGAGAATAACTGGCACTACCAGATCTGTCATTAAGTTTTGCACAAATTGCGTCTCATAATCCACGTCCAGTGCAAAAGCATTAGATATTTCCTTTCCTTTACGCCTGCTTTCTAACTCACCCTTCGTGGATGTTCCGAATGCTGCGATGGCAGTTATATTGCGATTACGTGCGAATACCACCTGGTCATAGTTGTGTAGGCGTCGCACATCCTGCAGGAAGTTCACCACGGTAAAGTCTGACAAATTGAATTGAATGCTACCGCAATTGGCTGCGTGTAGGATGAAAAGAAATGCGAGAATGCCGCCTAAAAGCTGAGTGCGCTCCATTCTGTCAATGAGAGTGTCGACTATTTGAGTTTACCTCGCACTTTTATTGAATTTGAGTAACTTCTGTGTCGCTCACTCCAAACACTACAGATCTACACGTGGCTGGTAATTGATCCCCTAATGGGGATTTCTAGCATTTCTTAATAGTCTGTTCTGTGTGTTTAATTAACCAAATGAAAAATGTTTTCGCCCTAAATGAAGTGTCGCTTATATGAGAGAAAATTTAATAATTGAAGTAGGTAACGGGTGCTCCTTAGAGATGTGTATAAAACTTTCTTACAAATAAAATGCAAAAAACGAGTATCGTATCCACTACTTGAACTTTAATATGTTGGCATTTAGTGTAATTAATTTCAAGCTATTCATGAGGACTCTTCCCAAGACTTCTTGCAAGAGTCCCAGTTTAGTATCCAATTGATCTACTCTTGCAACACTTGGATTGGGTTTTAAATCGTTAATGAACTGTTTTATCAACAACTTCACGTAACTCCAGGAAGGCTGCGCCAAAGGCATTCCCACTAAGTGACTGAGCTCTTATTGGCTGAATATTATTAGCGGATGATAGACGTAGATCAAACCATGGTATTGTGGAGATACTGCTGAAGAGAAATTTTCAACACGCACACTCAATTGAACAGTTCTAGAGCGGGTGGGAAGTTTTTTGTGTCCACATATCTAAAGAATTCACCCTATTCGCCGAAATCCACTTGAAGCTAATCGAATCTTTGACGTCACAATTTATTGAAACACCACACGGAAAAACGATAAGACCAACTAAATTTCTTATATTTTTATTATCAGTTTAGGGCTAAAAATGTATGTTTTTAATATTTGAACTTTTAATAATAAATATTTTAAAAGTATCCAAAAATAAGCATACCTTTCACGAAGCTTAAGTTAATTATAATTGAGGATCAATGTTATTATAATTAAAATAAAAAAATGGAATTGTTGTGGTTAATTTATAATTGCCATCTTAGTAAATTGGTTGGATCCTCTTTGATTATAACTTGTGGAAGTTGTCGAGACATCAATACTATTCAGTTCTTTATAATATTTTGATAAATTTTTGACGATTCGACATTAATGGCAACTTAAGGCTTTTAGCGCTATCAAACTGCCTTTTGTTTTTTGAAAACCGATTGAGAAAGTAGTGCTCATAAATTTTCAATTTCGTTACGGTCAAGTTTACATTCTGAAATTGGTATTTTACGCTGCCCAGAACTCGTTTGTTGCGTTGGAAGTATAAATATCTGCGTGGTCATGCTGGAAAATGCCCGCCTCATCGAAATTATCATCAAAAAAGGTAATAAGTTCTTCGTCTAGAAATTCTATATCTTCACACCATTTTTTGGATATGAAATTTATTGGCATTTTGCCTTTGACACTAATGGTCATTCTCTTATTCGTTTTCTTTCACTTTACCATTCATCTTCCATCAATTACCAACCTGACCTGTTTGTGTCGCGTGGTGAACTTAAGCTGAGGTACTCCATTTACATATTCTAGGCTAGAATCCCTCAGGGCTCAAAACCTGGAAGCCTGCAGCACTAGACTCCAGCATAAAACTACTACAAAGAACGTAGCTGTCTCTTGATCGAAAAACGCGAAACCAGATCGATCATATTGCAACAGATGGAAAACACGCTTCTAGTGGGTCCGAGAGCCAAACATTGCCTTGTAGCAGCCTAAATAAGCACACGCCTCCGTGCAGCCAAAAACGTACATCTAACTACGCAAAGCATGTACGACATCGGAAGGCTGCAATCGCGACAGATAGCCAGAAGATTCGCCTCTCGACTCTTACTCCTGAGTACTGAGTCGGAGAGTACCACAACAGTAGAACAAGTACAACAATCCGGCATGCAGGAACAATGGAGCAGGATTTCTCGTTCTTTACGTATCTCCGCCAATTCCGGCGAGCCCGAAAAAACAATTGGTACGACGAGGAATGTATCATATTATAAGAAGAGGAAGAGAGACTTATTATCAGAATAAAGAAATGAGACACGGAAATAAGTAAGTAAGAGAAGCTTGAGATGCTGGCAAACAGGAAAAAATACCCGAAAATTCTTCCAGAAAATTCGGCGGCTTACAGAAGATTTCAAAACCGGGCGATTTCCTGTAAGAACAAAGACGGAGATCTGGTAACTGACATCCAGAGCGTTCTTCAATTATGGAGGGAACACTTCCCAAATCTGCTAAATAGTGACAACTGCGCATGTCACAGAGAATGTGAAGATCCCGATACCCCAATCGTTGGCGACGGAACTGTCGTTCCGCTACCCGACCATGACGAGATGAGAATACCGATAACGCGGCTAAAGAACAACAAAGCTGCGGGAGCTTATGGCCTGCTTGATGAGCTATTCAAACATGTCTGCGAGGAGCTGGTAAGGTGCCAGCATCAGCTTCTATGCAAAATATAGTCTTATAATTATTTAATTTTGCACAGGACAAGAATTTCCGCGTTACTAAAATACAAACCATTTTTTTTATTTGTATGTGGATGAGAGGGTTTAATACGCCTTGTGCAAACTAACGCAATACTTCACACACCACAACCAAAAAGTCATTGTAACCCAACACTCCACACGCGCAACGCTTTTGAGGAAATACCAGAGCAGCGATTGGCGTTCCCGTGGGAAACGCCTGCTCAGCAAAGTACTGGTCACGTTGCAAGCACACGGGCTTAGCTTTTAGTCTTAGTATTAGAATTAAAATATTTTTAAGTTCAGTTGTAAAATAATATTCAACCAATAAAGACCGGTCTCGTCCGGAACAATTTTTTTATAAACCACCACGACCGGGTAGTTTAACTTGCATTATCAAAGCTGCCGTCGTAGCAATGGTATGTCGGAAAACTAAAAAACTTGGTCTCGTTTGGAACCGTCGCCCACCCTGGAACCGATTTTGCTTTCCCCACTGTTTAGCGTCACATACATAATTATTTCCCGTTTCATTTGGGTTGGTCCCCCTATGTTTGCCATAAGTCTACTGAATAGGGCCTAGTCATAGGCTCAGTCTTATGATTAGGTACTTTAGAACCTTTTTTTATGGCTAGCGTATTTGAGCAAGTTTGCATGCTAACTTCTAACGGGACGTGATTCTTGGCTAAAATTATCAGCTCTGTTTTCTCTGCGGTTAATTTGAGTTCACGTGAATCTAGCCACGTTTGGGTCCGTATCATTACTTGGTTCAGTTTTCTACAAGCTTCTTCTAGGTCTCATGCTGTGATGACTGCGACGATATCGTCTGCGTATCCAATTAGAGAGGTACTATCGAGCATTTCTATATTGAATATCTCGTCGCAGCAGATGCTCCACAAATCAGGGCCAAGAATTGGTCCTTGTGTCACTCCGGCTGTGACGGCTATACAACGAGAACTCTTCGGAGTTTGATAGATGAGTTTGCGATCTCGCAAATAATTCCTCATTATACGCTATAAGTATGACGAAATGTTTTACCTTAGCTCTAAGGCCGCCCATCTTACGCTGTTGAAGGTGTTCCTTACATCTCAGGTGGCAAGGCGGACTATACTTCTGGATTGAACACTGTCTTGTTGCGCTGCTTCTAAGCTGTTTACGACAATTCCGGTCAATGCTTGGCCAGCCATTCAAGAAACTTTCCTGCACTGTTAAGCATGCATAACTGCCGATATGTCGATGGGAGGTTCGGATTGCCTTCCCCCTTGCTTATTAGCGCGAGCTGATTTTTTCCAGATTTCTGGAAAAATTCCCTCGCTTACAACGCGTACATATCTAGTAAGATTTGTGGTCTCATTTTTGCGACCTCCTAGAGGACTTCTGCGGCACTACCGGCAATAAATGCGGAATAATTTCCGTTATTAGATACCGTCTCAAACATGTAGTCAACCAAACGATATTGAGACATTTTTCTATCATTGCTTTAGTGAATATGATCATACTCATATTGGTCTTATATTTTTTCATACAGTGTAACTTGGCTGATATGTATTAAGAAGTATTGTGAAGAGGTTATGGATTTTTTTCAATTTTGTCTGGATTAGGAAATAATTTATTAAAGCAAGACTCTGATTTATTGTATGAGCGATTATATTTAGTTAGTGTTACATAATTCTTACCCCACCTACAGAGTGAGCTTACAATGAGCAATTAGGTGGCCTTGAGAGTACTGAGTATAGATTTCTCCATAAGGAGTAACTCGATTAGAGTACTGTTAATTGGCATGTAAATTCTAATAATCGATTGAGAGGTGTGTGTGCTAGCCATTTGGTTGATGGTAATAGATACCTATTTCATGTTGTTTGGTTTTTTCTCTGCAAATTTATCCAGTACGGAGCGACTAGAACTTAGTGTGCGGTTTTTACTGGCTGGATATTTATGTGTGTACTCTTTTTCCAGAGGAGGTTGAAATCGGTATGTGAGGCATGCTCCCACTAACCCTGTAACATTCGACCCCTCTAGGCCGATACTACCCTGGAACTGCTGAAATCATTTCATCGGGGTGGAGCCGTGTATATACCTTTTAGACAATCCAGGTACCTGCGTTCAGGTTCCTCACTTAATTGCGTATTGGGGTTATGCGTTATCAATAGCCTGTATTGCTGCTTTATGTACAATAATTATCAGCTACATTAAAACGGTGAAGGTGCGCAAAAAAGCTACCATGTCCGCTGAGAATCTGGATTAGATAGAATTCTGTTTCGCCGTGTTTTCCGCTTATCCATTCATCCCATCTATTTTGCCACTTTGCTATCGTAGGTTCGCGCTCGATTATCTTGTCTTGTGGTGTCGGTTTGTGACCAAATGAGAGTGATCCTCGGATATCAAAGGGAACTTTACTCGCTATAACGCAGATGGCATCAGAAGCTCGTTTGAATGTCTCGTTCGTCCTTCATACCATACTGGGGCAACGTATAAGAGAATAGAGTCAGTAACAGTTGAAAGTATCTTTCGAAGGTAGTCGAGTTGAGCTTCTTCAACGCTTCGTAACATACGCATTTTTTTTTATTATTATTTCCCTTTTTAAATTACAATCTGTTAAATTTAAACAATAAGTAATTATTTTTAAAGTAGTATTGGAATTTTTTGTTCTCTAGCCTATGCTAGATAAACATTCAATTCAACTGCTACATTATATTATTTTCTAAGCGATAATTATTATTATTATTATTATTTTTTTTTTTTTTGTTTTGTTATATCGTGAGTTCTGTTGGAGTTAATCGTTTTACTCTTCGTTTCCCCAATTTCTCCGATTGTGGTAGTTTGCGCATTTGTTCATTTCGATGATTTGTTAGTCGTTGTATTTGCTTGATGCTGTATTTTCTAATTGTGTCATCTATTGTTTCGATGTTGAGGTCGCTGTGGATCACGTCGTTTGGTATATATTACTTGTACCGTTTTATCTTTGCTGTGACGCCAAGTCCTTCTCCCCCTTATCTTTTTAACGCAGAGGAGGCCTTCCTCTTCCTCTACTACCAGCAGCTGGTACCCAGCCAACGTAGCCGCTGGATCTTTATTCGCTGCGCTATGTCTATATGCTATGTCTATGTCGTCCTAAAGCTCATACAGCTTATCGTTCCATCGTCTGCGATATTCGCCGTTACCAACGTGCAAAGGTCCAAAAATCTTACGCAGAATCTTTCTTTCAAACACTCCAAGCGTCGCTTCATCGGATGTTGTCATCGTCCAAGCTTCTGTGCCATACTTTAGGGCGGGCATGATGAGAGTCTTGTAGAGTGTTAGTTTTGTTCGTCGAGAGAGGCGTTTGCTACTCAATTGCCTACTTAGTCCAAACTAGCACTTGTTGGCAAGAGAGATTCCACGTTGGATTTCAAGGCTGATATTGTTATCGGCGTTAATGCTAGTTCCTAAGTATACGAAGTCCTTTACAACCTCAAAGTTTTAACTGTCAACAGTGACGTGGGTGCCGATACGCAGGTGCGCCGACTGTTTGTTTGATGGCAGAAGGTACTTCGTTTTGTCCTCGTTCACCACCAGATCCATTCACTTTGCCTCTTTATCCAGTTTGGAAAAGGCAGAACTAAAGGCGCCGTTGTTAAGGGCGATGATGTCGATATCATCGGCATACGCCAACAATTGTACGCTCTTATAAAAAATTGTGCCTGAGCGATTAAGTTCTGCGGCTCTTACGATGCTCTCCAACATCAGGTTAAAGAAGTCACACGACAGCGAGTCACCCTGTATGAAACCTCGTTTGGTATCAAACGGCTCGGAGAGGTCTTTCCCAATTCTGACGGCGCTGCTGGTGTTGAGCAATGTCATCTTGCAAAGCCGTATTAATTTTGTGGGGATACCAAATTTACACATCGCGGCATACAGTGTATTTTCTTATGCTGGAAGCTGGTGCTGCAGACTAGCATGTTTCGGGCCCCGGCGAAGTCGATCAGCCTCTGTCCGTTACTGGATGTTTCGTTGTGCAGTCTGAATTTTTCGACTGTGGGACCAAATATTCCCTCCTTGCCCACCCGGCGTTGAAGTCGCCAAGCACGATTTTTGTGTCGGGGCGGGGGCAGCGCTCATAGGAACGTTCCAAGTGCTCATAGAAGGAATCTTTGGTCGCATAATCCTTCTCTTCCGTCGGGGCGTGGGCGCAAATTAGCGAGATGTTAAAAAATCGCGCTTTGATGCGGATTGTTGCGAGACGCTCGTCCACCGGAGTGAACGACAGTACTTGGCGACAAAGTCTCTCTCCCACAACAAATCCGACACCGAATTTGCGCTCCTTTACATGGCAGCTGTAGTAGACGTCGCAAGGTCCTATATTTTTCTTACCTTGCCCCGTCCATCGCATCTCTTGGATGGCAGTGATGTCAGCCTTTACTCTCACGAGGACATCAACCAGCCGGGCAGAGGCACCTTCCCCATTAAGGGACCGGACATTCCAGGTGCATGTCCTCAAATCGTATTCCTTATTTCGTTTGCAGGGGTCGTCATCAGTGTTGGACGTTCTCATCCGAGGCTTTGTGTATGTTTTCATTGGGGGGAGGGGGTTTAAGTGGCGGGTCCCAAACCCAGCGCACAACCAGCTATCCTGGAATGTTTCGCCTTCTCACTTTAGCTCACTCCCGAACGCTTGTTCGGAAGCTACCTAGAGGATACTTGGGCTAATCCCGGGAGTTGTGAGCTGTTTGAACCATATGCAGATGAATCGTCCTGGCTACTCCCAAGTGAATGGCGATCAGTAACTTTCCCCACTTGCGTGGACTTCTCCATATGGAACCATCCTCCTTCTATTTCCTCCTATGTCAACCGCGAATGTGGCTATCATTCTTTTTTTTGTTGTTGGGATCGGTATATCTGCTGTAAATATCAGGTACAAAAGAGGCCCTAAGACATTACCTTGGGGTACATCTGTTGTGATTTGCATCATGCTTGAGCATTCGTCTTCGCAGTTTATAAAAAAATATCGGTTTACCAGATAACTTTTGAGAATGATGAAGTAATTCCGTGGTAATATTGTATTTGGCTGAGCTTATGCAGTAGTCATTTATGCCACACCCTGTCAAAAGCCTTTGCAATATCCAGGTAGACAGCTATGCAGAACCTTTTATTTTCCATGACATTTTATATTTTGTTTATAACTCTGTGGACTTGTTGCACAGTTGAATGCTGTCGTCCAAATCCAAATTGATGGCTTGGTATTATATTTTTTTCTATCAGAATTTTGTCTAATCTGGCAAAGAATATTTTTTCAAACACTTTTGAAAGAATGGGCAAGAGATTGATGGGACGATATGATATCGTTTCTGATGCACTTGTACCTGGTTTGGGGACTGCCGTTATTTGTGCAACTTTCCAGAGGCGTGGGAAGCATTGTGTCCTTAATATGCTGTTAATATTATATTTGTATCAGGTCAGTCCATAAGTTCGTACGTATTTTACCCATAATTTCACTTTTGTACGATTTTTGCATGCAGAAAATTATTCATGGAATATAACGGAACTATTTATATTTTCTTTGATATATTGTGCATTCAACAAGTGATTTTAATCGCGGGTAGAAGCACGTGCTGTTAAAAAATAAAATGGAATCTTCGAACACATATTAAAGGCATATTTTGTATTTTTTTTACAAAAGTGGTAAAAATGCAGCAACTGCTGCTGCAGAAATAAACACTGTTTTCGGAGAGGATACTGTGAGTGTAAGGACTGCGCAAAAGTGGTTCAAAATTCCGAAGTGGTAACTGCGACGTGGAGGATGTCGTCCTGAAGTCTTTAACTCCGACGCCTTGCTCGAACTCGTGGAAGCTGAGCCAAATTTGACAGTCGAATGATAGCTCAGAGATTTAATTCATCGCATGGAACAGTTCACAGGCACCTGGTTCAGTTGGGAAAGGTTTCGAAGCTGGGAAAATGGGTTCCGCAAAGACTTTCCGTCGCCAACCTTCAGCAGAGAGTGAATGTGTGTTCTCAGCTGCTGCAACGGCTTGAAAATGAAAGTTTTTTGAACCGTATCGACCGTTCTTAGTGAATAGACGCAAAGTTTTGTTTCACCACGACAACGCAAGACCTCATACCGCAAGGCAAACAATAGGCAAGCTGAACGAGCTCGGATGGGAGCTTAGGCCGCATCCACCATACTCTCCGGATATCGCACCTTGTGACTATCACCTTTTCCGTGCACTTCAATCCCATATGAGTAACAAGAACTACTCTTCAAAAGAAGCTTTTAAAAGGAATATCGAAGCGTATCCAAACAATTTTTTGAGCAGGGAATTAAAAATTTGCCTAAACGTAGGGAAGACATTGTAAATAATGAAGGAAAATATATTATTGACATTTAAACATCTTTTTTATGAATTTTAAAACCACCTTTAAAAAACGTGCGAACTTATGGACTTACCTGATAATTGCTACATCAGGTAGTTCTTTTAGTATTTTACCATTTATTAGATCGTAGCCCGGTGCTTTGTTGCTGTTCAGATTTTTCAAATGATATTTAATCTCTGCTGAAGTTGTAATTTTCATTCTCTTTTCTGGGTAACTCGTATTTACATTTGGTTCAATTTGCTGATTGTCTTTTTCGTTTGAGAATATTGTTTTAAAGTGTTCAGCTAGTGTGTTTGCCTTCTCTTTATTGGCCTTTTGTTTCGTAATGAAAAATTATGGCAGAGGTTGCTTTATTCCTGAAGCGTTTTTAATTAGAACGTTGTGAATATTTGTTGTTTCATGACCTAGTTCAAAAAGTTCATTTTTTATGTCTTCGATAGAAGTCGAGTGATGCATCTGTCGTACAAATACTCTAACCCTTGTTGCCCGTTTGGTCTAAATGTATACAATTTTTTTTAGTAAGTCTATTATTTTTGTATAATGTGTTGTGTCTTTCGGTTGGATTTTAATTTCGTTTCGGCTTAGAACTTTTATTTCAAATTTAGTATTTGGCAGGGAATTCAATGCATTTGTTAGGGTACATACATTTTCTACATTTTGTACATATACCTTTTGGTGGCGGTTTTTGCGCACGCTGCGTATCTGAATGAATACGTTATTCTCTCTCAGTGCTTTCTAACTTATTATTTTTAGATGCTCCTTGAATATTAGCTTCTCATTGATGTGTACTCCAAGATACTTTAACCCTGACCTTCAGCCAAACAAGTGGGCCACTCGCTCCGCCTACATTCACTAATAACGACCACCTCAGATTTTGTGCCGCCAGCTCCATATTAACGTTGCTTAACCACCTTTGAACTCTCGCAACGTCATGATTGCACATATACTGCAGGCAGTCGCTGTGCTTAGCAGTTACCACTAGAGCAATATCATCTGCGTAACCCACCACAGTTACATTTGCTGACATCACTACCTTAAGAGTCCCGTCGTACATTACATTCGGCAGTGTTGGCCCTAGTACAGATCCTTGTGGGACACCTACCTATGTACCAGGATTCGCTGCTAATGATATGAATCAGATAGGATGTTCGTCCAGTTCGCACAGTTAACACATTTTTTACTTCTAGAGTAGTCACTACGCATTTTTTCCTCTCGTTGAGAGCACAGACTATTTATGTAAGTTAAACTACGGAGGTTAATAAAAAAATTGTTCCGGACGAGGCCGGTCTTTATTCGTTGCTTGATATTTTACAAGTTATAGTTTTTTTACTTTGCATTCATTTCTTGCACCTAAAAGAACATGCAGCTTTTTACCACTGTACCAGCATTCAAGCCTTCATATCACTAGGTGAAAAGGCTGTTTGTTATCACCTCTGCTGTTTATGGGAATCCGCAGTGGTTTGTTATTATTTCTGCCATGTTTTCAATGCGATCTTTCACAACCCTTTCTTAAGGATATACGATGTAAGTTTGACCCCTCGATAGTTTTCACATTTTTGTACATCTCCTTTGTTTTTGTATATTGATAGCAGGTAGCTATTTCTCTATGCAATCGGAATATACCCTGTTTTGTGTATTTTCTGTGTATCTGGTCGAGCAGCTTGTGTTGTACCTCATTTTGTTAATAGCGAGCGTTATTTCCACTTCTTCAATTTCCTCGATTGACCCTAAGACTGAGCTATGATTTTTGTGAGAAGGAGGAGCGACGGCTATTTGAAAAAACTTTTTCTACCATTTGGTGTTCTATGCACGGAGATCGGAGTGGTAGTTACGCACCAGCCAGTAAACCGCCGTAATGGAATTACTCTTTATTATTTGTACATTTCAGGTTGCTTAGATATTTTACTAAGTTCTATCTATTGTGAAGTACACAGTTACATACATACAGATATTTATTATGCCCAATACATTCTAGTTAACGTATTCTTGTGTCTTAATATTAAATCGACAATTTTTAAATAGCTAACAATTTGATAGGATTTTTGCCAATAATAATTTACTAAGAACTTCAATACTACTTAACGCCAGTATTTGTTCCAGACGTTGTAGTGCTTCCAGTTAAAAAACGCATCTTTATGTTCCACCTTTTTCTTTTGTACAATTTATATATTCGCTTACGTCGGAAATAGCACTGCTCTGCCGCGAAAACCAAAGTTGTTAGCACGCACATAACTCCATATCCTATCCAAACGTATTTCAGGTCCTCCAGTTTCATTGCCCTGAATTCACGCCTCCCGCCGACGTTCTCGAAACTCAAACGCTTTGCTCTGGTCAATTCTATAAAGGCTGACTGAGTCCAATACTCCGTTAGACCTGACTGAGCAGTTTCTAAAATCATTTCCTTTATGATTTCTGAATATATCGAATTGTTGTTTATAGGAAAACAAAACGGATAATTAATGGAAACACATAAATCGAAATGCATACGGAAAAGAGGTTTGGGAAACATTTTTTGTAGTTCATTGTAAACTCTCCATCTAGTAGTTGGTATCATGTAAATATATTTTGGGTCGAATGAATCAAGAGCCTTCAAGAATATTTGATAATTTGGTTCTGAATGAAACATGGCAATATATTTTCTCCACTCCTTACGAGCTTTGATTGCTTCGAACTCCTGTGAAAAAACATAAATTTTCCAGTTTGAATGGAGAATATCGTCGAGAGTTTGCAATGCCTGCCCCTTCGGTGCACTCGTCCAATAAGACGCAAAATGTGAATTATATGAAGTGGTTAGCAGAATACCGAAAATATAAATTTGTAGATAAATGAATCGTATAACGAAGGGAGCGCCACATATCTCCCGAGCAGACTGACCCAGTACACCGCGAAAGCAAGCGCCATGTAGAAAGAAATGCAAAAGACTCGGTTTATTGCCATGCTGCCAGAGCGCACAACTTAGCACTAAGGAAATAACGACGAGTGCACCCAGTACCAGTACGAAGGCGAATCTCTCGAAGACGATCCAAAAGAATTTATAGTTCGGGATATCTGCCTCCACCGGTGCACAAGTACACCAACTAACCTGCTCGAAAGGGTAAGAAAACCCCTCGAAGGAACCCTTTAGGAAGGTGTGAGCTGCAGATATCTCTACGGTATTATTGCGCACGGCGGCAATCAAATCCTGTGCTGGAGCGAATTGTGTATACGAGGAGATAGGCAGCGGCTCGTAGAGCGAAAAGTTGTGCTTGCGTGCGAAGGTCGCGATAAAATGACCCGCAAAGCCGCCCACTACTTTGCGACCATTATAATTATATACAATAATGCGTGGCTCGGAGCCGCCTATTATATAGGGCAATTTGTAGCCTTGTAAGTTACCCAGACGATAGGGGTAGATGGGGCCCTGGTGCAGCAGATCGGCGTTTAAAGTTTTGTACTCAAGCGCAAATATGGGAAAATGGGTGTAGCTATAGAAGTGAGCTGTGAGCTGTAAGAAATGATAGAAATGATTTATATGTGGGGAGGAGAATATGACTATCGCCACGAACTTGCCTACCTTATAGTCACTGCAGAGCGCTGCCACATTTATCATTTTGCTCTGCCAACAGAATTGAAAGAGTTGCTGTAGGAAAGTGTCGTCACAAGTCGCCGTTGTGTCTTTGTTATTTATTAGAAATAAAATCTTCGATTGTCGTCGTTGCTCCAAACTTGCCACCAGCGCTCTTAGCAATCCTGTCTGTGATGCGAGCGTCTCCTCCAAGTATACCACCACCATCAGAGCGGCGCTGAAGTGCTTCCTCAGCGGAAGGACGCTGCACTCGTTGAGGAGAATAACTGGCACTACCACATCTGTCATTAAGTTTTGCACAAATTGCGTCTCATAATCCACGTCCAGTGCAAAAGCATTAGATATTTCCTTTCCTCTACGCCTGCTTTCTAACTCACCCTTCGTGGATGTTCCGAATGCTGCGATGGCAGTTATATTGCGATTACGTGCGAATACCACCTGGTCATAGTTGTGTAAGCGTCGCACATCCTGCAGGAAGTTCACCACGGTAAAGTCTGACAAATTAAATTGAATGCTACCACAATTGGCTGCGTGTAGGATGAAAAGAAATACGAGAATTCCGCCTAAAAGCTGAGTGCGCTCCATTCTGTTAATGAGAGTGTCGACTATTTGAGTTTACTTCGCACTTTTATTGAATTTAGGTAACTTTTGTGACGCTCACCCCAAACACTACAGATCTACACGTGGCTGCTAATTGATCCCCTAATGGGGATTTCTAGCATTTCTTAATAGTCTGTTCTGTGTGTTTAATTAACCAGATGAAAAATGTTTTCGCCCTAAATGAATTATCGCTTATATGAGAGAAAATTTAATAATTGAAGTAGGTAACGGGTGTTCCTTAGAGATGTGTATAAAACTTTCTTACAGATAAAATGCAAAAAACGAGTATCGTATCCACTACTTGAACTTTAATATGTTGGCATTTAGTGTAATTAATTTCAAGCAATTCATGAGGACTCTTCCCAAGACTTCTTGCAAGAGTTCCAGTTTAGTATCCAATTGATCTACTCTTGTACCAGCTGGTACCCAGCCAACGTAGCCGCTGGATCTTTATTCGCTGCGTTATGTCTATGTCGTCCTAAAGCTCATACAGCTCATCGCTCCATCGTCTACGATATTCGCCGTTTCCAACGTGCAAAGTTCCAAAAATCTTACGCAGAATCTTTCTTTCAAGCACTCCAAGCGTCGCTTATTGGGTGTTGTCATCGTCCAAGCTTCTGTGCCATACTTTAGGGCGGGCATGATGAGAGTCTTGTAGAGTGTTAGTTTTGTTCGTCGAGAGAGGACTTTACTACTCAATTGCCTACTTAGTCCAAACTAGCACTTGTTGGCAAGAGAGATTCCACGTTGGATTTCAAGGCTGACATTGTTATCGGCGTTAATGCTAGTTCCTAAGTATACGAAGTCCTTTACAACCTCAAAGTTTTAACTGTCAACAGTGACGTGGGTGCCGATACGCAAGTGCCCCGACTGTTTGTTTGATGGCAGAAGGTACTTCGTTTTGTCCTCGTTCACCACCAGATCCATTCACTTTGCCTCTTTATCCAGTTTGGAGAAGGCAGAACTAAAAGCGCCGTTGTTAAGGCCGATGATGTCGATATCATCGGCATACGCCAACAATTATACGCTCTTATAAAAAATTGTGCCTGAGCGATTAAGTTCTGCGGCTCTTACGATGCTCTCCAACATCAGGTTAAAGAAGTCACACGACAGCGAGTCACGCTGTATGAAACCTCGTTTGGTATCAAACGGCTCGGAGAGGTCCTTCCCAATTCTGACGGCGCTGCTGGTGTTGAGCAACGTCATCTTGCAAACCCGTATTAGTTTTGTGGGGATACCAAATTCACACATCGCTGCATACAGTGTATTTTCTTATGCTGGAAGCTGATGCTGCAGGCTACCATGTTTCGGGCCCCGGCGAAGTCGATCAGCCTCTGTCCGTTACTGGATGTTTCGTTGTGCAGTCTGAATTTTCCGACTGTGGGACCAAAGGCCCTATCAGCAACCCTACAGGAATCACTCAACCATGTGAAAGGCACAATATTCGCTCCATTTCTCAATAACGTCCCGGAAGACGAAATTGTTAGTGAACTTAGCTCTCAAGGAGTTATAGCAGCCTATAAATTTCAAAAAAAATAGACGGTAATTTTCGGCCCTCCGGAGTTCTATTGCTAACTTTCAATTTATATAATTTGCCCACTAAAATTGACGTTGCTTGGTGCAAAGTGTTAGTCCGGCAATATATTCCACTCCCCATGCGCTGCAAATCGTGCCAACTTTTAAGGCACACAATGAAACAATGTAATCGTACTCCCCTTTGCGATAATTGCGCCCTTCCCCCCATTCACAATCTGATTGTAGTCGCATTTATTGTGCTAATTGCTCCCAAGAACATCCCTCTTCCTCCAAAGAATGCACAATATTAAATTCTTACAGGCTAAATAAATCGTAAAAATTAAAACTATAAATAAATGTTCAATGCGCGAAGCCATCAAACTTCATAAACAACAGCAAACCATTATAAATTCTCCTAATAGCTTTCAATTCAAATAAAAGCAATAAAAATACAATATCAACGGTTTCAAATAACGGCAATAATTCTGCCTTCACTCTAACTCAAAATAACAATAACAAAGACACATCTAATAACTTACTAACTACATACAACAATCTAATAACTTAGCAAAAACAACTGAAAATTCCAATAACCCTTCTAACATTTCCTCTCTTACTGATCGTACTAACTTTGCAAACTCCCCAACAACAAATCCCTCCTCACTCATAAATGTTCCTTCAGCAATTAATACTAATGAATACAAGTTCCCTTCTTACAGCCCAAGCTCTAATATCGCATATAATTCTACTAAGCTTAACGAAATTGACGCCAAATTTTCCAGAAATGAACTTTCCTCTAAAACCACAGCTTACTCTCATTCCCCTTTAACATAGTTCTCAACTGGTGACACTCAGCTCAACTGACTGCTCACACAAGTTGATTCTCTAGCTTTCTATCTCTCCATTTTCTCTCCATTTTTCTTTCTTTCAATCTTATTTCATATGATCTCAATTTTCCAATGGAATGTAAACGGTTACTCTAATAACTACAATGAGCTCCAATTATTAATACACGAACATTCACCAACTATAATACTTCTCAACGAAACTCATATCCCTTACAACGCTTCGGTTTTCACTCCAAAACAATACACTGGTCTTTTTCACAATCTACCACACATAAATACAAGCAAAAAAGGTATCGGGATACTCATAAGAAGAGGCATTCCTTACAAAATAAACTCCATTCAATCCAGCTTACCGATTCTCTCTATTGAAATTAACCTAGTAGGAAAAATCAATATTATTTGCACGTACATTTCACCTGATTAACAATTCACTAGCTCAGATATATTGCATATTATTCACCAAGTCCATCCCCCAATAATTCTTGGCGGAGACTTTAGTGCATGGAGTCCACTCTGGGGCTCCCCAAAAGCCAACGCTAGGGGAAAAAGTATCGAAGATGCTTTACTATCTTCAAACTTAATATGTTTAAATAATGGTGCCGAAACACACTTCTCAACCCATTCCTCCTTTTCACATATAGACCTCACAATGTGTACTGATTCACTTGCTACAAAATGCGAATGGAATGTACTCAACCATCTTCATGGCAGTGATCATTTTCCAATCATTTTAAAACTGTCTTTAGGCACAATTTCCAAAAATGTTAAATTTAATATGAAATTCATAATCGATCATGCCGACTGGCAGAAGTTTCAGTCTCTATGCGAAACAAATAATAACAGTAGCGCAATCGCTGATAACCCAAACCAAGAAAGTGCACTTTTAACAAAAAGTATTCGAGCTTCAGCTAACGCGAGCATACCAAAAACAAAGCCAGTAAGAAACACAAAGATTGTTCCCTGGTGGAATAAAGAAATTGCTAAGCTTCGGGAGAGAAAACAATTAGCCTGGTATCAATACAAACGTTCACGGTCACTAGCCAACCTTATCTCCTTCAAAAAAGCAAATGCTCTCTTCCGACGAAGTACAAAACAGTCAAAACGTAAGTGCTTTGAGGATTTCACAAGCAATATCAATCCATCATCTAGTCCAAAAATAATTTGGAATGCTTTAAATAAACTTTCTGGAACACCTAGAAACCAAACCATCCGTTGCTCAGCAATTTCCATTATCGACCCAAAAGAAATTGCTGAGTTATTCGCAAGATACTACTCTGTAACCAGTTCAGACGATTCCTTTAGTTTACAATTTCAAACTGCTAAATCCCAAATCTTGTCAAACTACGACCATCCTTCTCATTATCTTACTTCTTCTGCTAAACAAATAGAATCATGTATATCCTACACTGAACTCGAGTTTGTTGCGTCCACTGTTAAAGGAAAATCACCGGGTCTAGACAAAATTTCTTACCCAATGATCAGACATATTCCCAAAGTAACAAAATATTCGATACAGGTGTCTACCCCAATTTTGGAAAACTTCTTGTGTCATACCTCTTCTTAAACCAAACAAATCATCCGATGAAGTTGCTAACTATAGACCGATTTCTCTTCTTCCATGTATGGGCAAAATATTGGAAAAGATTATTGCCAATCGTCTAATGTGGTACGCTCAGAGAAACAAATACATATCATCGAACCAAGTTGCCTATAAAAAAGGACAAAGTACATCAGACGCTTTAATTAATCTCGATGATTTTATATGCAACGCTCTATCGAGCAAAAATCATATATCCGTACTATCCCTTGATTTTCACAGAGCTTTCCACAGAATAGGAGCTCATATTATAGTACGGCAGCTTATGAAATGGAAAATAGGTCCAAAAGTGTTACGTTTCGTCACAAACTTTCTCACAAATCGCAAACTCAAAGTTAACCGAAACGGCTTTCTTTCACCTACACTTCCACTATATAATGGCTCACCTCTTTCCGCCCTTTTGTTTATTATCGCCTTTGATGATATCAGTCGAATAATAGAAAAATATAAAGGAATTGAGCACCAGATCTATGCAGATGATGTTTTAATGTGCTCGAAAGTTTCCGACGTTCCTTTAGCTCAATCTCTATTTTCAAATATTCTTGCCGATATTGATACATGGTCGCTGGAGTCTGGTGCCTCACTTTCTTTAGAAAAAACCCATGTGCTTCACATTTGCACTGGGATAACTCTAACACATAACAACACTAACATCAAATGTGAAACACAGTCAAAAATACTAGGTTTAATCTTTGACTCTAAGTACAACTTCAACTCACATTGTAAATACATTAGAAGTTCTTTAATGACTAGGCTAAACATTGTA
>JAYXIM010035830.1:0-156920 GCA_037575425.1 Anastrepha fraterculus | reverse complement strand
GCCTTGTAAGTTCCCCAGACGATAGGGGTAGATGGGGCCCCAGTGCAGCAGATCGGCGTTTAAAGTTTTGTACTCAAGCGCAAATATAGGAAAATGGGTGTAGCTGTAGAATTGAGCTGTGAGCTGCAAGAAATGATAGAAGTGATTTATATGTGGGGAGGAGAATATGACTATCGCCACGAACTTGCTTACCTTATAGTCACTGCAGAGCGCTGCCACATTTATCATTTTGCCCTGCCAACAGAATTGAAAGAGTTGCTGTAGGAAAGTGTCATCACAAGTCGCCGTTGTGTCTTTGTTATTTATTAGAAATATAATCTTCGATTGTCGTCGTTGCTCCAAACTTGCCACCAGCCCTCTAAGCAATCCTGTCTGTGATGCGAGCGTCTCCTCCAAGTATACCACCACCATCAGGGCGGCGTTGAAGTGCTTCCTCAGCGGAAGGACGCTGTACTCGTTGAGGAGAATAACTGGCACTACCAGATCTGTCATTAAGTTTTGCACAAATTGCGTCTCATAATCCACGTCCAGTGCAAAAGCATTAGATATTTCCTTTCCTTTACGCCTGCTTTCTAACTCACCCTTCGTGGATGTTCCGAATGCTGCGATGGCAGTTATATTGCGATTACGTGCGAATACCACCTGGTCATAGTTGTGTAAGCGTCGCACATCCTGCAGGAAGTTCACCACAGTGTAGTCTGACAAATTAAATTGAATGCTACCGCAATTGGCTGCGTGTAGGATGAAAAGAAATGCGAGAATGCCGCCTAAAAGCTGAGTGCGCTCCATTCTGTCAATGAGAGTGTCGACTATTTGAGTTTACTTCGCACTTTTATTGAATTTGAGTAACTTCTGTGACGCTCACCCCAAACACTACAGATCTGCACGTGGCTGGTAATTGATCCCCTAATGGGGATTTCTAGCATTTCTTAATAGTCTGTTCTGTGTGTTTAATTAACCAAATGAAAAATGTGTTCGCCCTAAATAAAGTGTCGCTTATATGAGAGAAAATTTAATAATTGAAGTAGGTAACGGGTGTTCCTTAGAGATGTGTATAAAACTTTCTTACAAATAAAATGCAAAAAACGAGTATCGTATCCACTACTTGAACTTTAATATGTTGGCATTTAGTGTAATTAATTTCAAGCAATTCATGAGGACTCTTCCCAAGACTTCTTGCAAGAGTCCCAGTTTAGTATCCAATTGATCTACTCTTGTAACACTTGGATTGGGTTTTAAATCGTTAATGAACTGGCTTATCAATAACTTCACGTAACTCCAAGAAGGCTGCGCCAAAGGCATTCCCAGTAAGTGACTGAGCTCTTATTGGCTGAATATTATTAGTGGATGATAGACGTAGATCAAATCATGGTATTGTGGAGATGCTGCTGAAGAGAAATTTTCAATACGCACACTCAATTGAACAGTTTTAGAGCGGGTGGGAAGTTTTTTGTGTCGACCTATCAAAAAAATACACCCTGTACGTCGAAATCGAAGTCTACAGTCGAAGCTAATTGAGTATTCAGCGTCAGTATTCACTGATAGCTTGGCTAACATATATTTTGAAGTTAGAGCTATTGGATTTTTTCAGTTTTATCTGGATTAGGAAATAATTTATTAAGGCAATCAATACCCTGAGTATGGCAAAATTCCTACCTCCACCTAGAGAGTGCGCTCACACTGAGCAATTACGTGCTCTTGATGGTATTGAGTGTATGGAGTTTTATTCATCCTTCGAATTTAAATCAATAAAGATTGAGTATATTCGAGTTAAGTTTACCGCTAGGTAGGTGTCTCGCTTCACGGATTTTGACACTTACGCAGTGTTTTCGTGCACTGGAAGATGCAACCTCCTCTACGCCAGGCGGATCTAAGCTCAAACTATCTACCCCAGCACTAGGCTATCCACACAATGACGAATAGCCAAGTCTGAAACTTAGTTTAGAGTTCGTTGACAGTTCATGATCTGAGGTTTTTATTCTAAGCTGAATAGGAATGAGCGGAGGTTGCAGATTAAAAAAATCATTAAATTCTTCTACTATTTTACATATGTAAATATCCAGCTATCCCATCAATAACGCAGCCGCTCCTAAGTATATGTAAATATATAACTATGAAGTAAGAAGTCGCATATTTACCATAAACGGCTATACACATTTATACACACCAACTACAAGCATCAATAACAAAAATAACTTAACGCTTATGCAGCAATTTCGTGCTTTTGAAATTTTTCCTAACTTAATTCTTTGTTCGCTACACTAAATCAGCGTTATTTTTGGAAATATTTTTAGCAAATTTGCAACATCTTTTTTCGGAGCTTACCATTTTAGCTATGGCGAACATTAGCGGGCAATACGAATTGGTCGATTTGCATGGATCAGACAAGCACAAAGACAATACTTTGGCGGCGACGAGCCGCCACAAGACGAGTTCTCGAAGCAAATAAGAAACGTGAAGAAGTATTAATGTGCAGAGAATCGTTACAAACAAGACCGACATTTTTCTGCCTACTTTATGTAATATGACTTTTTTATCTTTATCGCCTCGCAAACTTCCTTTTTACAACATTGTAACGGCACAGCGAAAAGGGCACACAATGGCATGTTGAAGGTCACGGGAAGGTGGTGTTTAGTTAACTTCCTTGTTGAGGGTGAATAGTGTAAATAATTTCTGATATTGGTATGAAAATGGTGAGGCACAAAATAAAAGTTAAAATAAAGTTTGTTTGTGGAAAAAATAATGGCTGGGGTACACATAAAAATAACTATTGAACGGGGATTTATGGGCTAGTTTTCGCCATTTATGTAGGAAAAATTTATTTTCTAGGTCATTTGGCAGTTGTTGGCAGAAAAAGCGAAAAATCCTTTTTGTGTCTGGTAGAATAGTCAGTTTTTAATTATACAAGTTATAATATTATAAGTATAAGTATAAGTATAAGTATAAGTATAAGTATAAGTATAAGTATAAGTATAAGTATAAGTATAAGTATAAGTATAAGTATAAGTATAAGTATAAGTATAAGTATAAGTATAAGTATAAGTATAAGTATAAGTATAAGTATAAGTATAAGTATAAGTATAAGTATAAGTATAAGTATAAGTATAAGTATAAGTATAAGTATAAGTATAAGTATAAGTATAAGTATAAGTATAAGTATAAGTATAAGTATAAGTATAAGTATAAGTATAAGTATAAGTATAAGTATAAGTATAAGTATAAGTATAAGTATAAGTATAAGTATAAGTATAAGTATAAGTATAAGTATAAGTATAAGTATAAGTATAAGTATAAGTATAAGTATAAGTATAAGTATAAGTATAAGTATAAGTATAAGTATAAGTATAAGTATAAGTATAAGTATAAGTATAAGTATAAGTATAAGTATAAGTATAAGTATAAGTATAAGTATAAGTATAAGTATAAGTATAAGTATAAGTATAAGTATAAGTATAAGTATAAGTATAAGTATAAGTATAAGTATAAGTATAAGTATAAGTATAAGTATAAGTATAAGTATAAGTATAAGTATAAGTATAAGTATAAGTATAAGTATAAGTATAAGTATAAGTATAAGTATAAGTATAAGTATAAGTATAAGTATAAGTATAAGTATAAGTATAAGTATAAGTATAAGTATAAGTATAAGTATAAGTATAAGTATAAGTATAAGTATAAGTATAAGTATAAGTATAAGTATAAGTATAAGTATAAGTATAAGTATAAGTATAAATATAAGTATAAGTATAAGTATAAGTATAAGTATAAGTATAAGTATAAGTATAAGTATAAGTATAAATATAAGTATACAGTTTTAAGCCGCCTCCGAACAGCATATGATTTTTATGGAAAGGTTTTTCATGGCAGAAATACGCTCGAAGGTTTGCTATTGTCTGCCGAGGAGCGACCGCCATTAAAATAACTTTTTCTATCAATTGCTGTCTGACGTAAGGATTTTAAGTAATGCACAGGAGCTTACATTCAATACTTAAGAATATGTTCAGGCTATTTGGAAAATATATCATTTCTATTCTTCCTTTTCAGTTGAAATACTTTGTAGAAAAATATGTAAAAATCGTATATGGAGGCCAGTCGAAAACCTTTTTTTTGTTTTGGGTATTCTCAGCCTTTCTCTAATGATTTTCTTTAGCTTTGACACTATTCAAATATTTCAACTATTAAGTATAAGTACTTTCTCCTCAATATTATATAATTGCTCATAAGCCTTACGACCTGCACAGAGCTCCGGCCTGCTAAAACGAAAAATTACTAGTAGTGCGAAGGTCGTTTGAAAAGGCTATGTTTAGTAAGTAGAATCTCTTGGAAGAACGCACATCAAATTTCAGCCAGATCGGTAGATTTCTTTGTGTTTGGCATTCGTTTGAATCCAGGAAGTCGAGCGATTTTCCTTTTCCATTACGACAACGCACCAACTCACGCCCCAGCAGTTGTGGTAGCAAAATTAATGGATATAAGACTCCAACTCGTTTCACATTCTCCTTCGTATTCCTCGGACTACTATTTTCTCCACAATTCGAAGAAATGGCTGGCGGGAAAAAGGTTTTATTCAAACGAGATTACAGACGCAAATAACTATTTTTGAGACTTGGACAAACACTATTATTCGGAAGGGATCAACAAACTCGAACAGCTCTGGACGAAGTGTGTAAGCCTAAAAGGAGACTATGTCGAAAAATAAAAAAAAAGTTTACCCCATACAATTAAGTAGTTTTTATTTTTGCACGGACTTTTCAAACGACCTTCGTAAGTGCATCACCATGTAGTAGATACTATTTCCAATTAGATGTCGGTGAATATCATCAAATAGCATGCACAAAATCCAATTTTTCTAGATAAAGTATACAGTAACTCTTTGAGTTGAAATTAAGTACACAAAAGCATACAGAGTCCAAAGTGGGTAGTTCAGCCTCTGCCCAAAATCTGTGACAACCTGCTTTGAGAGGCGTGAAAATCTGAAGCTTTGGATAGTTTTTCACAAATGCACTATTTGCTGCAGTTTCTTTGTCGGCGATACGAAAGTGATGATTTTAATGACCGAGAACTCGATTTGACGCTCTTAAAATTTTCAAAACATAGATATATATATTATGCACATTGTACATACATACCTTCTGCTCAAATATGAACGAGACTTTATCAATAAAACAGTCCGCGGATGACATATGGCAAAAATAAATTTTTCGTTTTTTGGTAGGACTGTTATAAGCTTACATGGCAAATTTCAGCGTGATATGTCACATAGTTTGTTTTCTGTGCTACTGTAAACAAGTCAAGCTCGAGTGTGTTCTTCGAATTTAACGATGGAAATTCAAGTTCAACAAAGAATTTCTTTGAAATTTTGTTATTCCAACAAAATTTCGGCTTCAGACGCCTTAAAAATATTGCAGGCAAACTATGGGGACTCTGCTCTATCGCGTGCACGAGTTTTCCAGTGGTACAAATCGTTCAAATCAGTGGTACATCGGTTGAAAACTTGCCTCATGAACGTCGTCCAGCAACATCAGTAAACGACGAAAACATCGGAAAAGTAAAGGAAATTGTGCTTGAAAATCGCCGTGTGACCGAAAGAGAAATAGCTAGTGAGCTGAGCATATCAAATGGATCCGTTCATACTATTATTCATGATGTCATGGCCATGAGACGAGTGTCCGCGCGTCTTGTTCCAAAATTGTTAAGGAAATGCTCGCCATGACTGATACGGACATCCGGCACATCATAACTGGCTGCATGGCCTGATATGGCTCCATGTGACTTTTTCCTGTTTCCCAAGCTCAAGTTGCCGCTCCGTGGAAAACATTTTGAGACAATTGTAGTCATAAAAGAGAATTCGAAGAAGGAACTGAAATCCATACCGAAATCGGCCTTCCAGAAATGCTATGATGATTGGAAAAAACGTTGGCATATGTGTATGGCCTCCAATGGTGATTACTTTGAAGGAGATAAAATAAAAATTGAACAATAATTAACGGTTTGTGTTTTATTAAATCAGTCTCGTTCATATTTGAGCAGAAGGTATTTTCGAATCTTATTAGTAAGATAATTTGATATCAGTTCATTTCACTTCATTTACTGCCTTATTGAATGCTTTATTTCTTTCTTAATTTAGTATTCACCTTTCTTTTTAATTGGCAATTACTCATCTATCCCACGGACAGTAATAATTTCTCAGCAGCTGCACTCAAACTCATAACATTTGAATTTTATGCGGAAAATAATTATTTATCACCAATTGGAATTGCTATTCAGTTGATAGTAAAAATTTTTCTATGTAACAAATGGCGTGTGCGAATATAGCCCAGTTGGAATGATCCATCGATTGCGGGTAATAACTAAGGTTTGGTTAGTTTTTTGAGTTTATAAAAAAATAGTTAATTTTTCAATTATTTAAATGTTATTAGTTAATTTATTATAAAATATGCCTTTAAAGAAATTATCGGACCTGACCACCTGTTAATAGTTTTGGTATTTTTAATTTACGGTGAATAAACCTTTTTTCGATTGGGCGTGTGATTCTTGCAAGAGAGATGCGTTAAAAAAGTACAAAATTTCAGGTCAAATCAACCAAAAATTTTTTATAAAAAGAAACATATTACATATTATATGATAAAATAATATATTCAAAAAAATCCACCAGCGCTTCCATTCAGAACGTGATTTTTAATATACCTATGATTAGAAAGTACCGAGAATATTTAAATAAAACAAAACAAAGTAAAATTTCAGGCAAATTTATGTATATCCTTCAAAATATGGCCTGTCTGAAGCAGCACATGTGCCAAAGTTTAACTTAGTCCTTCATGCACCCCTGGTAGACCGATGAAGGGATGGCCTTCAGCTCCTTTCACGAAGTGGTAACTTCAACTTGGGAAACAAAAAGAAGTCACTCGGGGCCATATCAGGTGAATACGGCGCTTGCACGATGGTATTTACTCGGTGTTTGTTCAAATAATCCAGCACAATTTGGGTTCGGTGCGATGGCGCGTTATCATCATGCAAAATCCATGAATTGTTTGTCCACATTTCCGGCCGTTTGCGACGTACAGCATCTCTCAAACGCCTCAAAACGGATAAATAGTGGCATATGTGTGTCCTAGAGTCCTATCAACATAAGAAAAAAATATGGACCGGTTCCCACGTGCGTGGTCCATTTAAATTTAACATATCCGGTAATTTTTAATCTTAGGGTATTCCGTCATTCCCTATGAATGGATACGTAATTGGTTTATTTCTGGGACTGAGTTCATAAGAAGCATTTTGAGAAAGTTTTCAATTCAATAATTTTCGGTTCCTTTTAATATCTTTAGAAATTTTTGTAAAATTATTTATAACTTTTTTTTAGAATAAAATATACTCTTGCAAAGAACATTCTTAGAAAAAAATCACTGTTGTGGTAATTTGAAATGATTCTCAAATAAATAAATCTCAAACCCATAACATTTTTTTCAAAACGTCTTCGGTTTGCAACTTATCATACAACCAATCCAAATAAAACTTAACAAACCTTAGCAGAATGGTGTTCTATTTCGCTAAAATTTTAGACTGAAACATAGAAACATCCAAACGCTAATGTAAAATTTATAAAAAGTTTTTCATCGACATTTACCCCTTCCTTAAGTTCGATAGCTTTTTTTTCAATAGTCATAACTTCTAGACTCTATATCTCGAAAGATATCTTATTTAAAAGGAGAATTCTCAATATTTGTAAGGATTACAGTATAGTTGAAAAAGTTTTGGGATCGAACTTTTAAAAATTATAATGTGGAGCTCTTCAAAAAAATATTTTATAAGAGAAATGATCAAAATTATCGAACTGAAAAACTGTCTGACTAGCCTTTCCAACGAAATCGGATCAAAAAATTTATACTTATGTATATAAGGTTTTAGTGTCTCTGGGTAGGTAGGTGAAATGGTTGAAGTCGCACTCTGGCACTCCGCAAGTAGAACTAAATCGTCGTTTCGGAACCGTTTCGACATCGTTTTGAGACCTCCAACGGCAGAGCCAACCAGTGCTGTTGATATTATATAAAGAAGAATGTGGATGAAATTTAGGTTAAAGCACTGCAGCGGACTGTCAAAGAAACGAGCACCCAGATACCTTAATCGTCCAGCAGCCAAGTCTGGCCATTTACAGATGAAGTATTCAGCACTCTCCTTCCCCGAAAAGTCCCCCCAACTTCTGCAATGGAGGTTAAATTGTAAACCTAGCTTTTCTGCGAGTGTGTCGATCGTCCAATGACCGGTAAATACAGCTTCGAGTTTGGAAATTAAATGATGAGAAATCCCCAGAATTTTCGGCGTGCTACGTCCATTGTACTGGAGCCAAAAGGTTTTTGAAAAAGCATACGAAGAAATAGAGCTCCATCTGTCTTGCGCTTTCCTAAGAAACAAGTTGTGCAATTCCCCTTTAACGACAGTCAGCGGAATGTCGAAAGTAGGTAGGAGGAGATCTTTAGGACCATTTCAGTCCCTTTCTTAAGAAGCACATCAGCAATTTCATTTCCCTCTCTGTTCCTATGGGAGTTCAAGACATCAGAGAAATGTTACCTGCACACCCAAGGGTTTAAATCTTCTCTTTACATTAGTTTACCAGTTTGGATATGCACCATGGCATCGTCAGAGCCTTGATTGCGACTTGACTAACGGAAATGTTAATATCTCTCTCGCTCATTTGTTCCACAAGCATTCCGCATGTCTGCAGAATCGCGAAGACTTCTGCCTGAAAAACTCTAGCAGTATTCGGCAGTTTAAAGGAAATAGATAAGTTGGGTGATTTAGAGAAAAGCTCCGCTCCGACTCGCAATTCCATCTTGAAACCATCAGTAGAGACAGAGGTAACAGCCTCGGTACAGATTTATTTGGAAAGATTGCCGTGGCACGACCCTCAAACTCCAGGTTTTGGATTGAAAGATTTGTACCAAGTTGAGAAAATGCGGTACTAGTTGCCCGAAAATGATACCATATCCCTTGAGAGATTGCCTCCAGAAGCAAACCTCCTTTAACTTGATTATACTTTGAGCAGCAAGTACAAAACGACATTCAAGGCAGCACTGGGGCAAGTTCTACATATTTTGGGAATATGGATCGAACTTTTGAAAGTTAAGTATGAGAAAAATTATAAAATAATAAAACTTAAATACTGTCTGCCTTTTCTATATAAAGTTTTAGTACCTCTCCCTTCTCTCTTGCTCTTAAAGAAAAGACAGCTAACAACGAAGGAAGTAAATAGCTATCCGAATAGGCAGGTAGCTTTGAAATCGTTAGAGTCAGGAAAAAAACACTCGTCAAAAACGGAAGTTGAATGCCACAAATTATTATGTGAAGTATCGAAATATTTTAAAATAAACCCCATCTGAGTGCCAAAGCTTAGAAGTATAGAAGGTAATTGCAAAGCATTTGAGCTTGCAGGGAATAGTCCCGCTTGCCTTAGCTACATACAAATTATTAAGAGATAGGCACTCTATCAAGGCTGCTAATGCCCGTTGAACGTAATCTCCTTTTTGCCAAACAGGCAAACTTTTCCAGGCTGTGGTTTATAGCCGTACAAAATCGCTTTTCATATTTATTTTGTCTTGTTTACTCCACTCGGAAGCATAGGGCCCTGACAAGACTCATGCGTTGGTTTCGTATATATATTTTGCTTTCTGGCAGAGTAGGTAATTAGGCTATCGCTACCAGTCCTAAATAGTGGAAATTCCCACCTGTCGTTGCCCAGGAACAACGCCTTCTAACTGTTTAGAGCGCTATCTGTGTTTCATATTTTTCTGTCAGAAGGATCACACAGATGGTTGAGGACTTCGCTAAATTTTGGTGTGTCTGCGCGATTGCCCGCTGGCGCCACTGATGCAATGTATAACTGTTTCCTTTTCTTTGTTTTCTGCTTATTTTAGCAGTCACAATGCAAGTAATGCGCTGACTTTTGTGCGGGAGTAAGGATTGCAAGGATAAGGTTTTGGGGTTAAGGAATGATTTTTTTTTTTTTTGTTTTTAGAAACTAGAAAAGTAGGTAAGTTTGGCTATTGAAACAGAACAGAAATCAGAAATACGATAGGGGTACTAACGGGGCTTTGTATAATTGGAAAACATGCAAATGTGCTGAAGATACCACATAATGACTCTTACGGAAAATGTTAAGATATTGAAGAAGAGGCAACCGTGGAAAATCTCCTGTGTACATGCATTGCTCTATGCTTAAAAAGGCTTTCCACGCTCGGATTCGCATTTCTTGACAGCATTGACACAAATTAACAAAGTTCTTTAAATCCACAGGTTGGTTCAGAGAAGACTCAGGAGTGTAAAGATTTCATCCTTTGGTTTCATCCTATGGTACCAAGGGGCAATGGGGCTATTCAGGCTTAAATGTTTGGTATGATAGCCGCTCAACCTAACATAACTTAACCCAGGAACTTTCTCTGATTTTTACTAATTCCCCGGACTACAGTGAAGCGAACTCCATTCAAAATTCATTTCCGTCAGTTTGAGTATAAATTTAGCTAATGTGCAAAATTTTAACGAAATGGAAGAACATTTTATAGAAGAGTTGGCCGCAGTACCCAAATTACTTGGATCAATTGGAGTAGAATCGCTCTATATACTCAAACTTACCAGCGGCATAAAAATACGGCTGGATTTTATATAACATATACCAGGCGGCGCAAAATTAATCATCCATTTTTTTTTTTTTTTAATAACTTTATTAACTAAATATAACTATAACTATAAATAACTTTTTACTAAATATAAAAGTTATTTTGAGTGAAGAAAATCTCTCTTTGATCTTAACGCACTCCACTGCTTTTCTGTTTGTACCTGTACCGCAGCTGTCCAGTTCACAAGTGTCCACTACGATTAATGTACGACGCCATTCCCAAAAATTAAAAATCTTCCGATAGCGTGAGTAATTTTACGCAACCTTATACATATCTATTTATATATAAGGTATATAATTGGTGCTTACATCCTTTATTAGATATTTAGCTGAGCTCCTCTTCCTATTTGTGGTGCGGGTCTTGATGTTTTTCTACAAATGCAGGGGTCTACAGCTTCATGCCGCCTCCGAAAAGTATAGGGTGTTTTTTTTAGAGGTTAGGTTTTCAAAATAAAATAAAACGTATATAATCTAATGTTATGGCCAAGAATTTAGCTTTATTATAAAGATAAGGGTTTGCCATTATGTTTTAAAAATGATTTCGGGCAAGTGGCTGCCGCGACTGGCTCGAATAAATTCCAGCCGAGAGGCCCAATTTTCGACCACTTTTTGCAGCAATTGGGGCCGTATGTCAGCAATAACGCGCCGAATATTCTCTTCCAAGACGTCAATCATCTCGGGCTTATCTGCGTAGACAAGCGACTTCACATAGCCCCACAAGAAATAGTCTAGCGGTGTTATATCGCACGATCTTGGAGGCCACGCCACAGGTCCACGGCGCGAGATAATGCGCTCACCAAAAGTTTCCTTCAATAAATCCATTGTTGCGTTGGCTGTATGGCATGTAGCGCCGTCTTGTTGGAACCAAAGGTCGTCCACATCAACATCGTCCAATTCAGGCACGAAAAAGTCATTAATCATGGCTCTATAGCGCTCTCCATCGTTTTTTATGCCCAAAGTAGGTTTCGAAGCCGGATATTAACGAATGGTAGTCACGCACTAACCCATTCGACATTTTTTTTTATTTGTTAATTTTTCTTTTATTAATTTTCCTTTTTAATCAGTATGTAAAAAAAATCTGTATATAAATTCAAAATTACATTTGGTTGAGTTTTTTACGTATATTACATACATATTATATTACGTGCTTTTTAAGAAAAAATGTGGACAATTTTTTTTATTACTATTTTTTTCAATTTGTTTTTTCAACACGCCATCTTTGCAAGCAAATTATTTAAATTTAGAAATCATTTATACTATTTGTGCTATTGTTGTGGAGTATTAATGAAATTTATTACATTAATCGCTTCCATTTTCTACACGGCTGTTCCTAGCAATGCCTGTGTGGCAATAATAAACACTTGTGGCAAATATGCGTGCGAAATATTACCACCTGTCAACATCTTACATTATACATACAAACATATGTTGGGCCTTTAAGTTTTGTGTTTAATGTTGCTTATTTTTGTGTTTGTTTTTGCTTTTGATTTTCTTGTAATTGTTTTTGTTTATGTGTTCTTTGTTTTTGTTGTTGGCTAACTGCCATTCGTGTACAACTAATAAACAACTCATCGTTAAATGCGTGAAATGTTGCTGCCACGCATCTTCCACTTTGCAACTCACTCAACAGTCGCAGCGGCGCACGAACAGTTCGCTTGTAAACGCCTCTTGAAAGTGCCACTAAAGTATATTTACATTTTGCGCTTAAATGCTTACCTTGTTGCCGTGGTGGGGTGCTCCATTGTAAGGCATGCGTACGCACACAGGTATGTATGTATGTACATATGTATGTGCGTATGTAGGAAAGAGTACTCATAGCCATTCAGTGATATTTGATGGTGCCAACGTTTGTTAGTTTTTCCCCGTGATAATCATAATTTTTACGATTTTCCTGGCTCATTTTTCATCGAACAACTTAAATGCCGGTTGTTACTTTGTTTACTATTATTTTTTGTTATTTGTATTTTTTTTTCGTTCTGTTTCTAGCCTGCAGGCTGGTTGCAGATGAAGGACTTCACTTCGCGATTTGCTTGCGTTAGCTGTAAAAAATTACTTGTATGCTCTCACGCTGGGCTGCCAGCATGCAAATGTGCAAAGAAATGAAATGTGCAATGAGTTAGAAATGAAATATTAATTTATTTGCACATTTTAATTTAATAATCCAACACTTCCAATACAGGTGAATGCGAAAGAGAGAGAATGCTTTTTAGAAGGCTGAGAAATGCTAATTTTTCAAAGCAACTAACGGTTTGTGGAGTATTGCTTTTATGAGCGCCAGTGGAGAAAATTATATGACAGCATTCTCAGGAGAAAGTTTCGCTCTTAATGTTGCATGAAGGGACTTTTAATCTCTCATATACCGCAGGGCTCCCCCTTTCAACAACATTATTCTTGATTGCTTTCGACGACCTCAGCAAAATACTTCGCGCCTAAAAGGATATCAACCATTGCTTCTATGCAGACGATTTATAGCTCACATGCAACAACAGGGACTCGAAAGATATACTTAAGCACTTTACAGAAGCCTTATCATCGATAAACAATTGGTCGGATAACTCTGGAGCGAAACTCTCACTTGAAAAGTGCAGGCATCTACACGTGTGTCGGAAACGTTTTTGTGACCCCATCTCAATAAACATGAACAACTTTTCAATAGAAAATATAATATTAATCATCTTAAAATACTAGGTTTAATTTTTTATTTGAGCATAATTTTAAGGAACATTGTAGTTATTTAAGAAGTAGTATAGCTGCCACACTTAACCTCATAAAATACCTTTCCTCTAACAAAAGCCAGATACATACTAATACCCTCCTCAATATAACCCAACTAACCTTAATTTCAAAAATTGACTATGGGCTCGCAACTTATGGCAACTGCGCAAAATCACATTTATCACTCATCAAAGGTCCTTATCAAGCAGCTATAAGATCAAGTCTCAGTGCGTTCAGGACTACACCCATCGAAAATTTGTTGGCGGAAAGTGGTTTTCTCACTATTGAAGATCGGATTGATTACATTACATGCCGTCAAATTCCAGTTATCTATTCAACAAGCAACTCAATTTTATCCAAAAAGATAACCTTATTAAGACGACGGAAAGGCAGCATGAAACTCTCATCCGGTCTAACTTGTATACTTGATATGGTTTCTAAATCAAACATCACACCTTAACCTTCTCCTATCTGGAAGCACCCTCCGTGGTTAATGCAAGACAAATCCTTCCTCAACGAACTCACACTTCATGCGAAACAAAGCACGAACGTAGTAATCTATAGACAATTATACTGGCAAATTACTGATCCATTTTTAAAGCAAGGCTGGCAAATATTATTCACTGATGGATCTAAATCTATTCATGGTACATATTTTGCAGTTGTTGACGTCAATGGTAAAATACTAGCGCAAGGCATCTTACCCACAGTTGCAACGGCTTTTGACGCAGAAGTGCAAGGCATTTTGTCTGCTCTGCTTCTAGTTAAATCATCAAAAGATAAATTCATTGTATGCACAGACAGTCTTTCAGTATTTGAAGCCACTAAATCAGCAAGCAACTCATCTGAACCAGTTTCTACCATAAAAGAGCTCATCATCCAACTAGAAAAAAGAGTAAAATTGATGTGGATTCCTGGACACGCTGGCATTAAAGGAAATGAGCACACAGATAAAGCAGCCAAATTAGCTTCAAAAGCCCCATTAGTTACTTTTATGCCTTCTTCGAGGAAAGATGTGGCAAAGATAATTTCTAAATTTGTATACCAACGATGCGCTATACAATGGGCAAATTACTCTCACCCTTACAAGTCATACAACCCTAACAGAACTGCAGTCAGACTCCCAACCACTACAACCACTGCCATGAACAAATGCTTTATTCGCCTTAGATTGGGTCACACTAATCTAACACACGCTCATTTGTTAAATAAGGAATCTCAGCCAACATGTAAATTTTGCCTCTGTGCTTACTTAACTATTCCCCATATTCTCAAAGATTGCCCCCTCCCCGCAAAAGCCAGAACTATTTCCTTTTCCAATCTCAACTCCTTTGAACTATTAACATACCCACAAGGAAAGAATATTAAACTAATATTTGAGTTTTGTAAAAACATACATATTCATAAGTTAATTTAATCTTTCCTGTAATTTACATACATTCTAAGTCGATAGCCCTGGCAGCTAGTGCTTAATTAATTATAATTTTAATTGTAATTATAATATAAATAATAAATAAATAAATACTAATCTCTCATATTTATAAAAATGTCCAGAAAGATTTTTTGCTAATGCAAATTTGTTGATTCTTATAAAGTTTGATATTTAGAAAGTGCAAATTTAATTTTTTGCTCCTTTTAAGTAACATTGAAAATCTTTTTACACATTTAAAAAGAGTTTGAGTTTACTAAATGCGAATTAAGGCCATCGTTTCTTCCGGTCTCAATCATTAGTGGGACATAGGGCATCAAGAGATGTATTCATAGTTAAAATAACGACATTTTTACAAAAAGAGTACCTTATCTTGTTACATAACCTCAAATATAGCAAATACTTCGTTCTCTTAACAAAATAGTTTCTTTTAACAAAAAACTCATAAATTAAATTCTACATAATATAACACATTTATTAGAAAAAACGCACATTTTAAAGACAATTTGTCACGCATACAAAGTCCTTTAAGTAATTTAATAAAAATTTGGTATTTTATTTTCTTTAAATGGACATTGTAGTGCGTTTTTATATCCAAAGCTAGGCAACACTGCAGTATTGAGAGAGCGATTTGACTGCTGAAAACAGAAGAACACCAACAACAACTGCACTCGCGGGCAATGCGACCAGATGTTAAAAAAAGTAGAGCTTAATTAAACTGAGTGAATAATTGAACTAAATAAGAAACAGGAATATTTTACAAAATTATAAACATTACTTTTAATTAGAACAGAAAAATGTCATGCAGAAATAACTAAGACTCCGAGACTAAGTAACAAAAAAACCTCCTAAATCAAGTTACGCAAATGGAATCTAGCCATACTGGTGCTAAAACGACGTAACTCATTGTAAAATTCGCTGAGAACAAAGTAACGGTACCACGACAGACGCCATCTCATTATTCTTTCCATCATGGGTGATGGCATCGTAAGCACACTTATGCTCACATAATTAAGTCACTTTAACTTTATACGATATTCCCAATATTTTTCTTGCAAAATTTTTTTTTTTTGTTAATTATTTAAAAAAATATAGTTCATGATATAACAAAAACATTCGAAACCAAAGCTTCGTAAAACTTCTCACTACTTTCATAAATTTCACAAATAAAATTTAATATTTTAGAATAGACTTGATGTTCATGCACGGCGGTTTGAACCTGTGCATTATCGAATGGTAGCCACGTACCAGCTATTCGGCTACGGTGGCTGATAATATTTTTAATTGCAAATTTTTGAGGAAGTTTTTTTGTTGTAATTTTTGAAACACGCCCCTCCAATATTTTTTCTTCTCATTTGTGCAATACTGAACCTATCTCCATACCTTTTCAAGTCATATTCAAATAGGTACAGAGAACCAGAGCAAACTGCTGGTTTAGCCAAGCTCTACCATACGTACTGGTGTATTAAGTTCGTTTGCATTTTATAAAAACAAAATGTAAATTTTATCCTAAAAATATACAAAAAATTTATAAAAATGTTAAAATGGACCGAAAATATTTCATTTTAAAAAATTTTACTCGAAAATTTTAATTATTGAATAAATTTTAAATTTATTAATTTTTTCCAAAATACGTTAGTTTACTTCTTAGCATAAAACGATTTTCGGAAAAATTTACGAATAATGTCCAAAATACTTCGATAACTTTTCCAAAAAAGACAAAAAAACAAATACCGACAAAAAAAACTTTTCAAAAAATGTTAAAAAGAATCAGAAATATTACATCTTACAAAACTTTTTTCCAAATTTTTCAACATTGAATAAATTTCAAAATTATTAAATTTTTTTGCGAATTTGTCAGTTTACTTCTTAGCCCACAAATAGACGAATTCTCAGACAAATTTACGACAATGTGCCAAATACTTTAATCAATTTACATAGAATCGGGTGCTTTCCAAAAATTACAAAAAAAAATTTTCCCAAAAAATTAAAAAAAAAATTTTACCTAAAAAATGAGAAGAAGAAAATTAAAAATTAAAAAAACACCGAAGATTTATCGCTTTAAAAATATGCGAATATCAGAATGTTGAACATGAAATAAACCTGAAAATGTTTACCGTTTTTTCAAAATTTTGCTTCTTATTATTTCCAAAATTTTTCAAGCAGTTGACTTGGCAAAATTTTCAACATTGAATAAATCGGAAAATTTTTGATTTTTTTTCAAAATTTTTCTTATTACGAGGGGTGCCTTTTATATGTCGAGTTTTGGCCACCCTGGTGTTGCAATCTGGCCACGGACAGCTATATCGCTAAGTTGGACATTTTTTGGCTTTTACGTACTCAGAACGTTTTGAAATACCAGCGCTATTTGTGTTGTTTACGGTAACTTTAAAGACTCATCTCGGTCCAAAAATGGAATTAAATCGTGAACATTTTCGTGCGATTATTTTTTACAACTTTCGTCGTGGATTAACTCAGCAACATTGCATGGATGAACTTAATTAATTTTTTGGCGATGAAGCTCCATCAAGGACCAGTGTTTATCGATGGTATGGTGAATTCAATCGTGGTCGTAGTTCACTCCAAGACGAATTTCGTGAAAGTCGTCCAAAATCAGTTGTTGTTCCGAAAACCATTGATGCAGTGCGCGAACTGATATTGCAAGATCGTCATGTGACCTATCGTGAGATTGAGACAATCTTAGGCATTAGTGGGACCAGCATACATTCAATATTGCATAAACATTTGACTGTCAAAAAAATTTGGTCGCGTTGGATCCCACACAATTTGTCAATCGCTCAAAAAAAGGCTCGTGTCGATTGGTCGAAGGAAATGCTCAACAAATACGATCGCGGGGCTTCGAAACACATCTATGACATCGTGACAAATGATGAATCATGGATTTACGCGTATGAGCCCGAAAGTAAACAGCAGTCGACTGTATGGGTGTTTCAAGATGAGCCAATTCCCGTACGTAAAAAACAAACTGAGAGGTCAACGTTTTTCGACACCTGAAGAAGCGGTTGCGGCATTCAGAATGCATGTTTTGGAGGTACCTCATTCAGAGTGGCAAAAGTGCTTCGACAATTGGTTCAAACACATGCAAAAGTATATAGATCTTCATGGAGATACTTTGAAAAACAATAAAGTGATTTTCGATGATTAAAATTTGTTTTTGTTCTCTAATCCCGACATATAAAAGGCACCCCTCGTATGCCCAAAATTCTTCGATCACTCGACTTAGCATCTCTCACTAAGTAAATTATTTCGCTGTGTGCGTTCTTCTAACTCATATTTGCCGGTCTGCCAAATGATGGTCCAAAGCTTCCTTTGCTTTTTATCAGCGAACAAATTTTAATTTTAATGACCATCCAACAGCTGATTAGGTTGTAATTTGAACCATTGAAATTGTGTACGCAGTCTTGGCGATGAAGAAGTCAACAAATTTACCTACGCAGGCCAGGTCAGCAGAATGTCCTTAGGCTGGAGTCCGCAAGGCTCTCGCCGTAAAGGTCGACCCAAAGAGACCCTTGGAGACGAAGCCTGTAGGATGAAGTCACGACAGCTGACGACTCGCGAACATGGCCGCAAATAAAGCTTCAAGCCAGAAATCGATAACAATGGAATTTATTTATTTCGGCACTTTGCACCCTCAGCCGAGGCGCTAGGAAATAATAATAATAAAAAATAAGAAAGTTTTGAAAGCACAAAATAATTAGTTAATATTTACTGATTTCCGAGTAACTCGTACCAAGCTTGGTGTGAAGGTCCGCATTGCGGCTTTAGAGCCTTTAACGGTTGAACCGTAGGCATTTTCTCTTCAAATACGTAAAAAATCAGGTGATAATTTGCTTTGCGGTGCTTCTTACGCGAAACAACTTTTGTTGCACTAAGCTCGTCTCGGAACACCCGTACATCGATTGCTGTTTTGTTTCAGGCACTTTATCAATTGACGCACAGCATCTATTGCACAACAGCCAGTCTTGGCCTTCACAAAATGTATCCTGCAAGGATCGACTACCACGTTGAATCTCGTTGTATCAGCATTCCACAGTGGGTAAGTGGGATGCTTCAACCGAAGTGCAATAAGTCGAAGTAAGTTGATCAATGCATTCCAATTTCGATAATCAACATTAAAAATCGTAATAAATTATCACACCAGAGGTTACACGAGTTAGTTCCATCTTTTGTGAGAGGTGATTTTTTCAACTCAGCAAAAAAACAAAAAATTAAATTCATAAGTAAAAATTTTACATCTAGGTTAAGTGAGGTTGAAGCGGCTGTTCCTTGTGAAACACTCGGGCTCATAGGCCATTGTGATGCCACATAGGCAACTTGGCGTTTTGTCCCGATTTCCGCAGAACTGAGATCTTCCAATTCATTCAAAAATTGTCTACCTAGAATAGTAAATAGTAAAGGAGGAGATCAAATCTCTTGGGTGTTCAGGTAACATTTCTCTGATCTGGATTCCAGGACATAGGAGCATAGAGGGTAATGAAATTACTGATGAGCTTGCCAGGAAGGGGACTGAATTAGCCTCAGAGACTTCCTACTCGCTCATCGGCATCCCCCTGACAGTTGTTAAACGGGGAGCTGCACAAATTTTTTCCCAGGAAAGGCAGAAAAGATGGAACTCCATTTCTTCATGTGCTATTTCGAGAACCCTTTGGCCCCAATATGGTATATAAAAGACCTTTCCTTTGAACTCCTCGCCATTCAATTTCCAAACTCATAGCTATGTTTACCGGTCACTGCACGATCGGCACACACGCGGAAAAGCTAGTGCTACCCTTTAACCCCCATTGCAGAAGCTGTGGGGACCTTTCAGAGAAAGAGACTGTTGAGCACTTTCACTGTAAATGTTCGGGCTTGGCAACTAGACGAAAAAGGTCACTGGCCACTCCTTGCTTCGACAGCCTGAAGCCAACCTAAATCCAATCAGTCTCCTCCGTTATATCAACACCTCTGATTGGCTGTAGATATCTGCCTGTTAGAGGTCTCATAATGGTATCAAAACGGTTCGAAACCGGTACTTTAGTGCTACTTGAGGAGTGCCAGACCGGCACTTCAGCCATTTCACCTAGCTGCCTATAGTAAATTTAAGTCTGGATAACGCAGGTCAATGGCACAGAAGGTGCGAGGTCAAATTTCCCTCTACCTCATCTAGACAGCTTCTGCAGAAGTCATGTGTTTGCACACCCATCCTTTGGGTGTGCCTACCTATTAGACAGTGCCCCGTTAGACTTTGGCTTAGCAGAGACGCTGTGCGTTTAGCATTGAGAGTCGGTCACAGCTGTCGGGCGATTCTGTATGTGGTTTTAGCCATCTTTCATTAATTTTCATTCGCTGCTCTTACGTCTGCCTCAAAGCTAAGTAGTTTACAAGTCTGCAACGATATGCCTATGTCATTGTATGTGTACTCATCGGTCAATTTGGAGCCGTGTCTCGCTAGTTCATTGGATCTGCAGTTACCCTCAATGTCAGGCCAGGAGCTTATGTTAGCTTTAGGTGAAATCACTCAGCCATCTGGTTAAGAGATGCGCGCCATTTCATGGATACCTCGGAGGTTGTTGACTGCTTTGTGAGGGATTTTATTGTCGCCTGGCTATTAGTGAAAATGTAGATAAAATCTCCAGGTATTGCATCACACTTTACCAGTGTCACAGGTTTCATTATTACCATCAGTTCCATAGCATCAGTTCCGTACCATCAAGTGGGGAACATTATGGGATACCAGAGTAAGGAATAACAGGCGTATCATCGATGGAACGGTGTTACGGGATCACGCAGTCGGTTTAGCAGATGGATGGCTAGTCAATTCTCATATGGAGCTTCCTTCCTAGTTCGTGGTGAGTTAATCAGCATGACATGAAACTTTTCAGTTAGTAAGCTGGTCCATCGTGATTTGTCGCATCTGCAGGGAAGTTTTACTGTTTTGCTAAGTTCTGAAGACCGTTTCTGCTACTGTTTGACTTAAAATACAGTTCGTTACTCTCCAACAAAGAAACACGACAAATTTCTTCTTTTTTTTTTTTTAAGTTTTGTGTTTTTGTGCAAACTAGAGCGCTAAGGACTCTGAAAGACAAAACCAAACAGAAAATTAAGCAAATTAGCCCTTTTGCTAACAAGGCAATGAACTCTCTTTTTTCTAGGAGGAACACAAATTAGTAGCTTGTCAGCATTACTTTCGTATTAACAGAGAATGCAAAGGAGGAAATCAACGAAGAAGCAACCAACTCAAAGTAATAAAACGAGACATAAACTTGAAGAAAACAAGCAAAGTGTTTACTAACTAAAGCGGCAATAAAATGTCTGACTAAAAGTAAGTAAGAGCGACAATAATAGCAAAATAACAGCAACTCAAAAACAACAACAGAAAACGAAAAACAAATATATATTACACACATACAAAAAAACAACAACAGCAACAACAACAATAGCAATAACAGCAGCCGCAGCAGCAGCAGCAATAACAGTCGACAAAGTAACATTAACAAGCAATAGAGGTGCATTTAAGTTAAATACCTGAGCGCGCTCGTCACGCTTGTGACAAGTGATCAGACGATCGCATTGTAAACGAGATTCGTTGCTTAAGTCTTTTGTTTTAAACAGATTATTTTTTTTTTGTTTTTTTTTTTGTTCTTTGCCTTTAGTTTTGAATTTAGCTTCAGTTTATTTTACGAATGGCGTTGAAGAATTCGATTTTGTTGTTACATCTTCTTGTCAATAGCACGCTCGCACGCTGGAGACAATATGGCAACAACAAAACCAACAACAACAACAACAACCGCAGCAGCAGCAAGGCAACACTCAACCGCAATCGAAATGTGCCAGTTTGCATTGTGCATTACGTACTTGAATGTATTTCGTGCATTTTTGGCTGCTCGACTTTGATTTTGCAAGGCATCATCAGCTGCCACAAACAGCTGCCATCATTGCAACAGATGCGTGCAACAAGCAAATGCAACACATTTATTGTTGTCTGAGCCCAAAAATGAATAAAATCACATCGCTTGGCGGCTTGTTAAACAACAAACGGCTGCTGTTCGAGTGCTCTTCAAAATCGCGTCTTCAGCGCATAGCAAAACGCATTGATGCCCCTGTGTTTGTGCGTGTGTTTGCCGCTTGGTAGCCAATTAAATGTGTTTGAAAATCACAAAACGAAATTGCCCAAAAGAAACAGAAAAATGTCAAATGTTTGTGGAATATTTGTGCAATTGAATCGCGTACTTCATTTTTTTTCTTCGGTTTTCTATGCCACAGAAAAAGATGCTTCAACCATAAAAAAAATCGCTCACATTGACCTCTTCCCAAACTAACGTTGAGCTCCAGCGGTGCAGTTCGTCGAAATCGCATTGGCTGTGTAACAAATTAAAATTCTTATGACACAAACACGGCCACGACACGTCGCAAGTGTCAATTATTTATTTATATTTCAATGTAGCGCATCTACTTTTTCAAAATTCTCTGATATATTGCACCTAAATGCCCCGCTTTGTGGTTGCTTGTTTGTTCCAAATTCGTTTCTCGTTATAATGACTTGGATAATATATCACCCGAGCACCCGCAAATATGGCAGCTTGAAATTGCTCAGCTATTTGTGCGGTGCGCAGGCTTGACATATTAGCCAACAAGCGCAACAGCATCCGATGATGGACTCGAAAATCACGTTAATGAAGCTGATGACGATGGACATGACAAAGATGACAACATTGACCACAAAAGTGCTGATATTGCAGCCAGCCAAATGCTAAATAATGAAGCCAAGTGCATATTTTTGGTACGCATGCGCAATGCTAGAAACCAATTAAAATAAAATAATAAACAAATAAAAAAATTAATATAAAAAAAAACAAAAAAATTACTTCACTTTAATGCACACAGCGGTTTGAACTTAAAGGTGCCACATTTGTGAAATTAAAGTGCAACTTCTCACTCTAGAAGTGGGGCTCCTCTCAAAACAGTAGATGGGATTTTTTTTTGTCTTTTGGTCGGGACAACTAGCAAGTACAACACTCAGACACAATTAAGTCCATTGTATTGCACTCGGATTCCCTTTTAATTTTCTTTAAATCTACCCGACCTCAGACGAAATCTGAGTATATCTTGTGGTGCCAAGGAGCCTAGGTGGTCGCTTCTTAACACATCAGTGCCAAAGACATCAAGCCTGACTCGAGCGAAGGCCGGGCAGACGCACAGAAAGTGGTCCGCCGTCTCATACTTCTCTTGACAAGCTGGGCAGAGCGCACTGTCTGATATGCCTACCTTTTCCATGTGCTTCGCTCACAGTAAGTGGCCCCTCATCAGTCCAACTAACTGCCTACAGTTCCTTTTGGTAATATCAGTTTAGTCTGTCTGCAGCCTCTTTCAGCCTGCCAAGCTCGCTTGTGAGTTAGAGTAACCCGTCTGCTAACCGTGGCTTTGATGGCTGCAGAAAGGAGCAGCAGAATGGACTCCGGGCCAAAGAAGTTGACCTCAGAGCCCTTCCTAGCTAAGGAGACAAAGGTCTCGTTACCCACGAGACGTTACCCATTATGTCCACCGACATAGTTCAGCCTGGATTTACAGGACTCGACTACGCCTGATATAGTTGGAGGCCAAGAGCGCAACTTGGCTGTCACTGCAGACACATATAGACATATAGATCTACATCTCCATCTGTTTTCCAAAGTTCATCGCTTCTTAAACAGCACGCCCCTCCGCTTGAAACACAGATGCATGCATTTCAAGTTCAAAGTGAAGTTTCGTCTAGCTGGATTCCACGTATACCCCAAAGCCGGTGCTGTGCTCGGTCTGGAAGCCATCCATGAAAATGCGAAAACACAAAAAAAAAAAAACAAAAACAAAAACACAAAAACCACAATTTAGCCTCTGGCAGCACCACACTGTATCTCTTTTCAAGTACGCCTTAGCGCCTGCCTTGCGGGAGTGTAATATGTGCTTAAAATTCAGACCAGTAGGCCTTATCATATAAAACCCAACCTTTATGTAGGTCTTTTAGAAGCGTATTTCAATCCCATAACTTCAACTCACCTTAATTTTCAGACTCTTCCGTTAAATAGTTTTGTTGTGATAAACATCTAGGATAGACGTTAGGTTATGATGGGTGTCATTCTCCTTGAGTGACTAGAAAGGCTCATTTAAGCTTGGAGTTCCATTGTGTCTCCCCTTCTGATTCTCAATGTGGTGAAATCACTCCGTACCTCTAATAAACAATGGAATATTGTAGATGACTGGTCATTTCAAGTCTGCCAGACATCCAAAGAAATAAGAGCTTAGACAATGACTGGGACAGGGTAGAAAGAGTATTTATCCACCTCCATTTCTTCCTCATTCCTGTGAATGTGACAGAAGTCGCTAGAAGGAAATCCCACACACTCCTCCCATTTGGCAGTGCCCGGTGCTAATACCCACTAAAGGCTGATCAACTTAGAGGTATCGGATTTTAAATTGAAATCGTTGCCTTCTAATACCTCAATCGAAGCAGGTTTATCCACAAAGTATTTAGACTCTACATACCCCCACAAATAAACGGGCAAAGGTGTGATATGGCCCGAGACGAGATATAAATTGCTTACCCAAAAGACGGCGCAGTAAATCCATTGTTTCATGGGCTGTATCGCCGTTTTGTTGGAACCAAAGCATGGAGATCACGGGCTTGAATTTCCGGCATCAAAACATCATTACTGTTACATTGGCGCCAGCATCGCCTTTGAAGAAATATAGGCCTATAATTCCAAACGGTTGCTTTCAATGGACGTATCGGATGGTCTTGAATGGCTTCAGTTTGCTCTTCAGTCCAAATATAGCAGTTTTGCTTATTTCTGTAGCCATTAAGCCAAAAATGTAAGCCTTTCCATGATGAAATATCAATAAATACTAAAAAAATTATCTACAGGAATTTAGTTTGAGTCACGCATGTTCTGTCAAAAAAAGCCCTATTGGAAAAAGTACCTCCAATTTGATCATCCTTTGCTGTACTAATAAAAGGTTGGTCGAGGAACCCAGTTGTGTGTTGGAGTTCCTTCTAGGCGAGAAAGTTTTCTCACAAGTGAGCCCTGTGGTCTAGCTAATATATTAATGGCCTATGCGGCGAAAGCTGACTTAATGTGAAACCTACTTTAGTACACAGTTCACTAATTCAAGATCAGAGAAGACAGTAATGGGTTGTGCTACTCCGAGTGAGTCCCTGAGCCCACATCAGATTATTTTATAACTTCAGTTTAGCTTTTAAAACACTGCAGTGGGCAGGCCTAAGTTCATCTGCAACACTTCTGGGCAAATGCCACAGTCGAGCTTATTACCTAGCCTGGCGCCATAGGGGAAGATAGCCAGTGATCCACGGTTAAGACCCTTTATGTTATTTCACTTAATTCTTTCTGCGATTTTTGTGGAAAGCTGATTTTCAAAGCGGATTTGTTGAGTGTTACAATCTAGCTAACTGTGTATTTTCGAATTGATGCCAAGAGTTTTTGAGACTCAAGCCCGAAATCATTCTTGGGTAGGCATGCATTTAGTCTAACTGAGCTCCAATTGACCCGGATTTTCCATGGATAACTACGGGGCGAAAGTCCAACAGAAAAGAGTTTCAATTAATTCGGATTTTCCACAGGTAAATACGGGGAGAAGGTCTAATAGACAAATTGAAATTAGGTGAAAATTGATTAGATCAAGCAAAAATATCTGAGCTTTTAAACTTTTTTCTCTTTCATTCAATGATTTTTATCCGATTTATATCAAAAATGCACAATTCTTTTCAATAGTCGTTCCCCATTTGGGAGGTCTTTTGAAGAGCCTTGCCTCTATTTAGTAAGAAACTTGACCAGTTCATATTCATAAGCATTTTTTGAGACCAGTTTTGTGCAATTAAGAAAATTTTGATAGTCGCCTATAAACAGGAATTACACGACAGATGCGCTAAAACCTTCCACATAAACTCTCGGGGTTTCTGGCTCATCGTTAAAGATGTCTGGTCTGACATTATTTTAATGGAATACAGTACCCTTCTTATTCGCCCCATCTAATCTATCCCCCGCTCTAATTGGACCAGTTTTGAAGATAGAGATCAGAATTTAGTATGTATTTGAAAAAGCCCTTGTGTTCATATCAAATCAAAAACACAGCGAGGCCTTCTTGACCGTTAATCTAGACTTGATGCTCGATGCACCAGCTTACCCTAATTTCTGGTACAGGACGAATTGAAGTTAAACATTTAAGTCTAAAAAAAAGGTAAAATGAGCCCAAAGCCTCGAAGTTGTCCATAATAAATTCTTTCAGTCAAAGTTCTATAACTCCCTCAATTTTCCTCTGATTTGTTTGAAATTTTTACACAAAATTACGGAAGCGTTTATCTTCATCAGCTTTGCTACGTTTCGTCAGAAGCTTCTCAATGCTTTTTTTTGGTTTTTGGGTTATAGCTAAAGAATGCGTCGGATTTTCTGTCCTTTAACCTCCATTTTGGGACGCGGTGGCACTCTGCTGCCTTCATCAAATACAAAACTATCAAAGAACTTATTTCGGACTTGAAGTCAGCTGCAATCTGTAAATCGTGTTGTATAGTTCCCCAAAGATGTCTAGAGGAAGACACTCAGAGTTTTTTAATTCACATAACACCTGCGATTCGTATACCAGAAACCGGCCTGAGCTCTGTGCTCTGGAGCTGTAAGCAAAACTACTAAAGAGAGCAATAATCGAATGACTCTTGGGTCTTACTTTGCCATGTAGGTGTGAAAATTAAGAAAATTTCCAAATTTATAATTGGACCGTCGATGATCTAATCACACTAACCGCCGATGTCATCAACGTGTCAGCCTTCATTTCTGGTTTTTGCTTTTTGTTTTGCATTTCTCCGGAAATTTGTAGCTGCCAATTTATTTTTCGTTTACTGAAACCTGCAAATTAGTGCAATCAATTTGGTTGTGCCATACAGTCGCTCGAGGGGTTACATTTGTTTGAGTGATCAAATGGTGGACATGCGCGCGCGCAGTGCTGCCAAGCAGCCGGAAGCCGATATAGCAGCCTATAAAGGAATGCAAAATAGTAAAAGAAGGAAAACGGAGAAAAATAGTGAAAAATAACAACAACGTCGTTTAAGTAACTAAATGCATGTTAAGTGTAAGTTTACTTCAGGTCTGTGTTGCTGCCACTGCACCAATCGACTGCGAACCCTTTCAACTCGTCGCTCAACGCTTGGGCCTCCTACTCGTGCCAGCTAAATCACCATCCATTGACGTTCCACTGATGATGTCTTTTAGCGATTGCGGTGATTTTTATTTTAGGTTTTCATAGCTGGTCTGCTGATTACGACAAAATATATTTTGCGGCCGTTTCTAAGGCTCATTTGGTGCACTTGCCGCAAGCAACACCGGCATCAACAGGAATGCAGCAGCGAATTGTGTGCAAAACTACTTTTTTTTAGTTTTTGTTCGCTTCATATTTTGTGTCATTTGCGAAACTCTGTGGTTGGCTGTGCGCTTCTTGTTTTCCTACTATTTTGCTGCTAAATGAGTTTTCCATTTGCACGTTTAGTGGCGGCAGCAACTGTTGCTACCATTTGATAGTTGCCCGGCTGCTGCTTGACTTGCACCTTTGGTTCGTCCTGCGGCGCTAGCAATTGTGACTCCAGAATCTTTCTTCTTTTTTTTTGATAATTTCAGTGATCTTTTCGTTCTCTTCTTCAATCGCGGTTCATACTGCTTTGGGCATCCAAGTGTTATAAATTTTCATATTACTCACTCATTTATTCACTTAGATCTCAGTTAAGACGAGATGTGCATTGGCGCCTTGGGCTTTCTGTCTCTGCTCTCAACTACTTTGGCAGCGAGATAAATTAACATGAACTGGAAGCTATAGTAGCTCAGATATACCTTTGCTTAACTGCGCTCTAGTTCTGGTAATCATCTAGAAATTAATCAGGAATATTCGCTCATATTCTATAAAACTTTGAATGTGTTTAAATGCAGTTTTATATCCTTTACGGCGGGTATTATTTGAGTAATATGGGAACAATAAAAACTGGGGTTATTAGCAAAACCAATTTGACCACCTGCTGACCTCGCAAGTCTTAGGCCAATATATCTATTGGAGTCTGCGAGATATAGGCCAGGGGTTTCATTGTTGCTGTGGTTCTAGAAAGGATAAACCAACTACTTATAATTCCTCCATAGGCACAAAATTAGCAGCAAATGTAAAGCACATCGCACAATGATCTGAATTGAACCCCCCTATAGGCTAACAATTGACTATTTAGACTATTCAGACTATTTACCCGGCCCTTGCCTTTCAATTGGAAATTTCTGTCACCAGTTGTCTTCAATAAAGTCAAGCTTTTTACTTATTCGTACGTTTTAGGAATTGATCGCGATTTCAACGCGACATAGACCAAAATGGGCCGTGGTACTGAAATTTCCCTAGAACTATGTCAGTTAATGATAAAACTGTATTTAGAAAAAAATCCTATCGCGAAATTGGCAAACTTGTCCATAAATCATGGCCAAGCGTTCGAAACATCGTTATGCATTATTGCAATACTGGCAAAATAGATCCGGAGAATAGATCTGGCCGCCCAAAAAAATAAACCGAACGACAGGAGCGAATTGTGGTGTCCACGATGGCTCAAATTCCAAAAATTTCGGCTGTAAAATTGTGCGAGACCCTGCAATATTCATTTAAAATCAATTTCAACCCCCAAACTGTTTGGAATACCCTATATAAGGCTGGGTATCATAGCCGGGTTCCTCGACGCAAACCTTTCATTTCGAAGGTAAATAAGAAAAAGTGGCTAGAATTTGCTAAACAGCATTTAAATAAGCCCGACGCTATTTGGAACACCACCATATTTAGTGACGAATCAAAATTCAATTTATTTGGGTCAGATGGAGCACAAAAGATTTGGCGAAAGCCAAATAAAGAGCTTCAAGAGAACAACCTACTCAAAACAGTTAAACACAATGGAGGAAATGTGATGGGTTGGAGGTGTTTCGCGGCATCTGGTCTCGGACATCTGTCTCGTGTTCATAGATGAGACAAGGGATCAGCATGTGTATCGCGACATTCTTAAAGAAAATTTAAGTCCAAGTGCTGAAAAACTGAGCCTTTAGGGGACAACTTGGCAATTTCAACAAAATAATGACCCAAAACATTCGTCTTATCTTGTGTAGTGGTTGATATACTATACCATTGCAATCAGCTAAAAGCACTCCCTCAATCGCCGGACTTAAATCCTATTGAGCATGTGTGACATCTTCTGGAACGCAGGATACGATCTCACCACATAACGTCAAAGGATTCTCTAAAAAAGGCAATAATTGGAATGGAATAAAATAACACCTTCTGAAACTTCAAATCTGGTAAATAGTATGAAGAGGCGTTTGCAGGCTGTTATTCCGTCTAAAGTAGGACCCACAAAGTATTAGCGCGTTACAGCTGCAATTGAGCAAGCTGATTACGCTACCTGTGCCAATACTTTTTTGATGTGAGTTTGTGCCTTATTTTACCTTTCATGGTTGAGCTTGTAAACCTAAGTCGAAATAAATTTTTTTTTTGTCAGATACGTAGTAAATAAATACATTTAGAAAATACCGTTTTCTATTATATTTATACTTTCACTAGAAGAAAAGTTATAGCACTGAGAACTTTGATTTTTCGACTGTGACATTACTTTTTTGACTCACTGTATGTTTTGAGAGGCAATACAGCGAGCACTTTGCAAACTTAGTTGGTCGATATAGCGCTACTATGACCTGATTATCTAAGTAGCTTTACAGCTGGCCTGATGAAAATCGGGCATGGATATTTGAGAGCAAAAGTTATTTTTGTGCCATTAAACGTTTTTCTCAAGGTATACATAGAAGCTCTCTTTGCTGGAACTACTGAATATTGGGTGTTTGGGCGAGCTCCTCCTCCTATTTGTGGTGTGCGTCTTGATGTTGTTCCACAAATGGAGGGACCTACTGTTTCAAGCGGACTCCGAGCGGCAGATATTTTTTTATGAGGAGTTTTTTTCATGGCAGAAATACACTCGGAAGTTTGCCATTGCCCGCCGAGGGTCGACCGCTATTAGAAAAATGTTGTTCTTAATTTTGGTGTTTCACCGGTAATAGTTTTTTATTTTTCTTATAAGCGGTGATCAATTTAGAGGTGTCGGATTTTAAATTAAAACGAAATTAACGAAAAAAAATCAACGAAAACTTATTATTTTTATGTAGAACTATTCATGTTATTTATTTTTTAAAGATAGTCCCTTTTAAATTTTAGCCGCAACTGCACCGTGATTCGGCCATCCGTAAATACCAATTTTGAATGGCTCGCTGGAGGACTTCGGACGCTATCTCGTGAATAACTTTAGTAATGTTGGCTTCCAATGCCTCAATCGAAGCTGGTTTATCCACAAAGCATTTAGACTTTACATACCCCTACAAATAAAAGTCCAGAGATGTAATATCATACAATCTTGGTGGCCAATCCACTTGTATGAAAGGTAGCGCAATCTTTTTGGAACCAAGTTTTGTGGAAATCACGGGCTTGAATTTCCGGTACTTAAACCTCTCTCTTAATAATAAATCATCCATTCATATGAAAAGCCTATAGCCTCTAGAATGTCGCGCCGAACTTCAACAACCGCTGATGGTCCAATGTCATAACATGGATTTTATCGACTATTTCGAATGTAGTGACTTCAATAGGATGATATCAATCTATACTGAAAAGCCCCTTTAATATGATTTACATGTACAAAGTGGCGCAAAATTAGTCACCTTATCGGAAGATTTATTATAATATCGTTTATTATATTATTTCGTCATGCAGAATGCGTTGCCAGGGTTCTCTTAGTCTACCCCTGCGGCCATATCTTTGTGGGCTCCACTCCATGACCACCGTTGGTATTTTTTTTTTGGGCTGGCTGTCTGAGGGTGTGTCCAATCCATGCCCACTTCCTCTTACGGATTTCGACGTCAATTACAACTTAATTGCACCTTTTGTGGAAGATTTATAATTTTTGCAAATGGCATCGCAAGTCAGTCGAATTTGACACATGTGAACTAAATAGCTGCAGTAGAAACAAATAGACAAGGCAAGCAATGGAACGCGCAAAGATCAAAATAAAGATTCCCATCACTCAAAATCATTTGTTTTTATTTATCATAGTAAAAAAGTTATTCAAAAACAAAACTATATGATTAATTTAATTGGCTTTTACAACCTTTGTGGCCGGTGGGGGATTTGGGATGAGCTCCTCCTCTAATATGTGATGTGCGTCTTATTTTATTTCCTCAAAAGACAGTGCTTTACACAGATTTAAGCAGCCTCCGAGCGGCAGATGGATTTTTATGTGGAGATTTTTTATGGCAAAAATACACTCGGAGGAGTTCTATTTGCCATTGCTTATTTAAAAAGCAAACATTTTCTATCATTTTGATCATTCGCGCCCACAGCTGATCTCGAAACCGTGTACTGCCAAATGGTAGTCACGTACAAGCCAACTGGGCTATGGCGGCCGCTGTAACCAGTAATAATTGATCAACATTTTCCACTTGATGTTTATTAATGATCCCTCAATTTAAAGGTGAGATTATCTTTAAAAAAATCTTTGACAGTTTAATATTTTGTTAAGTCAGTTGCGCGTTACAGCTTTCTGATAAAAACAAAGAATAAATTCGATAAATTCTTCAATGCCACTATAATCAAGGTGCGAAATCGGATAAAGTGACAAAAAACTACTGGTAGTGAGAAATGGGTTACATACCAGAACAACAGCTGACAAAATAGCGTGGCTCAATTGCATCGGACCGAAACAAGCGATCGCTAAGCCCGGATTAAAGGCCAAGAAAGAACGTTTCTCTGTGTGTCTTGTGGGATGAGAAGAAAATGATTCACTATAAGCTACTGCAATCATACCAAACGCCTACTTTGAATCTCTATTGTCAATAACTGGCAAGATTGAGGCAAACGATTGACGAGCGGTATCCAAAAGTGGCGAGCAGAAAGAGTGATTTGTTGTACAACTGGGCCTCTGAGTTTATATGGAAGGTTGAATCGCTTCCGCAGTCTTTTATTATTTTTCCCCATGTTTTCACAATTTTGCTGATAATACAAAACTTGTCTCAAAAGAGGTGTATTGAAATCAGTTGATCAAACTTTTTACCAATAGGGACCATGATCTCTTCAATCGCATAACTATGAAATTAACTTCAAGCCAAGCAAAGATTATCGAGCAAAATGATGCAATTTACTATGTTAATATCAGCGTCGAAATAAATGGAAAAAATGCTAAGAACTTTTTACTCGATCAATATTTTTGATTTAGATTGTTGGATATTGCGTATGAAGGGCTAAGTCTGCGAAGAATAAACTTTAACATTTATTTGTGGATTATTTTAAAAATTAAAGTCCTTTTACATTTCTTTCTTTGTTGAATATCGGCGTTCGCTTAAAATTGCAGGTTCCTCCATTTGTGGAACAACATCTAGACGCACACCGCAAATAGGATTAAGAGCTCGGCCAAACACCTAATAGAAGTGTACGTGCCAATTATTTACTTCTTTACTTATTTAACATCCATTTAAGACTAAATAACTTAATGTAATTTTCTTTCTACTCTGTAAATATGGACATACAGGAGCGCGCGTACCGCTCTCAACCTAGTTACTGGGCAGTAGAAGCTATAATATTGGGAATTTCCGTATGAAAATTTCACAGTATATTCTTAAGATATTGCACTTTCGAAATATCGGACAAACAAAAAGTTTATTTAGACACTTAAGCACTTCCTTACTTGTTTATTTTTATTTTTATTTTTATTTGAATTCTTGCGTTTGGAAAGAGTTATAGATCTAGACCTTATAGAAAGAGTTATGAGATATCAAATTCATGCCCGGCTTCCCCAATCAATTTTAAAACATTATAAAGGATTTTCCAATAAGAGGTGTTATTGGTTTCGTTGCTTGTGTAGCACTTAGCGCCGTCTTGTTGAAAATAAACGTTGTCCAGAGCAATACCATCCAATCCCGCCATAAAAAATCGTTAATCATCTCTCGATAGCGCAATCCATTCACCGTAACTGTTGCTCCAGCCTCATTTTCGAAAAAGTAAGGTCCAATGACTCTGCCGGACCATAAACCGCACCAAACAGTCACACGTTGAGGATAGAGAGGCTTTTCAACAATAACTTTTGGATTTTCTGAGACACAAATCTGACAATTTTGCTTGATGACGAAGCCATCGAAGTGGAAGAGGATTTTTCGATGGAATTCCGGATCATTTTAATGTATTCCAACGACGCAATCAGCAAAGATAATTGGCCGGAGTTCTTGTGTTAACTGAACTTTATAAGCCTTAAGACCCGAATCTTTATGCAAAATACGGTGTAATGACGTTTGAGGAATGCCTAATTCCAAATAACGACGAGGAATGAACAAACCTGGGTTTTCTTCAATACTTTCGGCTACAACTGCAATATTTTTGGCTGTTCTTGTGAGACGCGCACGGGTTTTATTCTTCACATCACTAATTTGTCCCAAAAGCTCGAATTTGTTCACCAATTTCTATATTGCGGTCCGACAAGGCGCTTCACGATGACCCAAAAATGTTCGAGTTTTACGAACCGTCTCTGCCAAATGTTCACCATTTTTATAGTGAATTTTAATGCGTTTTTAAGCGTGTATTTTTACTAATGGCGTAGTTTCTACTTGCCAAATATCAAAAACTGACAGCTTCAAAAGTGGCATCTACCGAAATGGCGGGCTATTCAAAATAGCACCTGTTATTGGAAAACTCTTTATATACTCGTATAAGTCAGTTAAAATTTCAAGTTGAAATATTTCATTGCAAATCTTTACCTTTTAAATTTGCACAGCTTGAAAAATTAAAATTTGATAGGTGAACCCGAACCTCAGGCGCACTAGACACAAAATTTGTTTAGCAAAATCATCTAAGTATGTAATTAGAAACTTTGCTGCATTCCTGATATATTTAGCTTCATCTGATATATTTTTATTTTACTAAGCCATGCATTTATTTTTCATGTATTTCACTGTATTGCACAGCGAAAGTAAAACAAGAAAAAGGAAAACTAAAATAAAAGTTTACTTTTTCTGTGAAAGAAAAATTTAATTTGGAGGTGCGAGGCATCGATCCTCGTACCTCTCGCATGCTAAGCGAGCGCTCTACCAATTGAGCTACACCCCCTTAGAATGTAAGGATTACGAATGCCTTCATATGCTAGGCGGCTTTAAAGAGTCATTAACGGAGCATTGACAAACAGCGACAGGAGCAATTTGTGACAAACTCAAACTTGTACCTGCTTGCAAAGGTGCATACACAAAAATACCACAATTAGCATAAAAAGGTGTGTATAACAAAGGCTGAAAGCTGTATAGGGACATTCAATGGCAAAGCATGCGAGTATACAATTCACATCTTCAGCAGATAATTGTAAAGGTATGTATGTCAATAAGGGTGCATGCATATTGAAGACAAGGAAAGAAGGAAATCCTTACGAGAGACTTTTAAAGCTGTCAAATTTGTCTTTAAAAATATGGGTAGAATTCATGTTGAGTTCACTCTTTTTCGTTTCTCATTGACTCTTTGTTTCTAACTCTGCTTTGTTATTTTCTCTTTATTTATTGAATTTCACTACAACAAAAATACTTAACGATAATAGTTCACATTAATCTCAAAGCGAATTGAGCATTTTAAGTGGCGCCTTTAACCCCGTTACTTTATTTTTCGCGATTTTGACAAGTCTGACTTCAGCTCCCTTTTCGATTCAAAACAAACAAAAGGAGGAGGGAATATATAGGGTTGTTCAATAGGTGCGCTTCAACTTTTTTTCCGATAGGGAGGGCGAACGACGCAATATTCTTTATTTTTCGCTTGTCATTTGCAAACTTCATTAGTATACATTTCATCATGGAACGCTACACACTTGAGCAACGATTACAAATCGTGCAACTTTTTTAATAAAATAATCGTTCTGTTGCTGCTACTTTAAGAGCATTACGGCCATTTTACGGTCCATTTAACAAGCCGTCCCGTTTTGGGGTTATGTGAAGTCATTGGTCTACAGTAACAGGCCGGCGACGATTTGTGAGCTCAGAGCCAATATTGAACGCGAAATTGCTGGAATTTCGGCCGATTTATGCAAAAGACTGGTCGAAAATTAGGTTCAACGATTGGACTTCGTAAAACGTGCACGCGGTGGTCATGCAAAAGAAATCGAATTTCATACTTAAATGTAATTATATGTTCGAACTCGATAATAAAAAAAAAATTAGTTAAAAAAGTCAAACCGTTTGTGTTTTATTCAAAAAAGTTCAAAAGTTGAAGCGCTCTTACTGAAAAACCCTATACATGTTTGTGAAAATTCAGTGAATGGCTGGGCAATATTGGGATTTTTGAGATTTAAACTAAACAAACTAATGAGAACGAAGTGCCGGTGTTAAATTGTGAAAGCACAAATTAATATGCAGGTAAAGCCTCCAAATACTGTTTATTTGCATTTTTATGCGGAAGGCACCGCGGCGTTTGCATATAACATCTTGTGTTTGCTTGCTTCCATTGTTCTCGCATACTTTTCTTCTTCACAAACAAGTAATTCTCCTTCGTTTTGTTTGTTTATTCGTGCACTCTTACGACACAGCGAATTCGCAAGGCGCAATCTATTTCTCTATCTCGTACTTACCTACATACATATGTATATAAAGTAATTCATTCACTGAGAATTTAAAAATTTACTTAGAGGACGAGAAATCAAAAGCCAGCGAACTTTAGGTAGGTGCAATGGTTGAAGTGCACCTGGCACTCCTCAAGTAGCAATAAAGCGTCGTTTTGATACCATTATGAGACCTCCAACTAGCAGATATCTACAGCCAACCAGAGCTGTTTGAGCTGCTGAGCGGATGTTAAGTCTTATTAAATTCTCTGAGTATTCTACGCATCCGGCGGCCGCCGTAGCCGAATGGGTTGGTGCGTGATTACCATTCGGACTTCACAGAGAGGTCGTTGGTTCGAATCTCGGTGAAAGCAAAATTAATAAAAACATTTTTCTAATAGCGGTCGCCCCTTGGCAGACAATGGCAAACCTCCGAGTGTATTTCTGCCATGAAAAAGCTCCTCATAAAAATATCTGCCGTTCGGAGTCGGCTTGAAACTGTAGGTCCCTCCATTTGTGGAACAACATCAAGACGCACATCACAAATAGGAGGAGGAGCTCGGCCAAACACCCAAAAAGGGTGTACGCGCCAATTATATATATATATATATTCTACGCATCCACCGTAATCTAAGCCAGATTATCATAATGGTTGATGCGTGACTATCATTCGCAGAGGCAAAGGTTCGAATCTCCGTGCACTAAGCACCAAGTGATATAAAAAGTTTTTTCGGTCATCCCTCGCCTGGCAACTGGTGTAAGCGCAAATAGTAAGCGAGGTGAATAGTACATTTAGCGTGTATGGATCAGTAAAGTCTGAATCAAAGTGCCGGACGCAGACAACTTACTAATAATATATATGTACAGTAGGGCGGGTCGATTTAAAAATCGCTTATTGCTCTGTGAAAATCGTATTCTAGGGATCAAAATAAGAAACTTTGCCGAAGGAACCATACCTCTAAAACGAATTCTGATGTCCCCCAATTTGGGTCGAACAAAAAATCCTACTTTGACCCATTTAAAGTGCTCCAATCGGGTCCAAATGTATCACCGACCCCCACTAACTTTGGACGGCCGATCCACCCATGCCAGAGGCACACCCCCTGGAACTCCCCTGGGGGGTTCCCCATACAATCATTTCAAAATATAACCATTTTTGGCCTTTACATGAGAAAAGAAACTAAAAAGTTCGACCCAAATTTAGGGACATCAGAATTCGTTTTAGAGGTATGGTTCCTTCGGCAAAGTTTCTTATTTTGATACCTAGAATATAATTTTCACAAAGCAAAGGGCGATTTTTTTGACTCCCCACAAATCGACCCGGCCTAATGTACAGGGTCCGGCGCTCGAAGAGTAGCCAATTAAAAAGATCATAAATTTAGTTAGGAAAATTACTTTTATTCAATTCAAAGTAAATAATGTGTAAAAATAATACAAAATCAAGAATCCATTTACTTTTGCTCGATATGATCACCTTTTGCATTGGCTATATCCTTGAGACGGTCTAGAAATGAATCTTAAGCTGCCCGAATGTGACTTGCACGTATTTTGGCCCACTCGAGAGCAATGGCTTTTTTCAGCGCCCTGAGACTGGTGAATCTTTTAGTAAGGACTTTCCTCTCCAAAATGGCTCAAAGAGAATGATCCACTACTTTCCCGATAATATTTCGCATTTACCATCTGCGGTTACAGCGGCCTAAACCATGACCTGTGGCGGATGCTGCCTCCTGGTGACCAATCGATAACTCAAATTCTCGTATGAACGGTCGGTCAAATAAACCCTACGTTTTGGGAGTTTACGAATTGCTCAATTTGAAAAATTTTCTCGTCAGAAAACACAATGTTCTGAAATTGACCGCTTTCGGCCAAGTGAAGCAACTCTTTCGCTCTCTGAAGGCTGACTTGTTTCTCGCTTGGTGTTAAATCATGCGTCTGTTGGATCGGCTTGATTTTGAGATCATTTTTCAGTATGCGGCGGATGCTACGGCCAGATATTTTCAGTTCTTTCGCCAATTGATTGGCACTTTACCGGGGGTTTCGCTCAAGTCGCTTCTTCACTTTTTGAACCATTTCATGTGACGATGCAGTCTTTCGATGACCACCTCCATGACGTTTCGCGATGCTACTAGTATCGTTGTAACGAGTAATGGCGTGATAAACAAACACTTTATTTACTTTAAGGTGCTCGAGCTCACGAACAATCGCTGGTTGTGATTTTCCAGCTGAATATAATGCAATTACACTATTACGTTTGAAAATTATTACTAATTTTTTTTTCGCGTTTACTCTCGGCAAAATGCTTCCGCGCGCTTGTAAACAATGCTCTGGCTTGTCATTTAGCCAACTAACAGATAGCTAATGCCAGTGCATCAGCTGCGGAAAAATTCCAAGGAAAATTTCTAAGGATTCATTTCATTAGTGTGCATTGGAAAATTTGTTTCCAATATAAATATATAAATTACAGTACTCACTTCCTTTATTTTTTCTTAAAGTGCGATCAACTAGCACTGGGTCCATTGGGGCTCAAGTGGGAAATCTGTTGAAAGAAGAACTCCACTTTTATCTCTCCAAAATTTTAAAAACTAGTATGTGCGCTATTTTGTAAATGGCTCTTTTAGCGTGTATTTTTTTTGTTTTTGTTTTCTTTTTTTTTTTTGTAGCTGTTCAACTTAAAGTTTCTTCTGCATTTATTGTTGTTTTCTTTCTCATTGCTTCCAAATATTCTATGCAACGAACAAATTTTCCCACACACAGCCAAGTCGAACCACTTAGTTAAAGCAGCCATAAAAAACCACCGCAGCCACCAAAGCGGCGAAGATGATGCCAACATTGCGTTAACTAAAACTACGCATGCGCGCACGCACACACACGTCACACACACACGCTCACATGCATTCAGCAGATATTTAATCGAGCCACGAATGCGGCGGCATTGTTTTATGTAAGCAAACGGCGAAACAACCATGGCTGCAGCAACAACAGCAATAGCAACATCAGTTCATAATGAACCGTAACGGCAACATTAAATACAACAATAACAAAAACTAGCACATACAAATCGAAAATATAAGCAGCACTTTTTTCACACACAATCAACAGCAACAAAGCATGGCAACAACATATCGTAAGCATCGGCATCAACAGCAGAAGCAGCAGCAGCGGCAGCGGCAGCGGCATCGGTGGTTTACTAAAGACCGACCAACTCAACTCTGTCAGGTCAATGGTTTTGCCATTTTATCGCTAAATCATCTGGTAATCATTACTTATAAGTGTTGCACCGCGGCTGCTGCGGCTCCTGCTCCGCCACAGACGTGTTGCGGTAAATTACCGACAATAAAAACAATAAACATAACCACGACAACAACAAGAGTATCAACTAAATGCACAACAGTTACAACAACAATTTAGATAAAAGTACAAAAGAGCTGAATTATTGGCTTTAAAGTGGCAACACGCAAAAAGAGCATTAGAATTGCATGTTGTTGTTATTGTTGCTGTAGTTGTTACTGTTATTCTGTATACACACGCTTTTAGTAAATTTTATAAATTGTTATTTCCCTTTTTGCCCCACTGCTGCTACGAGTATTTGTGCTCTTGTTATTGTTTTTGTTGTTGATTTGGCCTTTATTGTTATTTTGACGCTCGAATGCTCCTCTTATCAGTTACTAATAGCGAACGGTGGCATTTTTTCGTCAGGCATTTCTCCCAGCACAACTTTTCTCCTAACACTACTTTTCCGCAATATTTTAAGTGAGCGAATGAATGCCTTTCTTATTCCACTGATTGAATGCGAATGCTTTGTGAAATGTTGCTGCTGTTAGCAAATGTTTACAATAAAGTCTTAAATGTTTAAGAAAATGGAAAATTTCTGTTAAACATCTAAGTTTTGTGGGTTGTTAGAAAGTCGGAATGCAGTGGGTGGAAAGGATCGGCGCGAACGAATAACTAAAGTTGTTAGACCTCTTAAAGGGGATAGAATATTTTCATAGACATAACAACTATTAGAAACAAAAATATAAAAACACAATAATGGTGAAAGGCATTATTTTTATTTAATAAAAAACAGGGCTTCAAATGTTTTTTTACAAGAAAAAAGCAGTATAGCAATCCATGCCCAGTGATTCAAATATTTTGGGCATTGTAATCAATTTTTCTGAAAATTGGTTCATTTGTGGACTTAAGTAGACTAAGAAGTAAATTGAAAAAAATAAAAAAATAATAATATTAGGTAGACGGAAAAGTAATGTCGTTTCTGTGCGTGTCAATGCTGCTTTACCATTTATGAATTCATTGCGTATTTGAAAGTCTTATCAAAGATATTTCAAAGTTAGAGGGGCATTTTAAGTTTCTTCTATTTTCCATCCTATTTCTATTTCTATTTTCCATCTATTTTCAAACACACAAACGAAACACAGGCATGTCTTTTATGTACAAATTAAACACAGCGAGAAAATGTCCCACCCGATCAGGATTACAATAACGAAAGTAGTGAAAGTTTCCCTTTTTGGCTATCCAGTTTAAGCCCAGCCGACGTTTTTTTATCCACTACAAAACCATCGAGGCGTGCACAAGTCTAAAAATTAGCATACACTAAAACAATAAACGTTACAGAGGATTTGAAATCATCATACTGGATAAAAGTTAATCAATCAGTTAAGGGATCATAGTTTTGAAAATTCTTTTCCATCGATATTTTGCATTAATAACCGTACACAAAATCGGTAAATTTTAAGAAAATTTTAAAAAAAGTATATCCATATATCCTTCCACTTTACAGAATTTTTTCAGGGCTGTAGGCCGTCACTATACACTGTCACACCGGACTCATCCACACCATCATGCGTCTATAAACTACCGTGCGTTCACAATATATAAAGCGATTATAAATGTTTTCACTTAAAAAAAAAGAAAAATTTTTAATTAAAAAAAAAATTTTTTTTTCGAAAATCAGTTTTTACGAAAATAAATGACCATTACGGGTTCGGATCTTGCGGTTCTTCGAGCGCACCACAGCTAAGATATATATATATATATATATTAGGGCGGGTCGATTTAAAAATCGCTTATTGCTCTGTGAAAATCGTATTCTAGGGATCAAAATAAGAAACTTTGCCGAAGAAACCATGCCTCTAAAACGAATTCTGATGTCCCCCAATTTCAAAATATCACCATTTTCGGCCTTTACATGAAAAAATCAGCTAAATGGCTATGTTTTTTCTTTATTTTTATTTATTTATAATAATATTTATTATTTATTTATAATAATATCTATTTTTTCTCTTAAGAAATTTATTTAGTCAGAACATATGTAAATGAAAAAAATAATTTAAGTGAGTTATAGAAAAGAAACTAAAAAGTTCGACCCAAATTAGGGTACATCAGAATTCGTTTTAGAGGTATGGGTCCTTCGGCAAAGTTTCTTATTTTGATCCCTAGAATATGATTTTCACAGAGCAATGGGCGATTTTTTTGCCTCCCCACAAATCGACAAGGCCTAATACTCAGTGCATCGCAACCCAATATCCTAAGTCTGATTCTGGCAAATGCAGGACAGCTGCAGAGAAAATGCTCTGCAGTGTCGTCACTCTCAAGACAGGATAGGCATATCGGGCTGTCTACGACCCCCATGAGAGCCATATGCTGACCACAGACGTTGTGTCCTGTGATTACACCCACCAGTACTCTCAGGTCTTTTCTGCTACCCCTACTTTGATATATTACCCCTCATTTATTACCCAAATTTTTAATGCATTAAAACAATAATTACCCGCTGAAGTAAATACCACCCTAACAGCTCACTTAAAGACTTCTTCGAAAATATTCAAAGCATTATTTCATATTCATATTTCATTATGTGATTACTTGAAAACTTATTGAAAATTATTCAAAACATTATTTGTTCACTTTCACTGCTTACGACTTGTCACTCAGGAATTGTTTGCCACAAACAATTTCGAAACATAATTAATGCAGTGTTGCTAATGTAATTTGGTCCGAAATTTATTATTAACATAGTTTAATTGAGTTCTTTCCAGCTGGCATTAAAAGGGTCTTTCAAATTACCGGCCTTGATATTGTTTTAAAATTAAAATAAATAAATAATTGGCACGTACACTTCTGTTAGGTGTTTGGCCGAGCTCCTCCTCCTATTTGTGGTGTACGTCTTGATGTTGTTCCACAAATGGAGGGACCTACAGTTTCAAGCCGACTCCGAACGGCAGATATTTTTATGAGGAGCTTTTTCATGGCAGAAATACACTCGGAGGTTTGCCATTGCCTGCCGAGGGGCGACCGCTATTAGAAAAATGTTTTTATTAATTTTGCTTTCACCGAGATTCGAACCAACGACCCCTCTGTGAATTCCGAATGGTAATTAAAATTAAACATATAAAAATTTAGATTCTTTCAAGTTTCATTATTTGTATTCAAAATACGTCTCTTAAATTATATGAGAAAAATGCGATAATTTAAATGTCCACCATGAACACCCCACCTCTAAAGGCAAAGCTCGCTAAATAGTCAATTCATGGATGCCTAATTGTTGAGAACGTTGAGATGGTGATGTTGGAGGTTGTTTGCGCTACAGCGGCAATTATCTAAACAGAATGCCCAGTTTTTGGTATGCCAGAACTTTTTCTAACCACGACAGCACCAGTTTCTTGAAATTTGTTCACTAACTTATGAATTGTCAAATGATTCCGACGATTATTTCCACCAAAAATATCACTAATTTCGCGATATGTTGTTCCCATGCTTTTATTCCACGTTTTAGATCAGACTTCCTCGATCCATATACTCAAAAGCTATTATGTACCTCTCTGTTGCGTTGGAAGTTAGAATATGCCGGCTTTATTTGGATTATTCTTAATAAAGAAATATTTTCAATATTATTCTTGTCATTTTAGTAGACCTGAACGTATTCAGGAAGCCTTTGTAAGTTCTGTGAATTCCACTGATCCAATTTCATCTTACAAAGATGGTGCTTCATCTAAAATCAAAAATCAAATCTAAAAATTTACTGGATAGTAGAAGAACTATTCACTTCCTCACTTTCGTTTCCGATTTGATAAGGAGCGGTTGACTACCCATCGCTACTCAAGAAAATTAATTTAAATATTCATTAGCAAAGCTTACAAAATCATAATATTTTCTGTTTTGGGATGGTCAGAACTAATTATGCTTCTAGTGCTCCGATTTCTAGAACCTTGAGAGAATTTAATTCGCTTTCAAATCATATTGGCCTAGATTTTTCTTCATCGAAGCACCACTTGGAAATGTTACTAAATGAAATTCCAAGTATTCTGTAATAATTTTCCCCTGTTAATTAGATAAAACGTTGCCTTTACTTTCACTTTACTTTATTTTTGGATGAATTATTTAGCATTGATCTCTTTTTCATAGTTTGTAAGAAATAATGTACTTTTAGAGTAGGTTAGGTTAGGTAGACCTGGCTGGCTGAAATCCATCACATAGGCCTATTGATCCTCAGTTGTACCAGATGGAAATTGACCTTTACGTTTCTTTGTAGTAGACACCATGTCATAAGTCTGCGTCTTTTGCGAATTTAAGTAAACTCTGATGCTCTAACTCCGAGATATATTCCAACTTCTCATATCGTAGAGCTCCTAAGCATTTTATTCGAGTTTTAGCTAATGCAGGGCAAAAACATAGAAGGTGTTCTAATGTTTCCTTCTCTTCCAGTTCATTGCAAATTCTGCCGTCATCATTGCTTGTAATTTCTAAAGACGAATCTGGTATTTATCTGCATTCTGTGTGCACTGATTTTCGCAGTTTTGCAAGAGGCTAGATTGTTCCACTTCCTAACTATCCGTTCTTTCATGTCCACAACGATATCATTGTAGATCGTCTTTAAGGCTTTTTATGTGTCGTTTGCTTCTTCAAATGGTATGTAGACCGCGCTCTTGGCAATCTTATCTACAATTTTATTCCCTGCAATAACCTTATGTCCGGCTACCCAATAGATATTCAGTCGTCTGTCTGAGGCCAATCTCTCTATGGCTTCCCTGCTTTAAAGAACATTTTTAGAAAAAATTTCATATAAGTTTATTGTTCTATCGCTGTATATATTTATTTTGGAGTTGTTCGATGTCTTTGCGATTGCTAATTATGCAGCCTTTCCCACAGCAAAGACTTCTGCTTGAAAGACACTGCAGTGATCAGGCAGCTTGAAGGGCTAAATGAATAAATAAATAAATCAAAATCGATCTTTTTCATAATAAGTTTCAAGAATTCCAGCATGTTTTTCTATAAAATTGTGTACGTGTAAAATTGTACGTCTGCCTACTTAAAACATATCAAAGATGACATAAAAAATGGTACCGTCTAGAAGTTATGCACTACTCACATCTAAGCATCACTTTGGAAAGGCCCTTTACTACGCGCGGCGCTGTGTGGCTGCTATCCTCAAACTCACATGCCTCGAAACAGCACCCAGATTATTTAACTGTTACACAAGGCTGCCTGTTAAAGGTAATTTATATTTAACCGTAAATTAAAATGTCATAAAACGCCATCAACTGCACATTCATCTGAGCTTATTGAAATCCCTCAATTATCATCCGCCGATAATCAGCTGCACCGAACAAAGGTCTTACACACGTCTAAGCACCCTAGGCGCTGTTGTTACAGCAACGTGCAACAGCAATAATTTTGCCGCCAAAACAGTCGTCCCAATGACAGATTGCCTGACTAACTGCATTTCGATATGACCTAAGGCAACAATAACGCAAACCAAGACAAGTGAGAAGTAGCCGAGAAGTCGCAGATAGAGGATTTGTGGTGTGAAAGTGGCGGCCGCAGGTGCATATGCATGAGGCAGCGCTAGACAAGTGCCATAAGAACTAAAGCAACAAAAATCTGGGAGGAAAAAAGAAAACAAAAATAATAGGAAAAAAATCACAAATCACAACAACACGATCGGGCAACAATTTAAGATTACTTCACCAGACAGCCAAGCGACTAGGCGAGCACGAGAACATGCTGCCCCGCCGCACAGCCGCTCGCCGCTGCCACTTGTGGCCAACGTGTCGTACATTTAGATTTGAAGCAGCCACAGTTGGCGAGCACTTTTGAGCGCCCTGAGCAAATATTCGCACGCTCCCGCACGCCGAAGGTGAATACAAAAAAAGTTTACAGCAAAAGCAAAAACAGCAGAAATCAAATGAAATTGTAGAAATGCACGAAATGCAATGCGATGCAATGCAGCACAATGAACGAATGCCCAAAAACCAGCGTCGTTTAAGCGCGGTGTGCAAGCAAAAGGCGAGCATTTTAGCGATTTCGTTTAGATTGCGGCGCATGCGCGACCGCCACGCTGATAGCAGCGCAAGTGTACGGGCCAGAATCACACAGCCGAAATTGGTGGAAAATTCATCTAAAAACAAAAACGAATGAAAAACGAGTATGTAAGTATGAATTCGAAAGAACATCGAAATAAATTTTATTTGTTTTTTTTTTTTACTGTTTCTGTTGTGCCGTGCCGTTGGTGTACGGTTGTGCGCATAAATAAATGCGCAACAACACGTGATTACAGTGTTTTACTCATATTATTCAGTGAACTTTGATTATTGTTGTTGTTATTTTTAGTGCTTATATACATACATACATTTTTACTGTTTGATTTTTGGCTTTAATGTTTTCATGTTATTGCTGTTGCTGTTGCCTGAGAACCACATGTGCATATATGGCCGCGCATGCGATCGCCCCACGCCACCATGCCACCAACGCCAACGTCGTCGCCGCTGCACGTTATTCACGCAAGCCACACGTTCATGCCACATGCGGCATGTGGCATGCAATATGCTGGCTAAAGTGTTCGAATGTGAGCTTTTAGCGTATTATTGGTTTTCTATTCACTTGTTTCTCTACATTCATACACACGTACATACATACACTGTTGGAAAAAATTAAGGCAGAACAATGACTATTTTGTTGAAATTTTTGAATGACCGCATTTTTGTGAAAGCATTATATCGAAATTAAAAACAAAAAAAAATTTTTTCTTCAGAACATATTTTTAACCGCTCGCCCATTTTGATTAAAGAAAAGGTACCGATTTGCTCCAGTTTAGAAGTTGAAAACACTTTATCAATACCACAAAATATGTAAGCACTTATCGATTCGATTGCAATAAATCACGCAATTGTAAAATTTATTTAACCCTCCGTTAGGCACCCAGGTCTGGCCAGACAGGCTTGAGATACCAGGTAGATTCCTAAAATAAAATTTTCCATCGATTTATGGATATAACCTTTTAAAAAGGATTCTCGACAGAATGAAAAAAGGCCATACCCGATTGCCCAACCTAAGGCTTTAAAATAAGTGGTCAACGAAGGGTTAAATATCTATTGATAAAATTTGCTTTAAAATCCTCTGCGAGAAAGTGGCTTCGGAGATACATCAACTTTTTAAAACGAATACAAAAATTTAAAGTAATTTAAGTTTATTGGATAAGAATGAATTTTTAGTATTTCCTGCGTGAAAGTGACGTATAAACTTTCCAAAGAAAAGAATTTAAAAATACTTTATAGGAATAATAAGAAAAGTTTATAATATGAATAAGAGGGCAATAAAGCAGTAAAGTAAGGGGGTCAATAATGTTTGCAACTGAAATATATTAGGTGCGCAACTAAGTTCTCGCTGTTTCTTTTATGCCCACTTACTGTGGGCAAAAAGTGAGGTGAATTTGGTTGTAAAATGAAAAATCTTTATTCTTGTAAATCAAAATAATCCCCTCTCGATGAAATACACTTATGCCAACGATTTTTCCAATCCCCGAAACATGCCAAATAGTCCATTTCCGGTATAGGCATCAGCACGTTCTTCGATTCAGCTTTTATCTCCTCAATCGACTCGAAACGCGTTCCCCGGAGTGGTCTCTTGAGTTTTGGGAATAGCCAGAAGTCACACGGAGCCAAATCAGGCGAATACGGTGGTTGCGGAACGATATGCATAGAATTTTTGCCGAAATGGTCACGAAGAACGGGTGCAGGTGAGACGGTGCATTATCGTGATGCAAAAGCCAAGAGTTGTTGGCCCATAATTCTGATCTTTTTAGACGAATTGCTTCACGTAAACGACGCATAACGCTCAAATAATATTCCTCATTAACAGTTTGGCCAGGTGGAAGGAATTCATAATGCACCACACCACGAAAATCGAAAAACACTCTCATCATGACCTTTATTTTTGAACGACTTTGACGTGCACCTTTCGGTCTGGCCTCGCCTTTAGCACGATATTCGCTTGATTGGTCGGTTGCTTCAGGGTCGTAAGCATAAATCCAAGTCTCATCTCCCGTAATGATGCATTTGAGCTTGTCCTGATAGTCTGAAAGCATTGTTTCACACACATCAACACGACGACTTTTTTCCAAGAAATTGAGAGTTTTCGGTACCAAACGAGATTTGACTTTTCGTAGGCCCAAATGGTCTTTCAAAATGGTTTTCACAGATCCTTCTAATATTCCGATCATATCAGTAAGGTCTTTAACAGTCAACCGACGATTTTTGAGCACTAACTCCTTCACTTTATTGATGTGTTGGTCATCTGTTGACGACGATGGTCGGTCGGAGCGCTCCAAGTCATCAACACGTTCTCGACCCTCTTCGAAGACTTTGTACCACTTATAAACATTTTTCTGCGACATGGTCGAATCACCAAATGCCTTCTGCAACATGCTAAATGTTTAAGCAGCCGAAATTTCATTCCGCAAACAAAATTTGATGGCACTTCTCTGCTCAATCAAATCAGACATTGTAAAAATCGAAAAATGCACTCTTGGTCGTTTGGTAAACACAAGCGTAAATATATTACTGATAATGACATTCACATGAAAGTTGGCCCAGATGTTATTAACAGTGCTGCCAACTCATGAAAAAAAATCCCGCGAAGTTTGACAAATAAATTCACCTTACTTTTTGTCCATAGTAGACAACTTTATTCTGAAAAACTGGTTACAAGTGAATCATTGAAAATATTGCCCATAGCTGGCTATTACTTTTCCCCATCTTTCTGGTAGATCTCGTATACTGGTCATTTTTTGAGGCTATCCACGGTTGAAGCCATTTTTTGATGTCTTCATATGAAAGGAACTGCTGGTCAGTTAGACCATGTGCCATCGATCGGAGCAGGTAATAATCGAACGGCGCAGTATCTGGAGAATATGGTGGTGGTGGGGTAGGATTTCCCATTTCTGCGTCCAGGTAGGTTTTAACGGGTTTGACAACGTGAGGCCGAGCGTTGTCATGCTGTAAAATCACTTTTTCGTGCCTCTCCGCGTATTGCGACCGCTTCTCGCGCAAAGCTCGGCTCAATCGCATCAACTGAAGTCGATACCGATCCCCAGTGATGCTTTCGTTTAGTTTTAACAGTTCATAATAAATAACACCAACTTCATCCTACCAAATACATAGCATAACCTTCGCAGCGCGAATATTCGGCCAAGGCGACGACGTAGAAGCATGAACGGGAAGTCCCCATGACTTTATTTTCTTTGGATTGTTGTAATGAAGCTATTTTTCATCACCCGTCACGATGCGATGAAGAAAATCCTTCCTCCCTTCCTCCCTTCCTTTTTTGCCGCTGGAGCAGTTGTTCACAGGCGAAAAAACGACGTTCAACATCCCTTGGTTTTAACTCATAAGGAACCCAAGCCCCCTGTGCCTGAATCATTCCCAAAGCATGCAATCGCTTGAAAATGGATTGGCGGGTAAGTCCTAATACTGAAGCAAGCTCTTCTTGCATTTGACACGGATCCTCATTGAGCAATGCTTCCAATTAAGCGTCTTCGAAGGTTTTCGGCCTTCCTTCATGCGGATGGTCGTCAGCATTAAAATCACCGTCTTTGAAGCGACGGAATCAATCTAGGCACGTTGTTTCACTCAATGCAGCATCTCCATAAACTTTTTGCAGCTCTCGATGCGCTTCAGCTGCCGTTTTTCCTGAAAGAGGAAAATCAACACTTCCCGCAAATGACGGGTATTCAGCACAAAATCAGACATTTTAACAAAACCAAAAGTATAAGATACCAAAACAAAATCATTAATTTGTCGAAGCAGTTTGTTTACCATTCTATATGTCTAGGATTGGTTTATGATGTTTAGGTTATGTTAGAATCGACTAGCACACACTGCTGGTAGCATCTATTGACAAACAGCGAGAACTTAGTTCCATACCTAATAGATTGATTTACCCTATTTTCTACAAGGAAGTGCCGAGTAATTGTTCCAAAAATAATTTAAATAAAATTAATTAAACAATAAGAATTTATAATAAGGTTTATGAATTATAATTAATTACAATAGGATGGTAATAATATTTTATAATTGAAATATAAAAAAGAAACTGAGAAAATATTTACATTTTTTTTAAATTTTTTTGAAAAATTTTAACCTTTTTGCACTGGAATTGGTTTTGCTTATTTTCTGCAAAAAAGTGGCAAGTATTTTTTTCCAAAAAAAAATTTCAGAAAAATTTAAAATAATAATAAGAATATTTATAATAAGAATAATTAATTATGATTGATTAAATTTTTATTTCTTTTGCAATAGGATAGTAAAGGGGCCAGTAACATTTCCAACTGTAATATAGAAAGGAAACTACAGAAATTTTTATCAAAGCCCAAATTGTATGCTCAATTTTTATGCCAGCATTAATTTTCCCTATTTTCTACGAGGAAATGCCGAGTAATTTTTCCAAAAAATAAATAATAACTGAATGCAAAATAATAATTTATAATATGAATATAAAACTATAATTAATTACATTTTCTTAATAGCAGCGTAATTATATTTTTAACTGAAATATAGAAAAGAAACTGAGAAAATTTGGTTTTTGTTTTCTTTTTTCAAAAAATTGTATCAAAGTCCTAATTTTATGCTCGACTTTTGGGCAGCAATTCACTTCCCCTGTTTTTTCGTGGAAGTGCCAAGTAATTTTTCCAAAACAAAAAATTTCATAATAAAAATAATTTATTATAAGAATAATTGACTGTAAGTAACTAATTTTTTTTAATAGGGCCCCAATAACATTTCCAAAAGAAGTATAGAAAAGAACTGAGAATAATAGGAATATTTAAGAACAAGAATAAGGGAGCAATAAGACAATAAGGTAAGAGGGACGGTAATATTTAAATCTGGTATATAAAAGGCGGTTCAATTTCAAGGGCCGATGTTAAATGGGAACCACACCTAAATGTCCAGTTTTTTCTGCATTTCATTTAACATTTTTCAATTTAAGACTAACTCAATCCGAACCATGGAAAGATACACAATCGAGCAACGCGTTCAAGTTATTCAGGCTCATTACGAAAACGGGCGTTCAAATCAAAATGTATATCGCGCACTTTTAAAGAAAATCACCTTCAGTGATGAGGCACATTTTCACCTCAGTGGATTCGTCAATAAGCAGAATTGTCGCATTTGGGTGAATGATAATCCAATAGTGATTGCCGAAAAACCAATGCACCCACAAAGAGTGACTGTTTGGTGCGGTTTATGGGCCGGCGGCATCATTGGGCCGCATTTTAACCAAAATGAGGCCGGTCATGCAGTTACAGTGCATAGTGTTCGCTATCGTGAGATGATAACGAACTTTTTATGGCCCGAATTGCAAGATATGGATGTGGACGATATCTGGTTTCAACAGGACGGAGCTACTTGTCACACAGCCAATGAAACAATGGCTCTTATGCGCGAAAAATTTGATGGCCGAATAATCTCACGTCACGGCGATCTCAATTGGCCGCCAAGATCATGTGATTTAACCCCGTTGGACTTCTTTGTTCGGAGTTATTTGAAAGAAAAGGTGTACGTCGATAAGCCAGCAATAACTCAAGAGCTAAATGATAAGATAATTCGGCACATTAACGACATAGAACCTCAATTACGCCTCAGCGTCATCGAAAATTTGGACCATCGGATGGAGGTGTGCCGCCGAGGCCGCTGCGGCCATTTGGCCAATATTTTGTTCCAAACGTAACTGAGCCATACTAATATTATCATAATAAAGAGAAATGACAATAATTTTTGAAAAAAATTGTATTTTATTCAAAATCAAAATCGGCCCTTGAAACTTAACCACCCGTTAGAAAAGAAACTGAAAAATTTTTAATTGTTTTTTTATTTATATAAAATAATTCAAATTTAAATTATGTAAGAAACTTCTTTCTCAAAATGTGCTAAAAAATGTTATCGAGAAAGGAATTGCATCTACGATTTGCACGCATTTAAGTCCAAAATTGATTTTCGAGAATATTCCATGGTCCAAACAAGCGTGTTTTTCTTTAATTTGTGACTTCTGTATCTATTCTTCAGAGGTGAGATTTTTTAAAGTAATTATTACCAAAAACGAGAGTAATTTTTCTAAAAAAAAATTTACATAATTTAAATTTTTTTTTGTTTCCAAAATTGTACAATATTTGACAGTTTTTAACGCTTTTTCTTAGTCTAATCGATATTACTTTCCAATTGGTACCGTTTAGCACGAGAAAGAAAAGACTGGACGGCGTGGTTAAACTTGTCAAAATCGCGTGGGCGGTTATCGCGCCAATCAAGAAGAAGAAGTGATTTCGCAATTGTGTCCAACGGCAAGTGAAGCGCTGCCTTCACTGTATACATGTTAGAAAGATGAAGGCTTCTTGCTAGTCTTTCCTTTGATATGCAAGGTTAAGCGGTTGCCGGAGCTCTAAGGATTTTAGTAGGAAGGATGATAGGCTACAATTGTATTGCTGCGCTTAGATGTTCGTTGCTCAAAGGGAACCTTTTCAAAAAAGTGTTTTCATCAATTTTCTGCTTTCTGTTAGATAGCTCAGCCTGCTATGTGACTCTGAAACTTAAGAAATTCAAACCATGCAAAAATGATTTATGAATATTATTATTTCGCGGCTATGAAGTAACAAAAATTTCTAAATAATTTCATCAGCTAGAAACACTTGGTTTTCTCCATCGATCTTATCTAATATTTTCATAGAATTCGTATTAAAAATAAAATAAATTTATTGCTATGCAAACACAAAATAAAGCAGAATGTAAATTTTAGAGCCAAGATAAAAAAATTACTCATACGCCCCGGACCAAAAGGGTTTAGATAAATTGAAGTTTTATATTATATTTAAATGGTCTAATTTAATTGGCTGAAAAGTCTGATTAATTTTTTTATTACTCTATTCCTAGATGTTGTACATCTTTTACGTGGAAAAAACACGCAACACCATCAGGGAAGAAAACTATCAAAAAACGAAAATTTCAGTCGCTTCAAATTTTTACTTTATTATACTAAAATCAAATGCATTAAATATGAAATATTCATTAAATTTCATTGCATTCAATTACCTTTCATTCCATTCCATTTCATTTTGTTTCCATTCCATTCCACTCGTACTTCGCGACCACCGCGGCAATACGCGGCATGCATGCAAAGGCGAAATATTCATAGATATTTAAGCACAAATCCACCAGCAAAACACATTCCATCCTTGCATACACAAATATTTACATACTTACATATGCACATATGTATGTATATTGCAACTATGCTTTAGCTGTATGCACTCTGATGACAGCTTCGTTGATGTTTATATGTTTTTGGCGATTCCCACTGTGAATGCATTAGTGATCCAGCTGGGCCATCGGTAAGAAGAAGAATAATATGAAAATTCGAATCAAAGCGCCGTTGCAATATCATGTCTACGTGCCACACGTTACCATATTCAATGTATGTACATATGTGTGTGTGCTATTTATGCATTTGAATATGCGCAATAATACAAATCAGCGTGCTGCACGAACCACACATGTGCCACAGCAAAAACAAAGAAAAAACGAAAAAGAAATCAGAAAAATTTGCAAGGAAAAAACTGTGCTTATTTTGTTTCCAAATAAAATACAAAAATAGCATTAAACTGCAATAGGGGAAAACAAATGTAAAAAACAATCGTTGCAATCACAAATAATCTTACACTTTTATATGTTTGGTGGCTTATGAAAGGATAATGCTTTGTAATTTCACGGACTTTTTTAGGTTTATTTTCTTTAATCATATTTGTTTGTTTTTATTTTTCATATAACTCTTTTTGATTTTGCTTGTGAAATGTTGTGTTATGTTATGTTATGTTGTGTTATGCTATGTTTTTTTCCTTGGTCTCTACGCGCTTACTGCGTTTCGAGTAGTTTATTATTTCAATTAATTTGTATTTTAGTGCAAATATTTTTCTACATATGTGTGTGCAGTATGACATTCAGATAGATTAGAAATATTTTCGATTACATTTTATAGTTTAACAAAGCTAACTGAAATAAAATAAAAGCCTTCGATTGGATACAAGCAGTTTATTAGTTATTCTACTATATTACTATTATGATTTAGTCATGAGATAGGATTGTTTGAAGTATTGAAGTTTTTTAAATTACCGATAATTTTTGACGAAATCACTGAATGATGTTATGAAACTAGGTTACTTAGCAATTTGTTTAATATTAAATGCTGGAATATCATATTATGCAGAGAATGTTCCGTGTCTCTGTCGTGCATTGTGAAAGCGTGCGCAGTCGTGAAAAATATGATGCATACTCTGCACAGTGAGTTGGTCACACGGGCACCAGTCTTTGTCAATGATTTTGAATCGCTTCAAGTATGCCTTATTGAAACCATGGCCAGTAAACAGCTGTGTCAATTCGAATGATATCCCAAAGAGTTGTCGGTATAGTTGCGTATCTTCAAGAGAATAATTCTTTCTTTTCTTTGTATCTTCAAGAATTGTGAAGAAAGTCTTCGTAATGGAGCCAGTGGTATCGTCGGCATACTCCTATTGCCATGACTCAAATATTTTAGGACGAATTTGCCGTATAGCGCAGCTTAAAGGAATGCAGGAAATGTTATATTATGTTATGTTATGTTATGTTATGTTATGTTATGTTATGTTATGTTATGTTATGTTATGTTATGTTATGTTGCATATGTTATGTTATGTTATGTTATGTTATGTTATGTTATGTTATGTTATGTTATGTTATGTTATGTTATGTTATGTTATGTTATGTTATGTTATGTTATGTTATGTTATGTTATGTTATGTTATGTTATGTTATGTTATGTTATGTTATGTTATGTTATGTTGCATATGTTATGTTATGTTATGTTATGTTATGTTATGTTATGTTATGTTATGTTATGTTATGTTATGTTATGTTATGTTATGTTATGTTATGTTATGTTATGTTATGTTATGTTATGTTATGGTATGTTATGTTATGTTATGGTATGTTATGTTATGTTATGTTATGTTATGTGATGTTATGTTATGCTATGTTATGTTATGTTATGTTATGTTATGTTATGTTATGTTATGTTATGTTATGTTATGTTATGTTATGTTATGTTATGTTATGTTATGTTATGTTATGTTATGTTATGTTATGTTATGTTATGTTATGTTATGTTATGTTATGTTATGTTATGTTATGTTATGTTATGTTATGTTATGTTATGTTATGTTATGTTATGTTATGTTATGTTATGTTATGTTATGTTATGTTATGTTATGTTATGTTATGTTATGTTATGTTATGTTATGTTATGTTATGTTATGTTATGTTATGTTATGTTATGTTATGTTATGTTATGTTATGTTATGTTATGTTATGTTATGTTATGTTATGTTATGTTATGTTATGTTATGTTATGTTATGTTATGTTATGTTATGTTATGTTATGCTATGTTATGCTATGCTATGTTATGTTATGTTATGCTATGCTCTGTTATGTTATGTTATGTTATGTTATGCTATGTTATGTTATGTTATGTTTGTCATGTGGCATGACTCGCACACGCTGTGTTCTGTTTTTGTATGTACATATGTATACGATGCCCTCTAGTAAAAAAGTAGGAGGGCTAATAAAAATGTCTGTACCTGCTTTGATTTTGATGATTTTCTCGAGTTCAAATCTACTGCGATAAAAATTATACGCAAGGACTTTTCAAGCTGGCTAGATACGAAAATAAAAGTTTCTCCTTCATAAAAATGCAATAGATTTTACTTAAAATTAATAGGTAATAAAATTAATATTATCTAGATGTTTATATTTATCTTTGAAATGTTGCCGCACAATTTTGAAGGAATCAAAAAATTATAGAAATTGGAATAATTCTTTCTTTTCTTTGTGCTGAGATTAAAGAGAAATTAAATCCCTTTTAAGTGTTAATATAATCGTTAACGGATGCCCGGTGGAATTGGTGGAAAGCTTCTGCTCCTTGGCAGACTGTGCTATTACGGCAGACGGTGAAGTAAATAGATGAAGATGTCAACTGCTGGCTAAACAAAGCAAAGGTATCGTTCAGTATGCGCGAGTTCGCTCATCTCCAGGCTCAATAAACTGCGAACTGTGAAGTCTGTATTGTCTCTCTAATATGGCAAGTCTCTAACACCATCACACAGAGGCTACAAACTCTCGTCAACAAATGCAGATGCCGACATCATTCGGGACGGCGCAAAAACAACAGACCAGAACAGGTACGATGGAAGAGTCTTGTCGAGGCCCTATGCTCCCGAGCGAAGTGAACAAATCTCAAATGCTTTACGTCCGATTTTAACGATTATATAAGGCTTTTAAAATTTAAAATAGAAAAGTTTTGTATAGAAATTTTACAACTTTAAGTTTAAACAGCCTGATCAATTTTAAAATTAATTGCTGAAACTGGGCATTAATTTTCTAAAAAAAAAATTTCGTTTTTAGAGATTACATTTTTTGGCCGAAAATACAACTTTTTTTCTGGAGATATAATATTTTACAAAAACAAAGAAAAGTCTGGCAACACGGCACGAAACCAACTAACCAGATATTAGACACCGGAAACTTGTGTTTCTTGGAAATTTAGTTTTTTGTAAAAACAAACCAAAATCTGGCAACACTGCACCCAACCCAACTGGTCAAATATTAGACACCGGCGCTTTATTTTTTTTTTTGGAAATTTAGTTGTTGGCAAAAACAAAGAAATCTGGCAACACTACACCCAACCCTATTAATTTTCTAAAAATAAATTTCGTTTTGGCGATCTAGTTTTTTAGTTGACAATAAAAAACTTTTTTCGAAAACTCGGGTTCCTGCAAAAACAAAATAAGGCCGACAACACTGTTTCCAACCCAATAAATTTTCTAAAAAAGCATTCGATCTAGTGTTTTGGTCGAAAATATTTTTTTTCCGAAAATTTGGGTTTTTGCAAAAACAAAAAAGTCTGGCAACACTGCACCTAACCCAACTAGCCAAAAATTAGGCACCGGCACTTTATTTGTTTTTTGGAAATTTAGTTTTTGGCAAAAACAAAAAAAAATCTGGCAACACTGCACCGACCTTATTATGTTCTAAAAAACTTTTCTTATTGGAGATTTAGTTTTTTATTTGACAATAAAAAATTGTTTCTAAAAAATTTGAGTTTTTGCAAAAACAAAAAAAAAACTGGCAACCCTGCACCCAACCCAATTGGCACCGGCACTTTGTGTTTTTCTCAAATTTAGTTGTTTCAAAAGAAAATTCTGGCAACACTGCAGCTAACCCAATTGGCCAAAATGATATATCTAGAGAAGTTTTTAGTAGCACATATTTCATTACCCTGTAGCATTTTAGAAAGAAAACATAAAAACCCAATCTGAATATTAGCATCTAACGAACAGCGGAAAGTGCCCAAAATACGTCATACATTCAGATTTACTTACAGGCACAATTAAGCACATCTGTGCATATAATAAATCACAGCTCACCAGCTCCGAATTTATTTCCATAAAACCGAGTAATTGACTATTTCAACCACGTTGCATTTTCACTTACTCCATCAATTTTAAATACCAATTTCCATATGTTTGTAGATGAACTGCTAATTTCTGTTTTATTTTCCACCAGTTAACTTTGTCACCGATCATTCGCCTTCGTATGAGACGAGATTGCGCATACCCTCCGGTGCTTTATTGCACGTTTGCCACTAATGAACTCGATGTTTGAGCAAAAGTCAATACAAAGGTGCAGGCAATTGACCCAACGATGATACTCGTATCCCCAAAACCATGGCTAATTTCCGAAGTAAACAAACAAGCGATTAAATGTACGAAAATTTAAAGATAACCCTAAGTTAGTAAAATATTGGAACTATGAGCAACCATATGTATGTATGTGTGTACCTATGTATGCACATACCAAGCAAGCATACAAAATTAGCCACATATACCTACGTACATATGTGTGTGTGTGAGTATGAGCGTTTGCCTCAAGCGTGAACTTGGTGTGCAGTGCGCATGCGCATCTTGGCTTCACTGGACGATTGGTGATTTGCGACTAGCTATTGGCGGCAGGCAGCTAGCGGTTGGCGTGTGAAGCGTGTCAAATGGACTTCACTGTTACTACGTATCATAATTTTTGCAAATTTTTATATTACTTATTTACGTGGAATTGTTTGCTTTGCTGCTATTACTACTACGGCATTTTCCCCCTAATTTTGTATCCCGTTATTGCATGCAAGCAACCATAAATAGCATACGCGGCTGGTGACCTGAGGTGTTTCTAAGTTCGACGATTCCGGCGTTGGCCTCTGGCATATGTGCGCGTGTGAGATTTAACGCTTATTAGCACCGATTGCGGGTGAGTGGATTGCGAGAATTGAGATATTATCAAAATAAAATCAAGTGAAAATCAAATTTAAAAAATTTAATAGAACATAACGTTTATTTCAGGGTTTAAAGAGCCCTTAAAAAGCTTAGAAGTGGAAACCTCTAAAAAATGTAAATCTAAAAATCAATATTTTAAAGCGCCCGCCGTAGTCGAATAGTTTTCTGCGTGACTACCATTCGGAAGTGCACAAAGCTCGCTGTAGGCACGAAATGTCAAAAATTATGGAAAATATTTGTTTCTAATAGCGGTCGCCCCTCGGCGTTAAAAATAACTCATAAAAACAACACATCTGCTGTTCGAAGGTAACGTGAAACTGTACGTTCCTTCATTAAGGGAATAAACCTACCAGATTTGCTGCAGACAGTGTACTGCGCCACACAGAAAAGACGGTAAATTTGAGAAGATCACTTCTGAGACTCTCTTCCACGTACAGTTATGTTACTCTGGTCACGTAAGCCACCACAACAGAGTATATCTCACAAAGTGTAGATGGATTTACATCCGCATTGAAAATCTAAGTCTTTCTTTTCCCTGTCTAATTTAATAATTATAGAAGAAGATAGCAGAACTCTGTGTGTCTGTGTAAATCTAGCTTTCCTTTGTTGTGATAAGAAGCTCTTTAGGTCTCTACTCCATTCTGTATTCAGATACAGTTGAAGCAAATTATTAATATGTAAAAAATCCACACAATGGGCTCGTCAAACTTTTCCAACAAAAATTGGAATTTGCAGAATGATTAAGAGTTTATAATGGCAAGGAATATACTTCTTCATAACTTCCAGGCCGCCTTTTGACGCAGCAGATATGTACGACACCCAGTACTTCTTCGCGAGCCACATCGCATTAAAGCGTAAGACAGGGATTGCTTCACATTATACCTTATCATTCAGGGCCATGTCGACCCAAACATACGACATTTAACAGCACTTATCCAAAATAAGCAACAAAACAGCCCAGAGATCACTCAGAAATCAAGTTATACTGCTTTCCCATCACTACTTTCCTCACAAAAAATCTGCTTGAGCTTAGACAATAGTTAAAAAAATTAAGAATAGAATTACTGGCTAGAGTTGAAGAAAATTTTCACACAGAGCTTCCATACTCTTATTACTTACTTTACAATCGACAATCGATTGTCGCTTTCGGCCGAATCTAAAATATTGTGCCATCTAGCTGGGCTTGTTGCTTGCTGGCGCCAGTTAGTGACACTGAGTGCTGTCAGGTTATGCCTCACTTGACCTCCCCAACGTAGATTAGGTATTCCTCTTCCTCGTCGTTTACCAGTGGGTTCCCTATCGAAGTACTGCTGCGCCGAGCAGCGGAAAAAAAGAAGAGAGGCAGGGTTTTCTTCATCGCATCATGACGGGGGATAAAAAATAGATTCATTGCAGTAATTCAAAGAAAAGAAAGTGATGGGGACTACCCGGTCATGCTCCTACGTCGTCGCCTCGGCCGAATATTCACGCTGCGAAGGTTATGCTATGTATTTGGTAGGACGAAGTTGGTGTTATTTATTATGAACTGTTAAAACTATGCGAAACCATCACTGGGGATCAGTATCGCCATCAATTGATGCGATTGAGCCGAGCATTGCGCGAGAAGCGGTCGCAATACGCGAAGAGGCACGAAAAAGTGATTCTACAGCATGAAAACGCTTGGCCTCATGTTGTCAAACCCGTTAAAACCTAACTGGAAGCACTGAAATGGGGAATCCTACCCCATCCGCCATATTCTCAAGATACTGTGCCGCCCGATTATCACCTGTTCCTACCGATGTCACATGGTCTAGCTGACCAGCAGTTCCTTTCATATGAAGACATCAAAAAATGGCTTGATCCGTGGATAGCCGCAAAAGATGAACAGTTCTACCGCGACGATATGCGAGATCTACCAGAAAGATGGAAAAAAGTAGTAGCCAGCGATTGGCAATACTTTCAATGATACACTTGTAACCATGTTTTCAGAATAAAGTTGTGTTTTCATAAAAAAAAACAGCGAAAACTTAGTTACACACCTAATAAAACTTGGTGAAGCCATGCATTTTGAGATCGAAAGTCTAATCATCCATAAAATATTTTAGAATATTTTAGCAACATAAGAAACGAGTGCTGATCTGTATGAGATCTCTGCCCCAATAGCCAAGTTAAACTTCGCCAAAGTAGGTCTTGTCTGTATTGTATATTTGCGTGGACTTGCTGCCGTATTAGCAACTCATTTGTCCGAGCTTCATTGTATGTATATCAGCTTTTCTAATATGTTTCCTATAGAAAAATACATACATACATACATTAGTTAAGAGATGTACTTACACACATTGGTTAATAGTTAAATAATTTCCGGAAAGCTAAAAACTAATATCTGTCGAAACGAACTGAATGTTTGTTGGCTTGTTTATTTATGTTTCTTAAAAGTGTTTCAGACACATCGTATCTATGGGCACTGCATTACTTCTAAGTGTGGTCAATAAAAATTTAATATCTTGTTTTTATTTACCAACAAATAAAAGCAGAAAAATCGTTAGCAAATGTAGACAAAACAGTGATTAGGCATATGACTAAATGGCTAAATGACCAAACAGTCAAATTGGTAAATTGACGAGTTAGTATGTCGTTAAATTTGCAGCACGAAATACTTATGTACGAAAAGCAAAACGACAATGGCTGTAGGAAAAAGTAATAACATAAGAGCACTGCTTGTAACGGTTAGGCAGTTAAAATTGATAACCAAAAACAATATTAAAAAAGGAGGAAGAAGAAGAAAACAGCCGAAAACACTTAGCGAGTAGTGAGGAAGTAGTGGGTCAGCGAGCCAGCCGTGGACCGCGGACTGCGGACCATTTGATGGTAAATCATGCACAGCGAATGCAACGCTGCGGCTGGTCGACGACAACAATAGACGACGACAGCAACATTAAGTAACTGCAAGATGTAGCAGTGAGCGCTGAGAAAGCTGGGAAAATGTTAACAGCCTGGTTGTACTCTGCAATAGCAGCAGTTTGGGATATCATTGTATCGTAATTGTTGGACGGTGCATTTCAGCACACATTCGTATGTACATATGCACTTACAGTTGCGAGCATGAAAAAAGCAGTACACTTAAACTTTACTTTGAAGTCATTTATTTCTTCCTTCTAAATCATACAAATGAACATGTTCATGCCAAATATCCACGAAGAATCAAGAGACTTATGCGGCCGCCGTAGCCGAATGGGTTGGTGCGTGATTACCATTCGGAATTCACAGAGAGGTCATTGGTTCGAATTTCGGTGAAAGCAAAATTAATAAAAACATTTTTCTAATAGCGGTCGCCCCTCGGTAGGCAATGGCAAACCTCCGAGTGTATTTCTGCCATGAAAAAGCTCCTCATACAAATATCTGCCGTTCGGAGTCGGCTTGAAACTGTAGGTCCCTCCATTTGTGGAACAACATCAAGACGCACACCACAAATAGGAGGAGGAGCTCGGCCAAACACCAATTATTTATTTTTATTTATTTATCAAGAGACTCCAGATGTGTAGAGTTTATAAATCTGGCAACTACGTAAACAGTTCTTTATTGGCGACGTTAAGTGCAACATTAATTGCAGTGCCTTCAATTTTTTCGCACTTTCAAAAAATCATTTTTTTTTCTTTTTCTTAATGTACATACAAATATCTATTTAATATCGTTCCGGTGAATATTTTTGAAGTTGCACGCAAATTTTAAAAGGCGCTTCAGAGTGCTTGAAATGGCTTTCCAACCTTTAAGCGCGTTTTTCTCAAAATGGTGGCCAGCATTACTCGAAAACGGCTAAACCGATTAGGCTCAAAGTTTAACACGAGCTTCTTAAATATATTTTTTAGTAACTAATCGAAGATTTTTTCTTACCGATTAAAAAAATTTTTTTTTATAAACAATTTAAGACCGAAATTTTGGTCAGAAATCATTTTTTTTTTTTGGGAAACTGCCATTTTGCGGGGAGGAAATGCCAACAGAATGGGTCTATCAGCAGGATAAGTAACCTAAACACACGATTTGAAAGGCCACGGATTGTTTTCGCGCAAACAAAATTGAGGTTATTCAATGGCCTGCTCAATCCCCCGAGCTCAATCCCATAGACAATTTGTGGGCGTACTTTTTTGTTTTTGTCGAGACAGACTAGCAAGTGTAGCACTGAGCCACAATTAAATCCATTGTACTGCACTCGGATTTTATGTCTATTATGTCTACCGACATATTTCAGCCTGGTTTTACAGGACGCGACTACCCTTGAAGTGGTTGGGGAACTGTCTAAGGCCATGAGCGCAGCTTGGCTGTCGCTGCAGACACATATAGATAGATCTGCCTCTCCATCTGTTTTCCGCAACAAAGTTCATCACTTCTTGAACAGCATACACCTCCGCTTGAAGCACAGATGCATGCATTCCAAGACCAAAGTTGAGCCTCTGGCAGCACCCCACTGTATATCTTGTCAAGCACGACTCTGGATGGCATGGAGTCAAGGGGCATGGCAAGGGCCATTGGATCTAAGTCGATGCCTACTCTGTTGTCCAGTGCCGTATAGGGGCCGTACCAGTTCCCATTGTGTTTCAGCCTGCAGATGGCCTTCAAGGTATTTCCTTGGATGAAAACATCAAGTGGTGGGAGATAAGAGCATCTAATTCCGGGCCTGAAGTAGTCGTAAAAGCTCAGACGCAACAGATGACCACAGTGCATTGTAGTCTCGATAAGGTCCTCCTGACTCCCACGAGATGGAGTCTACTCATCCCGACCACTGATGCATAGGTGATAATAGGTCTTATCATAGCCGTGTAGATCCATAGGACCTTACTAGGAGAAAGACCCCACGTTTTTCCAAAAACGCCCTTGCTCTGCCAAAAGGCTGTCAGTGCTTGAAATGTCTTTGTTTCAACGTGTGATTTCCAGAGGAGCCTTCTATCGAGGATTACTCCAAGATATTTAATTTTCATGGATAGCTGGGTTGTGACTCCGTTTAGCTTAGGCAGAACGAGTCCATCAAGTTTCCTCCTTCTGGTGAAGAGAACAATATCAGCCTTGGTGGGACTTGCCGATAGCCCATTCGCCCGGCACCAAGTGTCAATCATATTCAGAGTTTCCTGCACTTTCCTGCAGATGTTCATAAGCGACGGGCCTGTTACCAGACAGGCAACATCGTCCGCATATGCTTGTGCGTAGACTACCGAGTCGTGTAAGGTGGTGAGCAGGGATCGAGCAATGATGACAGCACACCTTGGGAGCAACCTCTATTAACCCCGGATGACACCAGCAGATCTTCCTCTGCTCGCACCGAGACGACTGTTTTGGCAAGCATGGAACGAATCCAATGTACTAGCACCTGGTCTACGCCATGCCTACATACATACTGTCAAAAGTGGCATTATCAAACGCGCCCTCTATGTCTAAAGAGATGCCCATAGCGTCAGGCTTACAGCGCCGACTTAAAAAGAGGTGTATACAATGCCAAACCGAGTAACAATCTATAACTTTGGGAAATTGTTAAATATATTAGGCTGAAGATTCTCCATCAGCGATGAGAACAATTGCGGGCTCAATTTCCGCCGATGTGCTGCTGTAATAAATAATTGGGAAAATTCAACTAAATATTAGCTTCAACTGTGTATCTGCAATCTGTGTCAATGCAGTTTTTTCTGATTTTTTTTTTATAAACTTTCTCAGAATAAGTTACGTACCCTATGATCAGAAAGTACCGGGACTGCTGACATAAATTTCAGGCACATTTATTTTATGTCTCTCAAAATATGACTCGTCTGATGCAACACACATGTGCCAACGTTTAACAGAGTTCTCCATACATCTCTGGTAGGCCGACGAAGGGATAGCCTTCAGCTCCTTCGTCGCATTCTCTTCGATCTCCTCTATTGACTAAAATATCCTTCCACGAAGTGGTAACTTCAACTTGGGAAACAAAAAGAAGTTGCACGGGGCCATAATAGGTGAATACGGTGTTTGTACGATGGTATTTACTTGGTGTTTGGTCAAATAATCCATCACAATTTGCGCTCGGTGCGACTGCGCGTTATCATCATGCACAATCCAAGATTTGTCAAAATGGATAAGTAGTGACAGATGTGTGCCTTACAGTCCTACAGACACTAGAAAAAAATATGGTTGCCACGTGCGCGGTTCGTTTAAATTAAACATTCCCGGTACTTTGTGCTCATAAGGTATATGACCACTGCTATTTAAATGTTAACCCTCAATTCCTATTTTTCGTTGTAATGGTTAATGGTTAATGGTTGTAAAGGGTTAAGGAGTAGCCCTTTAGCACTGCGACCATATTGATCTATTGTGCACCCTATGCTGTCTATTGACTGTTAAGTATGCTTATGAATTGTACCAGCTCCTTCTGAGGGAGTGATTGAAGGTCTTCATCTGTAAGCATTAACTTGTTTAATAACCTTTTCCTTCTATGCGTCAACCCCGGACATTCGATAATGAGATGTTCCATAGACTCCTCATCTTTGCAGCAGAATCTGCAGGTGCTGGTGTTAGTTATGCCTAATTTATGTAAGTGTTTGTTGCAGGTGAAGTGACCCGTGAGGGCGCCTGTGAGAGTGCGAATGCTCTTTTTGTTTAACGTGAGGGCCATGTTGGCTCTTTTAGCGTTGAAACTTAGAAACTTTTTGGAGTGTCTAGGACCCTCTACATTGTTCCAATGCTGATTTAATAGAGTTTTGGCCCAGTATTTTATTTTTTGTTTTAGGTTGTTTTTGTTGAATCCGAACATAGGACTAGGTCCGATGAAGTTTTCATCTGCCCCTTTTTTGGCTTGAACGTCTGCCTTTTCGTTGCCGTCATATCCCTCATGTCCCGGTACCCAACTTAATGAAACATTGTTTTTGGATGCCAGATTATTGAGTGCCTTGTGGCATTCTAAGAGGGTTTTTGAGTTGTATGTATAGCTATCTAAAGCTTTTAGGACTGATTGGCTGTCCGAGAGTATTTTAATCCTTACTCTCTTGTGGTTTCTGCGTTGCATGATGTTTACTGCTTCCATTATTGCGTATAGTTCCGCTTGGAAGATAGTGGTGTCCCTGGTGAGAGTGTATGATTTGTGGATTCTGGGCCCCACTACACCTGCTCCTACACCGTAAGGTGTTTTTGATCCATCAGTGTACCATTTTTGTGAATCATCATTCATCCATTTCGGGTTTGTTTTCCACTCTATCCTCTCTGGAAAGGTAACTGAGTATCCTTTTTCGTTGTAAGAAGTTGTCTTTTTCGCTATAGAATTCATTTTCTAAAATTTGTTGTGTTCAGTTAAAGAATAAAGTAATCTTTTAAAATAATAATAAAAAATTTTTAAGCACATCACAGATTACAAATTTAAAAAAGAAATCTTGCATTTTTTTGGTACTACTGTTTTCGTGCACGCAACTGTATGTACTTGCATGCAGTTATTAACTCAAAATCAAATTTTAAATTACTGCCGCAAGCGTTTTCATATACAGCCGCTAGGAGATTTTTATTGTTCCCTCTAAGCTTTTCTAACATTTGTTATGTTCTTAAAACGCGCAGCAAAAAACAATCAGCAGAAATTAGTAATTTTTAGGGGCAGCGACAAATATGAAAATAAGGGGATACGCAAAATGCTTTAAAGCCCAGTTAGTCTAGAATTAACTTTACATAACTTAACTTAACTTCTTTTAATTTAACTTAACATAATTTGATTGAAGTTTGATCAAACTTTGACTAACCTAACTCAGATTACCTTAACATGCCTTAGTTTAGCTTAATTTAAATAACTTACCTAACTTACGGCAACTTAACTCAACTAATCTAAATTTAACTTAAGTTTTTTTAACTTAACTTCATTTGACTAATCTGAACTTACCTTTACTTAACTCAGAAAAACGAGATTTAAAAGAAAAGAAACTTTGTTATTGTCTATGAAGTAACAGAAAATTGTAACTCCTCTATAAAACTACTGCTTACAGACTGATTAATGTTCAGCATCACCGAAGCTTACCAACACGACGGCTCCTTATGATATTCTTTTAGAATATTCAGATATTTTGTTAAATTGATTTTGGCTAAATCCACCTCGTATTGCTAAGGAACTTTAGCAGATTCAATGAACTGACATTACTCAACTCATTTTGGCTTATTAAAGTGAAGTTTACATAGAAACCTCATTGCCCAAGTTTACATAGAAACAACTGCACGACTATTGCTGGATATCTTTTCGATCCAGTTTCATAATAGTGGAGAACTTTCGTGGATTTAGGAGGGCATGAAGGTGATCAAGGCTTTACTTGAGGTTAGTTAATTTAGATGGTATTACGATCTGACTCTTGGTACAATCTAGACACGTAAGAACTTTTCGATTTTAAACTATTAAGAGTTCATCCTTTTACTCCTAGAACCAATGGCGTTCGCCCCTCAGCAGACGATGGCAAATCTCCAAGTGTATTCCTACCATGAAAAAACTCCTCATAAATAGGAACAGAAGCTCAGCCAAACTCCCAAAAAGGGTGTATGATTCAATTATATATATATATGTACACAAAGCGGACGTTGTACCTGCAAACTCATACCACGTGTTGATGAGTGGTTAATGAGAAAACATGGAGACACCGACTATCACCTGTCGCAGTTGCTCAGCGGGCATGGCTGTTTTCAGGAATACCTGCACCCTTTTAAGCTGGTAGACAGCCCTTTCTGTCCAAACTGCCCGAATACTGACGAAAACGCAGAACACGTCATGTTTTATTGCGACCGCTTCAGAAAGGAACGAGCTATCCTGGAGCAAGCCTTGGGTCATCAACCATCCCTCAGAACCCTCATACGACATATATGCGCAACCAGCGGTTAGTGGGAGGTAGCGCAAACGAGAAGCGAACAGTTTCTGACGAACCCACAACAAGCACAGACGTTTGAGCGAAACACTGAATACAGTATAGCACAGAAGACAAGATGGTTGTGAGTTAAGATAGCACTACTGCAAGTTTCTCGATGTCTCCTATACTTTGGAACCACCTATAAACACAGTGCGAGTAATTGGGACTATAGACGGTATATAGCCTGCATATGCCTGCAGGAGAGGAACGTGGACGCAGGTACCTGTTCTGTCTTCGGCTCTACCCAGAATATTACTTTTGTGGTCCCAGGGTAGAATTAATCGACGTAGAGTATTATTGTAGTATTAGTGGGAGTGTGCCCACATATAAAGGGTGGTTAAGTTTTAAGGGCCGGTGTTGATTTGAAATAAAATACAAGTTTTTTAAGAAATTTTTGTCATTTCTCTTTAATATGATAATATTGGTATAACTCAATTACGCATGGAACAAAATATTGGCCAAATGGCCGCCGCGGCCTCGGCGGCACACCTCAATCCGATGGTCCAAATTTTCGATGACGCTGAGGCATAATTATCTCATTCTTTATCTCTTGAATTGTTGCTGGCTTATCGACGTACATATTTTCTTTCAAATAACCCCAAAGTAAGAAGTCCAACGGTGTCGTTGACATTTAGGTGCCTTTCACATTCAACATCGGCCCTTGAAATTTAACCACCTTTTATATACGAGTAAAAATTTCTGTAATGATAACACTGGTGTAACGGTAACACCGTGTCGAAATTCAATATTTATTAATATCAACGTACACATTCAAACAGTACCCATATAAAATTATTCTGCGCGAGTAAGGGGGGAAAAATTGTCAAAAATCAACGCGATTTATAAGCTACCTTAACTTGCACTTGTCACTAAAATTTTATGGAATATTAAACTGTATACTCAAAGTTTTTCTTAAATTTCTGATTATAAAGCTTGAAATTTTAATTTCATTTTTATATTTTATACTTATACTTATATTACGATTTAGAGAAAACTAAAATTAATTCTGAAATTAAAATCTGAGCCGGTGGGTTACCGTCCTTGAACTGAATGGGCTAGGAGTAAGACGCGCAAAGGCCGAAGTAATCGAGTTTCATTTTATCACAGCGAGTTACGAGAGTCCAGCTCTTACAATAAATAAAGAGCAGCCCCTGATGTCCTGTGCGTACACAAAAACTAAAAGCAAAAATCTACAAAAACATGACCAGGCCAGCAATGAGATATGCATCTGAGAGCTGGTATGCACCACATAAACTGTGGGCTGCACTACGCGAGTTGAAACTGCATGCGACAGAAATACAGATGCTGAGGTGGGCCAGCGGCGTTACACTGTTGGAAAAAATTTAAAACACCTTTATTATTATTGGTAGGAATAAAGTTGCTCCAATCAGCACTACGCTCCAGGACAACCGCGTACGCTCACTATGGTCATGTAGTGAGAAGGACAGAGGATCGCGCAGAGGGCGCGATAAGAGGACCAGGCAGACCACAAAAACCTGGAGAAACACCATTGAAAACAACATGCGATGCGGAAACGTCAACGAAGAGACGACTCAGGAACCCGTGACCAAAATGGGATAAGGCAATGTTAAAGAAGAAGAAAATATTATATATTACCCGGTGGGTCGCTGCCGCGTAAAAACCAATTTTATTGAAAGAGTTATTTTGTTTAGTTATAACATATAATGAGTACACTTGTTGAAATTTTCGATGCATTAAATAAATAATATTTTTGTTTTATTATGGAAATTACAATGTTTCTCCAGTACTTGGCGATAGATATATCTGTATCTCTTTTCCTCTTATTACACCTGTCATGAAATTTGGAAAATCCCAAAATATTAGTGTACAGGTCTAAACTAAATATTGTTCAATTATATACAGTCTACGCCATCTTTTATGTCGGTATGAAAACATTGAATAACTTGGAAAAAAAAACTGATTTATATAAATGAGGTATTTTAATTTGGTTTGGTTATTTACCATTTATTAAAACTATTTATTGAATACAATATCAATCAAGTGGCCACCTTTACTAACAATCACAAACTGCGATCTTTTTTCTGCGTTTGTCATCACCTTGTCAAGCATTTCGTTTGCCTTAAGCTGGTCAATATTCTGCGGCTTGTTGGCGTAAACCTTACTTTTCAGATATATATCTATATATATACAGGGTGCACGATATGAAGTGTTACCAACTTCATACTGCTTGTATCTGTAAAACAGCTCATGACATCAACGTCAAAATTGTTCTAATGACAGTTCAATATATTGTTTATGAGCCATCAAAAGCATTTGCGTCTCAGTTTTTTTGATTTTTTTTTTCTGTGATGGAACTCAAACGTAGTAGTGTGATTGCGTTATATTTGGCTGGAAAATCACAACCAGCCATTGTTCGAGAGCTCAGTCCCCTCAAAGTGAATAAAATGTTTGTGTATCCCACTATAAAACGTTACAATGATACTGGTGGCATTGCAAAACGCTATGGAGCGGGACCAAAAAAACCGCAACTTCACCAGAAATGGTTCGGAAAGTGAAGGCTCGACGAAATTCACGTCGAAGTGGAAAAAAATGGCCAAAGAACTGAAAATATCGGAAGACAGCATTCGACGCATATTGAAAAATGAGCTCTAGGTCAAGGCTTACAAGTTTCAAAAAGCACTCGATCTTTCACCCCAGCAAAAAAAAGGTCGGTGCGAAAGAGCAAAGGAGTTGTTGCGCTTGCACGAACATGGCGAATTTCCTCACATTGTGTTTTCTCATGAAAAAAATATCCCAATTGAGCAGTTCATAAACACTCAAAACGATCGTATTTACTTGACCGAACGCTCATTCGAGAATTTGAGCCTAGGTATGGCCACTCGAAGCAATTTCCCATCGCAAGTAATGGTTTGGGCCACAGTGACCGCTGATGGACGCGCTCCAATCGTTTTAATCGAGCCTGGTGTCAAAGTGAATGCGACTTATTATCGGGAAAATGTTTTAGAAGCTGTTTAGAGCCATGGGCACGCAAACATTTCGGTCGTAGACCATGGACGTTCCAACAGGACAGACACCGTCTCATAAAGCTCGTGTGAACCAAGAATGGTTAAAAAATCATGTTTCACACTTCATTTCGTCCACACAATGGCTTTCGAATTCGCCAGACGCAAATCCGATGGACTATTCCATCTTGTCCATTTTGGAAAGCAAGGTGAGGACTAAATATATGCCAGTATGGATGCGCTGAAAAAAGCGATTATACGTGAATGGGCCAAAATACCTCAAGATCACATTCGCATCGCAGCATGCAACTCATTTTTTTACCGTTTGAAGGCTATAGGCAAGGCAAAAGGTGGTCATATCGAGCTAAAGTGAATATATGTTAAAATTGTAATCATTTTTGAACAATTTTGTCTTTGAAATCAATAAAAACTAATTTCACACAAAAAAGTTATGGTGTTTTGAATAGGTAACACTTCATATCGTTCACCCTGTATAATTGGCGAGTATAATTAGTATAAAAAATAAATAAATAATTGGCGCGTACACTTCTGTTAGGTGTTTGGCCGACCTCCTCCTCGAATTTGTGGTGTGCGCCTTGATGTTGTTCCACAAATGGAGGGACCTACAGTTTCAAGCCGACTCCGAACTTTTTATGAAGAGCTTTTACATGGCAAAATTACACTCGGAGGTTTGCCATTGACTGCCGAGGGGCGACAGCTATTAGAAAAATATTTTTCTTAATTTTGGTTTTCACCGATATTCGAACCAACGTTCTCTCTTTGAATTCCGAATGGTAGTCACGCACCAACCCATTCGGCTACGGCGGCCGCCTTTTCAATAACCCCACAAAAATAAGTCCGGGGGTTAAGTGATCTAGGGGGCCAGTCGACGTCGCCTCTTTTTTGACACTAGACGTCCCGGGCATTGTTGCATTCGCAGTGTGGCATGGCGCACCGTCTTGTTGAAACCAATAATCGTCTAAACCTTTCTCATGCATTTACGGGCAGACATAATGAGCCAACATCCATCGATATCGGTTTCCATCGACCGTTTCGTTTTCTCTGTAAAAATATGGCCAAATGACGGCGCAAATGCCGGCCCAAACAGTTACTTTCCGATCATGCAATGGCGTTTCATGGATCTCGTGTGGATTCTCAGTTTCCCAAATGCGGGAATTTTGTTTATTCACGCTGCCAGGTTAAAAAGTGCCTCGCCAGTCATTAAAATTTGCTTCCAAAAATTGGGTTCAGTGTCAACTATTGGAGCGACTGTTTGTATTGTATGTATTCCAAGCGACGTGAATGGTATGTCGGCAATATTCACCCTTTAAAATGCGCCGAATTATGGCGCCAAAATGCTGAGCGCGACGATGATACGACACTGTTGGCTCCTGGGCAACGCTCTCTCTCACCGCTTCAACAAGTTCATTGGAATTCAAACGACGAATAGTATTGTCAAACGGTGCCTGTTTGCCACGATACTTTTTGCGATATTGCGCGTTGGGTTAGAACAATAGAACGGCTATTTTCGATGTATAGCGTCACTATTTCAGTGCGTTGTTTCGGTGTAAAGCGATCCATGGTTGAAATTGTACTGAATTCACGTGTCAAAATCATGTATGTTGAAGTCGATCGGTTGGTAAATGACAAAGCTATTCAGCGTTTACATACCGATATAAAAGATGGCGCACCCTGTACTTTCAGTAAACTATGTAATATCAATAACTGGTATGTATGGGAAGGGCCATGATAAACGGGGCATCAATATAGTCTATTTTTTGACGTTATTAGGGCAATGATATTTTATATTGATTTGCATGGGAGGTCCATGGCCCTTATTTTAGTTTAATTTTACTAGGCCTATATCCTTTCGGCAATTGCAAGCAATAATTTGATGAAGATTCATTGTAGTGATTTGACGGGCTTGACAGCTTTTAAACATGCATATATCCTTTATTAGCTGTTTGGCCGAACCTCTCTCTAATTTGTAGTGTTCGACTTAATGTTACCCTTACAAGCGGTGGGACCTACAGTTTTATGCCGACTTTGAGCGACAGTGGACGGCGGTCACGCCACTCGGTTTACTGTATTGAAATTAAAAACCTGCTCTTAATGACCAAATTTGTTATTCTATACAAGGACAACCAAAATACTAGTTTTCCATTAACTTTATTTTCCTAATTATTTATGGCCACATTTCCCTCCCACTGTTGAATGACGCCAGAGCGTAACCGGTCAGCGTTAGAAGACTGGGGTGACTAAGAACAACAGATGTAAGCAAGCAGCAGTGGCGGCATTATTAATAGGCAATGTCGGCACTGAGGAAGTAGTTGGCCAGAATGTTCAGCCATCAAACGCTGGTGGACTGCCTGTCGGCAAAGTACATAAATCAAAGTGACAAGGAAGCGGCAACAGGCAAAAGACAACAGGGTACAGGCCGGGCAGTAGGTGCCAGGCCGCAGGCAGCAAACGACAGACAGGTGGTTGCAAGTGCCAATAGCTTAAACAGATGAGGAAGTCAACTAAAAAACCAGCAAAACATATGTTAATAGTAAAATATGTAGTAACAAAATTTTCCAAATATAAAAAAACTCTCTCAATATCCATAATAATATGTGCAACAGTAATTTGGCAAAAGAAATAAACAAAAAATAAAACAGCACCTCCAATTCGTTGCACTAACGGTGCAAAATAATATTCATACATATTTGTGCATACAGGCACTCAAACAAATATGTTTGTCTATGTGTACCAGTCCATGTCATGCCACATATGTAATCTCAAAGGCGGTGGCAGCAATGCCTTAGAAAGCCAACCGAAAATGGTCACTAAAACACCAGCGCCACCGAAATTTGTGAAAATTCGAAAATATTTGCACGTCCTAAGGCAGCGCGCATCCTCCATCTACCCGTTGTTTCTTTGCTTCATTTGGCTGGCATTGCCGACAAGCGCGCACAAGTGAAATGTTTCAATGTTGCCAAATCGCATTGCAATTGTTGCGGCTATGCTTCATTGGCTGTTACCCGCTGCCGCTCAATGTCGCTGTTGTTGCATGCTTGCATTCTTGCATTCTTGAAATATTTCGGTAATTTTCGTTGTTACTTGCTCTGAGCAACACGAATGCAGTTCTCCGCTTAACTATTTTGCCATAGTGCCACAAATTTCGGTGGTCCATCAAGGTTGTTGCAATTTCACTAAGAAATTGTTTTTTACTGCACCGGCACCGGACTTTTGCTTAGCTGGCGAGCTAACTGAGGAGCTACTCAGGATTCCATTTAGTGCTGCTGAGGTGATGGTGAAATTATTAGTGACAAGTGAGACAACGGCTTCAACTTCAGTTCGCAGCATTTCGGTGAAACAGCCTAAAGTGAAATAATCAAGTAAATAGACCATTCAAAGTGATTTTGATTTTTTTATTTGAGAATTAGTTATAATTAGCTTAGATAAGGTTTTGAAGATTTCGATACATTTTTCAAGCTTGTACTGATGAAGAAAACCCCTTCTCCACCTGATCTTTCTAACGCAAAAGAGGCCTTACTCCTCCTTTGACGCCACCAACAGGTACCGCCACGAATACTGTCAGAGCTGTGGCTGTGCGATATGATCCAGATAGCAAAATCGCTGAATCTTAATTCGCTGCTCTATGTCCATATTTGCGTACATCTCATACAGCTCGCCAAGCCCCCGTACAAAGGGCCATAAATCATTCGCAGTATCTTTCTCTCGAACACACCTAGGACTGTCGCCTCAGGTGTTGTCTTCGTCAATGCTTTTGCGCCATACAATAGGACGGGATTGATGTGAGCCTTTTAGAGTTTTAGTTTTGTTACGAGGGCGAGAGAGGACTTTACTACTCACTTGTCTATTTAGTCCAAAGCAGCACTTATTGGCAGAAGAAATTATTCCTTGCACTTCGAGGCTGACGTTATAATATTTTTTGATGCTGGTTCCCAAATAGACGGAGTCCTATTTTTCAAAATTTATGGCAGCCAACAGTGACGGGGTGGCTATGTCGCAAATGCGCTTACTTTTTATGTAATCATAGGCGATACTTCATTTGGCCTTCGTTTCGTTTTGGCTGAGCTACTCCTTCTATTTGTGGCATGAGCCTTGAGATTGTTAGAGGGATCTACAGTTTTAAGCCGACTCCGAGCGGAAGATATTTTTTATGAGCAGCTTTTTCATGGCACAAATACACTCGGAGGCTTGCCACTGCCTGCCGAGCGGTTAGCTGTATTAGAAAAAATTTTCTATCGTTCGGAGTTTCATGCACGGAGATTCGAACCTGCATACTTTCGAATAGTAGTCACATAACATTTCATTCGGCGACTGCGACCGCAGAAAGACAGAATTAACAGCGTCATTATTAAGGTCGATACACGTAGACATTTCAATTGTGCCAGCTCGGTTCAGTTTGAGCTGCAGAACTTTACTATCTTATTCAGCAACAGGTTAAAGAAATCGAAGGAGAGGCCTTTCTCAATTCAGACGAAGCTCGTGATATTAATCGAACTCATTTTGTGGAGCCATATTATAAGTACTTTTGCAGAGACACCAAATTCAGACAACGCGGCATATAGACAACTCCTTTCCGTGCTATCGAAGGCGGCAAAGAGGTGGTGGCGATTACTTTTCCAGCTTTGGCATCTGCATTTTAAATTGCCTACCGAGCCCAAACTATTACATATCCAATGAAGTTATTCTTCATTTGATCTTAAGGCTTTTATTATCTATATTTATTCTTAAAACTTAAAACGTCTTTTGCCTCCATCTGTAAGCTGAAGAAATCCGTGCTGACAACCCCTGTGATCTTGTCCGAAACATCACCTGACTTCAAACAGCTCGAATGATATCTCGTCTCTAATAGACAAAGCTTAACATCGTGCTCAAAGGCATTCTGCACAGACGTATGAGTTTCGTGGAGATACCAAACTCTGGTAGCTCGTAAACCGGAGAGATGTCATTCTGGCAATTTCTAACGATCGGCAAGCGCCACAGAGAAGATGTTTCCCTTAACTCGTGTGCTAAGATCTGCTGCGACAGATACCCTACTACATCTTTTGTTTTGTCATTTTAAACTTTGTCAGTTGGCAGTTTTTTATTTTTTTACAAGAGTTTTCATTACTGATTCTCTTTCATTTAAAATTAATATTTATAGTCGAGTCAAACTAAGTTAAAAATATCTCCACTTTTTATTACGCGAACTTTTTGACCTCCTGCAGCAGTTTTAACACACAATTATTTTGTTATGCTTGAAAACTCGCTGAGCTATATTTCTTTTATAAAGTGATTATCTTCATACTAACACTTATATACGAGAGGCGGCTGATAAGACTGCCGTTAACGGTGCAAGTGCCTGAAATTTATATTTTCCTTTCAAAGGAAATACACTTTTCACATCGTGAATATAATTGCCACTGACAAAAATATTCTTTAGATTTGTCTTCAAATGGTACGATCTCCTTCCGCTCACCGTCGTCGGTAAGTTGCCGTCGCCATAATTGCCATTTTTCAAATTTGAGGAAAACAGGTTCAGTTCAGGTGGGGTGAATTGTCAACTTCTTAAATCCCGTAGCCTTTTATTCATTCTTTGCAATCCAAACGCAAACTAATAGACTTACCTCCGGCAAACCTTACTATTTTTCTTAATAGTCAAGCAGCGGTCAAGGCACAGACTGGCCTCAGCGCGCATCAACTCAAGATGTGTTAAGGAATGCAGGAGGTCCCTCTCGCTTATCCAACAGCACAACACCATACTTTATTGGGTTCCTGGCCCCTATGGAGTGGAATGAAATCAAGGAGCGGATAAGTGTGCAGGGAAAGACTCCGAGTTTGACATTCCGCGAGTGGTAAAGGACATAAGCATTCCTCTAAACGAACTGTACACTGCGATTTACTTGAGCGTAATCGCGGAAACCAATAGGAGGTGGTCTCTGGCTACTAACTGCAGGATCTCTGAAGCGCTCAAGCCAAAACTGAATCTTAAAAGTGCAAAATGTCTGCTTCGACTCAACAGGTCGGTACCAGCGTCCTCACATGTGTTATAACGAGCACTGCACCATTGGCACCCTAGCCAGTTGAATGCGTGTACCTCAAAATGACTTCTGCAATAGTTGTGGAGATGAAGGAGAAATTGAATCGGTACAATACCTCCTCTGTGAATGACCCTCCTCTGAAATGGCCCTTCGATGAAAACAAAAAAAAATCTTGGGTTAAAAATCTTGGCGATTATTTCTTTGTAGACCTGGGAAATTTGCCTCACTGGAGGGATGAGTTGGCTTCTTAAAAAGATCTCAGTGGTTTAAGCAACTTAGTTCTTCTTCTTCTTAATTGGCGCTATAACCGCTTACGCGATTTTGGCCGAGTTTAACAAAGCGCGCCAGTCGTTTTTTTCTCGTGCTAACCGGCGCCAGTTGGACACACCAAGTGAAGCCAAGTCCTTCTCCACCTGATCTTTCCAACGCAGAGGAGGCCGCCCTCTTCCTCTGCTACCACCAGCTGGTACCGCATCGAATACTCTAATAGAGTCGGAGAGTTTGTATCCATTCGGACGACATGACCCAGCCAACGTAGCCGCTGGATCTTTATTCGCTGCGCTATGTCTATGTCGTCGTAAAGCTCATACAGCTCATCGTTCCATCGTCTGCGATATTCGCCGTTGCCAACGTGCAAAGGTCCAAAAATCTTACGCAGAATCTTTCTCTCGAACACTCCAAGCGTCGCTTCATCGGATGTTGTCATCGGCCAAGCTTCTGCGCCATACGTTAGAACGGGCAACTTAGTTAGGGTATGGAAATTAAATTCAAGTATCACAATGGGACTTAGTGTTACCGAGTGTGTTGTCTTAGACAAGCAAGCTGGCCAACCTAATGTGAATATGCACATTGTCTTGCAAAAACAGGTCACGTAACTGGCCCCGGTAAATTTGCGTCGTTCATTCCAATTGCTTTAGGTAAGTACCCGAGATATAAAACCCGCTACCTGTGCCAGAAAATAGCAGCCGTAATCTTCGATGTCGACTTTTCCGCTTTGAATTTATTTGGTGATCCACTTTAATCAACTTTCAACCTCTGCATTGACACTCCGGCATCCCAAGTATTCATACTACTGAACTCTGGTTTTATCAACGCGGTGACAAATTTCGGCCAAATATCTCTGACATAATTTGAATAAATCTTTAGAATCCAATCCAATCATCACTGCTTGCCGAGCAGTGTGAGCATTCGCGATACCTAACGCGCGATTTTTTGTCTTGTGCAAATATTTGTGTAAAATTTATCCAAACACATTCGAATGTGACTTTCTCAGCAACATTTAAAAAGGTTTTAAAAGGATAACGTGGATTACGTGCGTCGATTCATCACTACAGAGGTGACTTGGGTATATCACTATGAGCCCATATCAAAACAAGAGCCTGAAGAGTGGTGTGAATCTGGTTATTTGACTCCGAAACAAGTTCGTATTCAAAAATCGGCCAAGACGGTGTTAGCATCGGTTTTTTGGGATGCTTAAGGAATTATGTTTGGAGATTACTTGTTAACTGGTGAAGCTATAAATTTTTAATAATGTTTTAAGGCGTTAGGGGTAATCAGAATTTTCAAAAAATTTGATTTTTTTGTTAAATTTTCTTAAAGTATAATATCTTAGAAACATTGTGTGAAAATTTGAAGTGAATCCGACAAATACTTTTCGAGTTAATCGGGCGCTCCGAAGCGCTCACAAAACTTTTTCTCAAAACAATTTTTTTGAACTGGTAATCACTGTAACATAAAAACCGCTTGATAGATTTCAATAAAATGTGTACTGTTTTTGAAAAACATAAAAAACTCGTGCCTAATCCAAGGATTTTTTTCAAAAATTTCGATTTTTTTTAAACAATTAATTGTAAATTTTTTCTCGAAAATCTGAAAAATATTGCCTGAGGCCGCCATGTTGTTCATTTTGAAAAAGAAAAGCTTCGATGAGGCACAAGATTATCTCTTAATAAAACTAATTTCTCTTGTCCGATTGATTTTAGATGAATTTCCAAGGGCTTGTGATGATCACCGTAAGGGACTTCTGGAGAAACGAGCTCCACACAAACAGCGATAACTTTTACAAATATTACTTTTTTAGGAAAGTCAAGTCGAAACATATTAATACCATATATTTACTTTTGTAAAAGAAGGCAATTGACTAGCAAACAAAAATTTTTGAAAATCATCATTTTTTCAGGCCTCTGACTACCCCTAACCCGTTAATCTTTTAGACCAGTTGAAGGAAAAAAATCGTAAAAAAGATCCAACGCACACTAATTTTTTTCGTGTGCAAATATTCGTATAAAATCTATCCAATTTGTTTTTTGCTAATATTTACTTATTCTGCTACTTGTCACAAATTGATTCTTCGATCGGACAGTACTAACTTTTTGACTATTTGGACATTTTCGACGGTCGCTACAGTTGCAAGGCGACCCGGTCACTTCTTCCTTGTTGAAATAGCTGACCAAATTTTTTGAGTTGATGATGAGTTATCGCTAAGAACGCTTATATCGCGACCTTATCAGCGACCCCTCGTATATACATATTTATGTAATAGCAACCAACACAAATACAGTACCACAATAACAGTAAAGTCTAGCAAAAATAGTTGTTTGCGCAAACACTTGACTAAAGATCGAACGAAAATTGTTGTCATCAGCAGGCACAGCAACAACATGCACAAAGCGCTCATTACAACTCGGTAGCAACAGCGTCGCAGCAAACAAGCAAACGATTGATTGTTGTGCATCGATTAACTGATTTTACTGTTGTTGCGGCTGGTTTGCCGTTGTCGCTGATCATTGATTGTTGATCGTTGCTCTGCAGCTGATGCGCCCGGCGCCGCCACCGCTGAAAATCGTTGTCGAACACAATTAAATGTTGGCAATCAACAAAACATTTGGGTTGCCGCCATCGGTATTTTGTATTTAATTCATTGTAATTTCAATGAGACTTGTTTCTTCTCGCATTTTTATATTATTGATTTTGTTTGTTGTCCTATTAACGATGCGAGTTGTTGTTGTATATTTATGACTTGTGTTACTGTTGCTGCCATTGTTGAAGATTTTTTGAGATTTGTTACTATTTTTGTTATTTTTATGATAAATAACACGTATAACTTTGTAAGCGTTCTTACTTTTCCTCTAAAATATTTTTTTTTTGTTTCTTAAATAATAATTTTTTTTCTGCACTTTTTAGTATTTGCAATAGTTTTTTTATTGTGTATGACCATAACTGTACTCGTATTAATTAATATTTTGTTCACATGTGTTTTTATCTTCACTTTTAAACTTAAGAGATTAAGTAGCCTAACAAAAAAATACGATTAGCCATCTAAATTTCCGACCTGGGTAATCAGGGCGTTTTGTTTCTTGTTCTTGTAGCAGCATAAACATGCCCCACACTTACATACGGGGAATGCTGCGGGAGTGGCAGTCCTTGGGCGGATATAAATCCGGATCGTTTCGGTAACGCAGAACCGACTGTCGTGGAAACGACCGGGTGTTTTGTTCATTTAATTTCATTTAAATTTTAAAAGTTTTTTTTTTCTTATAACGGTCGTCCCTCTTCCATAGAAAAGCTCCTCATAAAAAATGTCTGCCGTTCGGAGTCTGTTTAAAACTGTAAATATTGGGTTGGCAACTAAGTAATTGCGGATTTTTTCTAGAAAATCAAAAACAATTTCTTCATAGAACTAAATAACTTTATTCTGTAATTTTGATCTTGACTTTGACCTTTTGCCATCTTTCAGGCAGCTTCATAATCCCACGTTCATAAAACTTCTGCTTTTTATTGGCAAAAAACTGAATCAGGTACGATTTGACATCATCATCATTATTAAAATTTTTACCACTCAAAGAGTTTTGTAAAGATCGAAACAAAAAGTAATCAGATGGCGCAAGGTGAGGACTATATGGTGGATTTGGCAAAACATCGCAACCAAGCTCCAATAATTTTTACCGACTGGCCAAATATGTGTGTGGCCTTGCATTGTCATGGTGAAATGCAATACTTTTTAGATTTTTCAATTCAGGCCGCTTGTCTTGAACTGCATTGTTTAATTTCGTTAGTTGTTCAATGTAGACATCAGAATTGATCGTTCGGTTGGGTGGTAAGACTTCAAAGTAGACAATTCGTTGGTAATCCACCAAACTGATAACAAAACTTTCTTTTAATGAATATCAGCTTTTGGTGTTGTTTGAGTAGGTTCACCTGGCCTGCTCCACGATCTTTTCCGCTTGATATTGTTGTAAACAACCCATTTTTCATCGCCAGTTAGTTATTTTTTTGTTGGCGCTGAGGTTGGGTTAAAAATGCCTTCGCACCATATAGTAACCGCCGCTACTACGTGTGTGGTGATTCCACTAAAAATATCCCTCCTCTTCTCTTGGATTTTTCCCTCCACCCCGGGACTGTTTCCGCTTTGCTTCGAGGTAGAGGGCCAAGACGGCGTCCTAAGAAGGACACTTACTTACTCACCCTGTGTTCAGGGTCGCCTGTTTTGAGAAACCTATGCTCAATGCTCTTTTTGACGGCATTCCATTTTTCTTCGTCTATCATCATTTTCTCGATAATTTCTTCAGGTGTAAATACACTAATAGCTCGTTGCATTTAAAGAAGGTGTGCTCCGCATCATCATACTCAGTATCTCCATATATGCAGTTTGGTTGGCTCACTTTTCCCATTCGCCACAAATACCTGCGAAAGTACCCATGTCCGGACAAAAACTGTGTGAGGTAATAGTTAAGCTCACCGTGCTTTCTTTCTACCCACTCTTTTAGGTCGGGTACTAGTCTCGCTGTCCATCTACCATACCGTTTAGAGTTCCATCTTGCCTGCCAAAGTGTGAGTGTTTGAACTCTAATATCGAGGAAGCGTGGTGCTGCGATTCCTGTGTTTTTTGCCTCCCATCTCCGTTTGCGCTCTTGTGCTAGAATATCTATAGGGAAGGTTCCGCTGATAACTAACACCGCTGCTTCAGATACTGTTCTGTATGACGAAGCCACTCTGAGAGCACAGGTGCGTTGCACAGATTGCAGAATTTTCCGCCGGCATTGCACCCTTAGCGAATCTGCCCATATTTCGCATCCGTATAAGAGAATCGAGTTCGTTGTGTCCATTAAAAGTTTTCTGTGTTGGACCTCCAAGGTTTGCCATGAGCTTACTTAATATGCCGCTTACTTTGGCAGCTCTTGTGGCAGCATGGTTTATATGCGCCCAGTAGGTTAGCCTTGTGCCTAATTGCACTCCTAGGTACTTGACCACTCTTTTTGTCGATAAAGTGGCATCGAGTATGTCTACTTCTAATGGGATACGTCTGTTCGTTAGAAGGATTAGCTCTGTTTTCTCTGTGGCCAGCTTTAATCCATGGTCTTCTAGCCATGTCTGAACTCGGATCATTACCTGATTTAACTTCCTTTTGGCTTCGTCAGTATTTCGGGCGATTATTACAGCTGCAATGTCATCTGCGTATCCCACTAAATGCACATACTCAGGCATCTCTATTCGAAGGATTTCATCGTAGCTTATATTCCAGAGTTCAGGTCCGAGTATTGATCCTTGGGCCGCACCTGCTGTTATTTGTTTGGTCTTACACCCTCCTCGCGTTTCGTATAAGAGCACGCGATTGCTTAGATAGCTGCGAATAATCTTCAATAGATTATTCGGGATCTTGAATTTTACCTTTAAGGTATCAATTACGTCGTCCCAACTTAAACTGTTGAAAGCATTTCTAATATCCAGTGTGGCTAGTAATACCAAGCGTTTGGAGTATCGATTACCTGCCTGGGCATGTTCTACGCTAGCTATTACATCTTGGATGGCTCCTAAGGTAAATCTGCCACTTCTAAAAGCATGCTGCCTGTCGGAGAGGCCGCCGCTGTTCTCTACGGCTTCGCTAAGCCTATGCTTTATCAGTTTTCGCCAGTTAGTTTTAAAAATGGATAATTTTCGTTATGTTTCTTTAGCAAATCGCAGCTGTTAATCCGTTGGGTTAAATGCGTTTCTTTCAGTTCGGGGGAAGCTTCTCCGCAATCTCATGTGTTGTACTGTGACGATCCGTATCGATTATTGCTTTGATTAGAGCGCCATCAACTTGAATTGGACTACCAGAGCGTTTTTCATCTTTGAGTGAAAAATCACCCGAACGAAATTTGGCAAACCAGTTTTGACACTGCCGTTCTGTTAAGGCTTCGTCACCATAAACAGCGCATAACTTTTTATGAGCTTGCGATGCCGTTTTCCCTTTGGGGAAATAAAAAAGCAAAATATGACAAACGCCTAACGAAAACTACGCAACTCATCAAAAAACTTTATTTTACAGATTGACAGCTGAATTGCCAACTATCAAATAAAAAAATGTGTTTTACATTTGTACTACGTCTGCAAACCTAAAAATTCCACTGAAGCCATCTAAGAGTGAAATCCGCAATTCCTTAGTTGCCAACCCAATATTTCCATTTGTAAAACAACATCAAGACGCACACCACAAAAAGAAAGAGAGGATCCGTCAAGCAACCAATAAAGAGTGAAAGTAATACCGTAGAAGGAAAAAAACACACATACGAGATCGAATGACATTAGGTTGATTAATCTATCGTTTTTCTTGTTAAAACCCCTACATATTTGTATGGAGCCATAAGAACAGCTAAGGCTTTTGAACAAATATCTTGTATGACTTGAAATAATCTTTACACCAAGGCGCATTACCCTCTTCGCAAATGGTTTCTCTTCTAATTTGAAATTCCATTTACGTCCAACGAGCACATCGTCGTCTTATCGTATATTCTAAAACAAGATGTAATGCTGAACCAAAGGGACAAAGTGCGGAAAAAGCTCAGCTGTTAAACTTTCACTAGGTGCACAAGCCTTCAGCTACATTTAAGGCTGCAATGAGGTGAAATTCCGCACTATTGAAGAATCATCTCAAATTTTTCGGTTATTCGTCTTTGATACATCCTTATGTGTACAACTCGGGACGAAAGGGTTAAACAAAATTGATTTATTTGCGTGGCACTCAGCCACTTACAAAAATCTTGACAAAGTAAAGGTCTCTCGCTCGGTTATACCTTCCTGGAATGACTCGGTTTTATATTCGGCAAAGAATTATTAGTTCGTCGGCATAACGAAAAATGTGGGGTAAATATTTTACGCTGTTACAAAAACAATAACGCAGTTATACTCGTATTTACAAATGTAGGAGGTTTTTGGATTATTATTGCCTGCGAGCTCATAAGAAAACAATGTGTACAGAAACAACAACAACTATTAATAGCAGAAACGAAACTGATGTACGAGTAGGCTAAAATCAAATTGCGGCAATTAATCTACCCGTTTATACGGCAAGACTTAAGATTAATTAAATTAGCTGTCAAATGTACGTTATTTTTTTTCTTCGCGTTGCTTGTTGGTTAATTAAATAAAAATAAAATAATAATGGCACAATTGATCGCCGGAGATAAGGAATTGGCAGAAATCAGAAATAGGCGCCTACTAAGCTTGTGAAGCATTGTTGCAGCAATACGCGCTCACAATTTGTTGTTGTATTTTATAATAAAAAACAATAAAAGAAAGCTTAATTCGGTCATAGGGTCATATGCGTTAATTAGAAATAGCTACAATGGTACGAATTGTCGAGTTCTTTACAATGGAAAACCCACTGAAGCTTTTGTCTCGACTACTGGAGTCCGACAAGGGTGTATCTTGTCTCTTCTGTTACAGGGTCCAGCACTCGAAGTGTAACCAACTTCAGCTGTATGTTAGTTAACTAAATGACAGTCCAAACTATTGTTCACAAGCGCGCGGAAGCATTTTGCCGAGAGTAAATGCGTTTTTGTTTATCGCACCATTACTCGTACCAACGATACTGGTAGCATCGTGGACCGTCATGGAGCTGATTATCAAAAGACTGCAATGTCACGTGAAATGGATCAAAAAGTGAAGAAGCGACTTGAGCGAAATCACCGACGAAGTGCCGATCAAATGGCGAAAGAACTGAAAATATCTGACCGTAGCATCTGCCGCATACTGAGAAATGATCTCAAAGTCAAGTCTTACAAGATCCAAAAGGCGTAATCCAAAGCTGCAACAAGTCAGACTTGAGAGAGCGACAGAGTTGCTTTGCTTAGCCGAAAGCGGTGAATTTCTGAACATTGTGTTTTCTGATGAGAAAAATTTTCAAATAGAGCAATTCGTAAACTTCCAAAACGATAGGGTTCATTTGACCGACCGTTCATACAAGAATTTGAGTCATCGATTATCCACCAGGAGGCAGCACCCGCCACAGGTAATCGTTTGGGCCGCTTTAACCGATGATGGGCGCTTTCCACTCGTTTTCATCGAGCCTGGCGTCAAGGTAAATGTGAAATATTATCGAGGAAGTATTCTGGAGGTTGCTTCGAAGCCGTGGGCAGACAAACATTTTGGTAGCAGGCCATGGACGTTTCAACAGGACTTGGCATCATCGCACAAAGCTCGAGTGAACCAAGAAAGGTTAAAGACACAAGGTTCCGAATTTCAAAACGTTCACACAATTGTGCTCAAATTAACCAGACGCGAGTCCAATGGATTATTTTCTTTGGACAATTTTGGAGAGCTAACGATACGTACGTACGGTGAATCTTTTAACCAGTCTCGAGGCACTGAAAAAAGCCATTGTTAGCGAATGGGCCAAAATACCTGCGAGTCACATTCGGGCAGCTTGCGATTCGTTTCTGAGCCATCTCAAGGCAATAATCAAGGCAAAAGATGGTCATATCGAGTAAAAGTAAATGGATTCTTAATTTTGAATTATTTTCACACATTTTTTACTTTGAATTGAATAAAAATAATTTTCCAAACTAAATTTATGACCTTTTTAATTAGTTACACTTCATGTGTAATTCATTTATCGTTGTAGTGGACATTGTTTTCCAAGTATTCAACTCTGTTAATCGTGGGATTACCAGGAAAGTGAACATGAGTGTCGAAGATCTGGAGTATACAGATGACGCTGATTTATTCTCGCGCTCACATCTGCATATGCGGATGAAATTAAACTTGCTTCAGCAAGAGTCCGCAAAAGCAGGTCACAAAATTAATATTAAAGATACTGAATCTAAGCGTATCAAAACTAACAACCGCCTTGACTTGGAACCCGCAATGCGCAAGAAGAAGAGGCAGACCATTGATGACTTGACAAAGGACTAAGTCCTCTGACCAGAAAAAAAAGTTTGGAAAACTTTTGTTCAATGCTTAAGCTTAGGAGCGGAGTTTGAAGAGTAATAGAAGAGTATGGAATAAACAACCAGACCGAACTTTATATATCTGTGCACAATTTAGTAAAATTTAATGACGGTTGGCTGTTAATTTTTGTAATAAAACAAAACTCATAGACAATGAAACTAACATCAGATGGATGGACAGAAATTTAGTCTTAACATATAAAAGGAGTAAAAGAAACGAACAGGTGGAAAACGAGAGAAGGGGTTTTGGATTAGAGGATGACGACCAACAGTGGCAGCTGAGAAGAAGGTGCTGAGATGATTTCACTTTATCCTCCAGACAACTTCTGGAGAAAGGGCTTGAAGCAATCCCAAGTCTCACTGCATGTACACCTAACGGGCAATGTCCGGTGAGGATACCTACCAAATTCGGGAGCTGCAGATTTGTTAGCCTTAGAAGTTCCCTCTAGCTCCCTCAATCTACCTGTGGTCAAAAGAATCTAGCGACGTTCACGTACAACGTGCACACTAGCCCAACGCTCGCTGAACTAATGCGAGGCCCAACTTTCCAAGAGTAGACCAGAGGTTCTCAAGGGAACTTCAATGCTCTCGTTTTGCGATGAAATCGTCTCCAGCAGATCAGCCCAGCAGTTTACCTCTATGTCGCTGGGACCGGGAACCCAGATGAGCCTAATAACGAAGTATTCGGATGCTATCCAGATAGACATGGGGTGTGTTTTTATGTAATAGCCTAGACAGACAATAGCGTTAATAGGGAATAACGACTAAACTCAGAATCTCACGAATTAAGTGCAACTTATACGAATTGACAACTAGACTTACAAACACACATACATAATTGGCGCGTACACCCTTTTTGAGTGTTTGGCCGAGCTCCTCTTCCTGTTTGTGGTGTGCGTCTTGATGTTGTTCCACAAATGGAGGGACCTACAGTTTCAAGGCGACTCCGAACGGCAGATATTTTTATGTGGAGCTTTTTCATGGCAGAAATACACTCGGAGGTTTGCCATTGACTGCCGAGGGGCGACCGCTATTAGAAAAATGTTTTTCTAAATTTTGGTGTTTCACCGAGATTTGAACCGACGTTATCTCTGTGAATTGCGAATGGTAGTCACGCACCAACCCATTCGGCTACGGCGGCCGCCAACAACTAGACTTAGTTCTAATAATTTAAGCGGATTAGGGGAATTTTCAATGGCAACATTGCCGTAAAATGACAGTTAATGTCTATTGTGAATGAAAGGTAGGTAGGTAGGTGAAATGGTTGAAGTGCCAGTCTAGCACTCCTCAAGTAGCACTGTCTCCAACAGGCAGACATCTACAGCCAGTCAGAGCTGTTGATATAATGGAGGGCTTGATTGGATTTAGGTTGCCGCACTGCCCCAGGCTGTCGAAGGAAGGAGCGCCCAATGGCCTTAGTCGTCTAGCTGCCAAACCCGGAGATTTACAGAGAAGGTGCAGTCTCTAAAAGGTTCCCAAGGCTTATGCAATGGGGGTTAAATGGTACGCGCTCTCTTGCTTGTCTGTTTGTATGCTACAGCTGTCTAGTTCACAAGTGTCAAATTTGATTGACATACGACGCCGTACGACTTGCAAAAATTATAAGTATTCCGATAGATTGATTAATTTTGCGCCGACATTTATAAGTAGAACACTCACTTACGCATGGAATTTAGAATCACCTTAATGTACCTATATATACAATGTATGTTTTATCACAATTGTTATGCGAAGAATGCTGTCAGGCAAAGTTGCATTATCGAAGTCTACAACAATATAACAGTCGACAATTAATTGCTGCCACTTTTTTTTCATTGCTTATGCGACTGCTGCTGCTGGCGCTGTTAATGAGGCTTCTATGATCACTGCTATATTTTCTAATATCTGATGAGTTTTACTCTTTACATTTTTTTTTTTGTTTTTTGCTGCCTCAAGCACTGCTTCGAGTATCGATTACTCGTTTAAAATGTCTGTTAGTGGAATTTACTTGATTTCGCTGCCGACGTTGTTGCTGGTATATTTATTATTGTTGTTGGTTATCTTGCTGCAGAATACGCAGTAGGCAGTGCTACAGTCAGTAGGCTGCTTTAACAATTTCCGCACATCAATGAGATCAGCACATTGCCAGGGTAGTTGATATTTTTTTTTTAGTTTTTTTTTTTTGTAATAATTAATAAATGTATCTTAAGTAGTTGTTTGTTGCTGTTATTTTCTTACACTTTGTGCTGATGTTTTCTAATCACAATTTATTAATGCTCATAACAAAGTAATTAATTTTGTTGAATTTGCTCAAGTAGCTCCTTTATTTATAGTATAAAATTATGTACAGAGGTGCTTGGATAAATCTGAAAATAAAAGTATCGAACGAGATGTATAGCAAATCATGCGACACCCGAACTTCACCAGCCTCAGTGAGTGGTGTTCAAGATTTACTTCATTTTATAATAAAAAGCTCCAACCACAGAGGTTGGTTGGTAGGTTCAAAAATGGATTGTGGTGTTGGAGCACGTAGATATTCTCATAGACTTAGAATTGAAAAATCTGGGACTTAAGCTGGCGCACTGCTTCAGGCTGTCGAAGGGAGCACACAGTGATCTTAATCGTCTAGCTGCCAAAACCGAACATTTTCAGAGAAAGTGCTCAACAGTCTCCTTCTCTGAAAGGTCCCCACAGCTTCTGCAATGATTAAAAGGTAACCCTAGCTTTTCCACGTGTGTGCCAATCGTTCAGTGACCGGTTAACACAACTACGAATTGAATGGCGAGGAATCCAAAGAACTTTCTGAGTCCTCCATATATTGTATTGGGGCCAAAAGGTTCTCGAAATAGCACATGAAGAAATGGAGCTCCATCTTTTCTGTGCTTTCCTGGAAAATAGTTTGTGCAGTTTCCCTTTAACAACTGTCAGGGGGATGCTGATGCCCGGGTAGGACTTCTCTGAAGCCAATTCAGTCCCCTTCCTGGCAACCTAATCAGCAATTTCATGTCCCTCTATGTTCTTGTGTCCTGGAACCCAGATCAGAGAAATGTTACCTGCACACCCAAGAGATTTGATATCCTCTTTACAGGAGTTTGCTAGTTTCATTCTGCACCATGGAGAAAATGTTAATATCTCCCTCGCTCCCACGTTCTCTAAGCATTTTGCATGCCTGCAGGATCGCAAAGACTTCTGCCTTAAAAACACTAGCAGTTTTCGGCAGTTTAGAGGAGATAGATAAATTAGCTGATTTAGAGAAAACCCCTGCTCTGACTCCCGATTCCGTCTTGGAACCGTCAGTGAAGACAGAGGTGCAAGCTTCAGTACAGATTTTCCCCTCGATCCAATCCAGCCTATTTGGAAAGATTGCTCAAGCACGACCCTCAAACTCTAGTCTGCGTATAGAGAGATATGTTCGAAGTTCGGAAATACGGTGTTAACTGCCGGAAAATGCTACCATGTCCCTTGAGGGATTGCCTCCAGAGGCCAAGCTCCTTTAACCTGACTGCACTTTGAGCTGCGATGGAAATGACGGAAAAGTTGATGTGAAGTAAGTGCAAAACGACATTCAGTGCAGCACTGGGGAAAGTTGTATGTCCTCCGGTGATACCAATGCATGCAGTCCTTTGCACCCTCCCCAGTTTAGTGATATTATAGCCCTTCCGAATAGCTTCCCACGAAACCAAGCATCCATACGTTAAAATTGGCTAAGCCACTGCGTTGTACATCCACAGCACGACCTGTGACTTAAGTCCCCATTTTTTACCGAACATAGATTTGCAGGAGTAGAAGGCTATACTGGCCTTCTTTACCCGATTTTCAATGTGTAGCTTCCAAAGGAGCTTGGAGTCAAGAATCACTCCAAGATACCTAACTTCCGATGAGAGCGGGAGAACGTTTTATTTTCTAGTAAATAGCACCAGCTCCGTTTTGTCAGAGCTGATTCGAAGGCCGCATGTGGCAGCCCAGCAATTGAGTACAGTCAGTGACCTTTCCAAAAGCTTAGCATTGACTGAGGGAAACGGTCCCGATACCTCGATTTCGTTGTTATATCTAATTTTATAAGCTCCACACAGCTTCCTTTACTGGACCAAATATTATCCTCAGTATCTTTCGTTCAAGGAGTAGGAGGTAATTCTTAGTGTTGGTGGTCATAACTTGTTTTTGAGCAGCCTGAGATGTGAAAAGAAACTGCTGCTGGCAGCTTGCATTCTATTGCTTACGCAGATTAGGGGATCCGATATGCTTCTAAGGTCTATACCCTAATATTTAAAGGTTTCCATTTTTCCACTTTTGGATAATATGAAAACTAAATATGTGGTTGAGCATTAAAACAGTTTAAATCATAGATAATTATAAACAATAAATACGCAAGTATTCACTCATAACTTTCCGGACTCTTCCCGCCAGCTCTGTACGAGCACACGAGTATTGGCATCCATATATGTATTTCTAAACGGAATTACACTGGCATCATTCGTATTGCCAGTAATTTGGCTGGTAGTGTGCATTAACAGATGTATTTAAAGTCATTTACTGAATTTTAACTGCAAATGGAGATTCATAAATGTATTTCCACATATTTCAAGAATGTCCGCTCGCACATAGCCTAGTTGAGGTGCTAACTTCAGTTCGAATATTTTGTTAGCAGTCTACAAAATCTGTGGAATTTTTCAAAGCCTTTCTCTATGAAGCGAAAAATAATATACGAACTTAGGAAAGTATTCATTTTTAAATACTGACATCATTGATTTTATGATTACTGAAAGCAGACTTCTGCGATGGATGGCAAAGAAGATGGGATGAGTAAATCAAAGGCCGATGGACATACAACCTTAGATACTCACCGGGCACAGCTAATTCTTGAAATACCTGGCTGACAGCCCTTTTTGTCCCAGATGAGTAAGCCATAGGCCGGCGGACATACAACCTCAGATACTCACCGGGCACGGCTGCTTGTTGAAATACTTACGCTTCTACCAGGTGGCCGGCATTGGAACACAGAGATCCAACGATTCTCTCCATGGCCCTTGGCTCCATGCCATCAAGAGTCGTACTAGAAAAGAGATACAGTGTAGTGCTACCAGAGGCTCAGTTGTGGGGAGACTCAGAAAATGAGCCCGGTAAACACTTTTTCGAATTTTTACGGATGGCTCCAGGACCAAGCATGGCTCCGGCTCTGGGGTCTACGTGGAATCCAGCGGGACAAAACTGCACTTTGCTCTTGGATTGCATGCATCTGTGTTTCAAGAGGAGGTGTATGCAGTTCAAGAAGCGATGAACTTTGTTGTGGAAAAACGATGGAGAGGCAGATCTGTATGTGTCTGCAGCGACAGCCAAGCTGCGCTTATGGCCTTAGACAGCCCTCCAACCACATCAGGGGTAGTGAAGTCCTCTAAATCCAGGCTGAACTATGTCGGTAGACATAATAGCCTGATGCTAACATGGGTCCCGGGACACGTGGGTATCGCGGGTAACGAGACCTCTGACTTCTTAGCTAGGATGGGCTCTGAGGCCAACTTCTTTGGCTCAGACCCCGTTTTGCCACTCCCTTCTGCGGCCATCACGGCCACGGTTAGCAAATGGGTAACTACCACCCACAAGCGAGCTTGACAGGCTGAGAGAGGCTGCAGATGGACAAAACTGATGTTACCTGCCATGTCCGATCGACTGTCGCAAACCCTTCTATCATTAAGCAGAGGGGAGTGCAGACGGCTGGTTGGACTGATGACGGGCCACTTTCTGTGGGCAAAGCACATGGAAAGGTTGGGCATCTTAGACAGTGTACTCTGCCCTGCTTGTGAAGAGGAGGATGAGACGGCGGACCACTTCCTGTGTGTCTGCCCCGCCTTCGCTCGAATCAGGTTTGAGGTCTTTGGCACTGATGTGTTAAGAAGCGACCGTCTTGGCTCCTTGGCACCACAAGATCTACTCAGATTTCTTCGGAGATCGGGTAGATTTAAAGAAAATTAAAAGGGAATCCAAGTGTAGTACAATGGACTCAATTAATGTCTGAGTGCTGCACTTGCTAGTTGTCCCGACAAAAAAAAAACCAGGTGGCTGACAGCCCTTTTTGTCTCAATTGCTCGAATACAATTGGGAGCGCAGAACATGTGGCCATCCAGTGCAAACGTTTCAGTGAAAAATTAGCAGTGCTGGAGAAGGCATTCAAACAATCGCCGTCTCACACCGTTTTTGGGATATGTTTGTCTGGGATATGTCCTCGACCAGGATCGTGGCTCCACCTTGAAGAAATGTTAACGCGGAGAAAGAATGTTATAGTGTTAGTGGAAGCACGCCCCACATAACATTAGTGTCAAGGCACCTCTGGAAATATTTCTGACATTTTGATTTCAACCTCATCAAATAAAACAAAGAAAACGACTGATTTCTACTTACCTCATTTGCGCTGTAACTATATGGATCTTCTGGAGGCGAGCTTCTTTGCTATAGTTCAAGATGCGAGGCATTCCCGCCGGCCATAGCAACCCCGTCACTGTCGGCAGTTATAAATTTAATAATAATAATAATGCCATGCTTGATATCCAATGCAGAATATATCTTGCCAACAAGCGCTACTTTGGACTAAGTAATCCCCTATTTACTTGTAATTTTCTAATAATGCCCGTCCTATTACGTGGAGCGGAAGCTTGGACGATAACAACACGTGATGCGACGTCCTTTGGTGTGTTCGAGTGAAATACTCTGCGAATGATTTATGGACCTTTGACATGGATGGTAGTTATTGAAGACTAGGGGACATGAACAAAGTGCAGCCAATTGAGATTCAGCGGCATTCGGGATTCTCGATGGTTAACTTTAAAGAAATTGCAGAGAAGAAAATCGACGACACAAGCAGATTCATAGTCAAATCATGATGATTCGACTAATAAAAAGCAATGGTTCTGCAATTGGTGTATCAAAGTGGCATTTTTTGTGCGGATTATGTTTAGGCTGTGTTGCTCAGACAACACCTCCACCATGAGACACACACAGGCTCATAGCCCATTGTGGTACCGCATGGGGAACTTGTCTTGATCTCCTTAAAACCAATGTGAACTTTTCAAAACATTTAGAGGCTCCATGATTTCCACTGCAATGAGATATTCCAGCTCATTTAAAATTTGTCTACTTAAAGTGGTGAATTTCCATCTGGAAAGACCAGGGCAGTGGCATAGAAGTGCGATGAGGTCTCTTCCTCTTCTTCATTTAGACAACTTCCGCATAGGTCATGTGCCTGCACTCCTAGCCTACGAGCGTGTCTGCCTATAGTACAGTACCCAATTATAACAGAAATCTTTGTGCTCAGGCTATGCTCAGTTTGGCTTAACAGAAATACTTTGCGTTTAGCATTGAGAGTCGGTCACAATTGTTGTTGGCCACAACAGTCTCTCTGCAAGCGGCATGTTTTGCCTGTAGTTCTATTGGAAGTGCGTACAGTGCCGCTTATAACCCTTTCGTTGGCATGGTTGTCAGCTCACCGCTTATAAAAACAGATGCAAGTATATGGACCTTGTCTACTCTCTTAATCCTTCTCAAGAGCGTCCCACTGCACTACCCTGCCAGAGTAGAAGATTTTCCTAACTACCGCAGTACAGAGCCTGCCTATTATACTGGATCATATTCTCTATTTCCACCCAATTGACCTGCTGCAGAAGTACATCGCTGTAGTTGCTTTGCGTACCCGATCTGCAACTGCGAGTCGCCAGTTGAGCTTCCTATCTAGCACCAGGCCTAGATATTTAGCGCTTTCAATTACTCTGATGCGTTACCAGCTGGTGGTAGAAGAGGAAGGCCTCCTCTGCGTTGGAAAGATTAGGTGAAGAAGGACCTGGCTTTACTTGGTGTGTCCAACTGTCGCCGCACATACAGGTATTTGAAAGATCTACGGGGTCAAAAGTCCATTTAACAAAACAATAAATACATTTACAAAAATGACTTCCTGAGGTACCTGACCCTTCCGAGAACAAAAGTCAGCCCCTCCCGCGAACCCTACAAGCATTTGACATACGATAACGGCAGTCGGAATTCGATCGTATCACCTCGTGTACGTTGTCTGTTCTCGGCACTCATGCAAAACCCAAACTTTAAAAGTGAAATTTTATGTTTTTGTGTTCAACAGTGGAGTAAAGAGTTATGGATTCTGAAGCATCAGGTTAGTAATGAATGAAATCAATTAGAATCTTTATAATTTTCAAGTATTAAAGTTAACTTTTCAACCCTATAAGTACACACCTTCTCAAACTACTTTTTTTTTCTTAAAATAATATTTGTTAGTCAATAAGTAATACTATCGAGATAGATCCGGTTAAGATTCGATTGTAATTGTTTAGTATGTACCTTGTTTTGACAATTCATCAAAGAATTTGATCCGGATAAGTCCGGATAAACGGTATTTTAGTACTTTGAATGTTGTTGGTAAAATTTTATGAAAAAGGTCTTTTCCATTACAAGGGATTAAGCGAAATATTTATTTGTTGTAGGTTCAATGGGAACATCGGGAATGAGGATTGTGACTAGAAAATACTTGTTTGACCTCATGAACAATGAAAATTTACCCAACATAGAGGCAAGGCTAAATTTCTTGAAAGATCAGTTTATGTCTATTAAAAGATTCTCTGACAATCAAATTGAGACGTTGAAAAGCAATTTTGCACATTTCAAATCAGAATTTAAAAATGTATGGACTAAAGCTCATTATAAAGAAGTGGTATTCCTAAAGAGTAATGAATCTTGGCTGAACGGAACCTTCGCCATTCCCGTTGTTACTGACAGTCCTTCAAATCGAACAGGACGACCGAGTAAATCTTTTGGAGATCTGAGAAACTGAGGAAATGTTAATAGATATGCCAAAGGCAAATTTCGGTAATACCAATCACGGTAACACAAGCCGAAGATTTTTCGACAATCCTCAATTAGCATCCGATATAACAGGCATCAGCTACGAATTAATATATAGACTGAAAGTTATTCTAGAAACAATTTCTAGTGGTCATAAAATTAATCCTGAAAAATATGATATTTATGCAACAGAAACTGCTCGATTATATGTGGATCTTTATCCGTGGCATCCCATGACACCCACAATGCACAAAATACTTATTTATGGAGCTGTTATAATAAAGAGTGCTTTGTTACCAATTGACCAGCTCTCTGAAGAGGCTGCAGAAGCCCGAATTAAGCATTTCCGCTCTTACCGGCTAGATTTTGCCCGAAAATTTACTAGAGAAAATTGCAACAGAGATATTTTTAACCGCCTCCTTTTAAGTTCGGACCCCTTAATGAGCTCTAGGAGGCAAATAAAAAGAAGAAAGTCCCAATCATTTCTGTCAGAAACATTGGAAATGCTCATGCCTGCCGATCCAAACCTAGAATTTTCTTCACGTAGCGATGAAGAAAATCTAGATAATACCATTTGATTGGATGCTTTTTTTAATTGTTTATATTTTTATATGTTTGATCTTGTAAATCTTTCTTCATTATCATATTATATTTCATTTAATAAATGTTTAAGTTCATTATTTTAGTTGGTTTTATTCAGAAACATCCATTAGCACACGTTAAACCCAAAAAATACTTTTGGCCCCTTAGATTGTTCAAATACCCCTATGTGCGCCGGTTAGCAAGGGAAAGAAACGATTAAGAAGAAGAAGAAGAAGTTACTTTGAGAGTTTTCCCCGCAAGGGATATTTGCTTAAGCACTAAAAGCAAAAAACGAACTGTAAATATTAAAACAAAATGTCATCTCACAACAACCACACCACCACTTGAGAATTTCCCTAAAATAAAGAGGAATGCAGCCAAGCACACTGAGCGGAAGCAATCATCAATAAAGCAAAAACTATTGCTGAAATGTAAATTCTCTTAAACAATTTTTAGTAGCATAACTTTTTAATTAGACTCAACTATCTGCGATTCAGATTTGTGTACGCCGCGAGAGAACGTCACAGACTCTACAGTAAACTTTAATACTCGCAGTTACGTGACTGTATTTGTGCTCCAGTGATCGACATGGCCGGAGTGGGCGTAGGTGCGGCCACATGGCAGTTAAATATAGCAATTGAGTTGCGCTAAATTGTCAAGTGGCGTTGTCGGGAAAATGATTTTAAATGAACCAGTTCAACGCTAATAACAATTGTCAGTTCGTTACGTGGCAAACCACTTGGCATCCGCATTTTTTACACACACATAAATGTGTCTAAATGTAAGTATGGATGTATATACATATGTTTGTGCACCACTACTGTTTTAGAAAAATTCCGATTAGAAGCGCTTTGAAATTGAAAACTAATTTTTGTTTAAGTGAATAAAATAAAAGCAAAAGCAATAAAAGTGAGGTGTGGAGCGTTTAGAAAACAAAGAATTTATGTAAATTTTCATATTTAATACTTTACAACAAAAAAATGCAATGCATGTTTCAATGATTTCCAATGACTCCCATGATACAAAAGGGAAGGTCGTTCCACTTAATGACATTAGCAGCCATTTGACTTTGCCTGGTACTATGGCATCCTCATCGAAATTTAGCTACAGATTGAAAATTGAAATTATTATTATTTATTTCTTTTCAACTGCCTTTGAATTTAATGTTTTAATTTAAAATTTAATTATACAAAATTAAAATTATAAAAACTAAAATTTTATAAATGAATTTTTATAACTAAACTTTTTTGAAATCATCTGGCAAGACTTTAAAAAGTAAATTTAATTATACCTATACAAGAAATTTATCATCACGAAATACAATATTTTATTTTTAACTATTGAGGGGAAAGATACCTGTAAAATTTCGAAAAAAATTTTTTTTTTCATTAAAAGTTTATATAATCTTTTAAGAATAAGACATACAATTTTTAGAATTGAAGCATTTCTTATATTATAGATCGTCAACCGTGACGACTCTTTTCTTTGCGTTCGAGCGCTGGGAGAGGTATAGTTACGTTGTATTCCAAATTTAGACGCGTTTTTCTCTAAACTATATTTTTCGAATTGGCGTACACGTTAACTCGAAAAGTGAATGACCGATCTCTCTGAAATTTTGCACACATCTTTTTTATTTTTATTTTATTACTTTCTATGGGCGGCCGCCGTGGCCGAATGGTTTGGTGTGTGCTTGCCATTCGGAATTCACAGAGAGAACATTGTTTCGAGTCTCGAGGAAACACCAAAATTAAGAAAAACAGTTTTCTAATAGCGTTTGCCCCAATTATATATATATGTATATAAGAGAACTTACAATTTTTCGAAAAATGTTCTAAAAAATAATTTTTTCGAAGCAAAAATAGTAGGAAAATTCGCCCCAAAATTAATTTTTTTTTAAGCATTTTATTCCGCGATTTTTTTTCATTTTTGTGTAATTCTAATAGAAATTATGACATTAATAAACAAAAAAATGTTAGGTTTTTTGTATTCAGGTCACTGACGCCGACCTTCCTGGAAGAATTGAGTGTACATCCGCCATTTTAAATGATTAACATAAAAAACAAAAAATTTGTATTATTTTAATGTATAAATAAACTGTATGCCAATTTTGAAACAAATATATTGACTTCTTCATTTTAAGCAATTTTAATGAGAATCAGGGAAAATATGGCCGTTTACAGGTATCTGTCTCCTTAACAATGAGGTGTGGGGTACCACAAGCGTAGCTCTTCATTGCAACGCTTCCTTCCTTCCTTGGCTTCTGAGATAGGCAGTTGAAAGGGATCCCGGTGGTCTAGAGCTCGAAAATTTAGAATATTTTCAGAAATTTTTTTTTACAATAAAAAAATTAAAAACGAAATTTAATTTTTTAAGCTTTTTATTTAACTATATTACTTTTATATAAAAAAATTAAAAAAAACAAATTTTTAATTTTAATAACTTAAAAAATGGCGCTGAAGTTGCTCCCTTCAAAAAATTGGAACTGGACGGGTTGTCTATTTTGACTCTTCTATTTATCTGAAACACAAAAACCAAAAAAAAAACAATTAAGCAGTATGACTGTAGCTATGTCCCGTACTAGAATAAAAAAACAAAAAAAATTTGACAAAATGGCACACTTTTGAATGCGGCGCTCTAAAAATCGTGCGTTTTTCAGTTTTTTAAAGAAAAAATACGAGATGATTTAAATAATAATATAATTCCAGTACGAGCAATAGTCATTGATATATTGACATATTAAAATTTCATACGATTCAGTTGAGTAGTTTTTTTTTCACAACACGAGGCCGAAAAATTACTTTTCAGATAATTGAGTTTAAAGTTTTGAATCTGACTCTATCTGCTAATACGGCTGTAGAATTAAAAATACTGGGAATAATCTTTCCAAAAATTTGACAGTATATTTTTAACTTAAACCTATACTTTCGAAATATGAAATAAACAAATCGGTTTTTGGAAAATTCTAAACCACCGGGACCCCTTAAGCCGATCGCCCATACATATGACCTTTATTAAAACCCCTGTGCTCTAGAACTCCGATCGAGATATGTGCGACTTATTCGATTGATTTAATCTCACACGTTTGATGATTAAAATAGGATAAAAGTGGAAAAGAAAATTATATGATTTTGTACAGAAGCTCTGTAAAAGTAACTCAATTATAAAAAACTGTATTTATACTTTTTTACTTTATATATCTCATTAATTTGTTCTAACTTTATGGCGTGAAATATGGGTATACTCGTGTTCTTGCATTTAGTAAAGCATTTCTTGCATTTCATCCCATTAAGCAATCATACAAGCAATGGAGAATCCCCTTAATATGTAACAAATATTGAAATTTTAATCGTTTTCATATACACACGTATGTACATATGTATGTTTATAGGTGATTTACGACTCAGACTTTCTTCATATTAATATGCAGTTTTCCCCCATTATCGATCATGTAATTTTTATACTCCGTTCATTATTTGCATTTTATTTAATCTACATCCATAATTTTCCGCCCATTTAATCTCAATTTCTATGCGTTCACCGTGTTGCACAAGCATCCATCCAGCGTGCCACCCAAAGTTGCTGCAGTCGCATAGGAGTATTGCATATTTGGTTTACACATATTTTCCTTCAGTGTCAGCCACGGCATGAGCGCCAGACAATTATATGTATATCTTTCGCTCCGTTTTGCCTGCAACATTCGTGGCTACAGGGCATCAATTCAGCCCACATTAGTTAATGTGAAAAACTCAACGCATTAACAACAACACATATGCCGGAGCTATAGACGCCAGTTAAATTGCAATGTTACTTCGTAATTTTCGATTTAGTGGCAACTATTAAGTTTTTTTTATAATCATAAATTATTTATACTCATATCAATTACTTTACATTTGCACACATATATATTTAAAAAATAATTTTCATTTATATATACACTTGTGTGTAGTGGTAAAACATGTGGTTAGTCATAGGAATATTAGCTCAACAGCTTCCAAGCATATAGTCAGATACCCATGCTACCATTACCAACAACACGCACTTCCTTACTCATTCTCTCCTTACCTCTCCTACTTATGTATATCCTCACTTCTCCTCTTCATGTTTCCTAATTTTCTCCCTTACTAAGTGATCTTTTCTTTAATGACATTATCTAAACCAATCTTTGTCTCTTTGTTACATAACAATAACAACAATTTACATTTCGACTCTCACTATTAGTTTTTAAGCTCACAATTGTCTACTTAGTTGTAAGAATTATGTAGCCTTGGAAATTATTAATAAAGCTACCTTTAAAATTGGTATTATTATTGTATATTGTTCCTTAATCCGCTTTTCGCGGCAGAAAAATACGTAAGTGGAATTTCATTATAACTTCCATTTCTTTCGCTGCTAATGCTATTCAGTTGGATTTAAGAAATTTCCCTCAATTACTCTCAATATTTCTCCAACAATGCAGTGGTATACCATAGAGGTGTACTCGTATATAAGGCGGCTTCGATTCGCCGATTCTCTGCTCGCTAAGTTAGGGCTTTGTTCGCTGGACGAAAAATTTGTATGTGAATGCAACAACAAAGTTATCGATCAAAATTCGCAATTATTGGGTATGGCTACATCGGTCATTTTTTAGATGCATGAGATCAAAATCGATAACTATGGTTTGGCAGCTGAGAACTGCAAACTGTGTTGACATTTTTGTTCAGCAAGGTTTGGCAAGGCCTCATGAATCATTTAAGGCCAGAACAACGACAAATTGCGGAATTTTATTTTGAAAGAAATAAATATGTTCGTGAAGCTCATAGAGCACTGGCGGCATCATCGGTCCTTATTTCTTTCCAAATGGGGAAGGAGCTGCCGTTACGGTAAACGGCAAGCGCTATCGAATCCATGCTGATTGAATTTTTGTTTCCAAAAATTAATCAGCTAAACATCGATGACATTTGTTTCGAACTAAACTTGCCATACAGCGCGCTCAACAATCGATTTATTGCAATATTCAAGCCCCCATTACTACCATAGGGGCAGATTTATGGGAAAAAGTAGTAAAAAATTAGACTGATCGAATGGAGCATTTAACTCGTAGCGATGGCGGGCATATGCCGGGTATGATATTAAAAAAATAAATGTCATGAAATTATCGGATAATACCGGAAAAAAAATCCTTCCAACAATATTTCTGTTTTGTATTATCATTTTAATTTCATAAGCTCCCAAAAAACAGCCAAAACCACATAAAACTGGTGTAACTCACTAAATTCACCGCTACCGACTCTTGGTTTTCTGATTAAAGGCAGATTTCATTAGACAAGGGACCACTTTTGTTGCTTTAACTCCTATTTTGTGGCATAGGGAGAGACGAGAAAATAAGTGGGGCACGGAGTTGCTCGTCCCCAATATGCTTTTTGTTCTAGTTCTTCTCATAGACTAAAAACTTAAACAATTTTAAGCAACGGAATTGCCAGACAACTCCAAAGAGAAAGCAAAGTTGAAGCAACAAAAGTGGTCCTGTATACTAAAACTCATTATGTGCTTCCAAATAAAAGTAATTTGTCAGTGCTGCCAACGTATGTTTATTTAAACTCGAGAACTCATGAAGAATCGAGGACGCCTATAGATACCACATTTGCGTTTCTTCTCATCATCTTCGTAGCTTTGATTCTCACTCGTATGCTATGGCATTCTTAGTGGCGCGCACTTATTAATTTTCAGCAGTATGAAATGGATCTCAGCAAAAATCTTACTTGATTTTACTCAATTCTTGTTAAAATGTTTACTTGAAATACTCCTATCAGACGTGAATTTTGTGGTTTTAATGAAATCTCGAATTCTGAAATGTTAGATATCTCGGTTTCAAAGAGAACATTTTCTTTACTATTTAACTCCATCCCTTAGCTTAGTTAAGCGTAAACTTTTAATTTAATTTTACTCTTTTATTTCATTACTCTTCAATTTTAGTGGTCAGTTTGAACACCTGTTCCTCCTTAACTTCTTAAAAAAGAAATAAATAAATACTAAAAACGAGTCTAACCCTAAATTCCCATCTGTTCAATTTGGCAACCAGTTTTCCAATACCCGTAAAGCCCAAGGATTTTCGTGTGCTAAAATCTGTCTCTATCCATAGGCTTGGGTAACAAAACAGTAAATCAGTCTTGATTCGTAAGCCGCGGGTTCAGCCTGAAGCCACATTTTGTGCACCAAACATTTCTTTTCGCGACACCCTATCAAATCTTTGCTATCTAGACATGCGAGGTTGTAGCCACATATAAAAAAGACCCAGATTTCTAATGATACGGTATTTGTTTTTCTTTGGCCCGCTCATCGATGTTCTTTCAGTAATGCTGATACTAGATTTCCCAGATTTTTCACGTAGGCGTAAAAGTAAAAAAAGGTATATTTTTAGGAACCTCGCGCAGTGGTTGGCTTTGACTTTTGTCGAAACTGTTAAGATATCGAAGAAGAGGAAACCGTGCAATACCTCCTGTGTACATTCACTTCATACAGAAGAAAGCTTTGCACGCTCGGATTCGCCTTTCTTGACAGCATTGAAGAGGTTTCTCAAATAGGGCTAACCTAACCCAACCAAAATCGCTGCTTCGTGATGATCAATTGGCATCGTTGAGACGGTTGATTATACGATTACCGAACTTTATGCGCAAAAGATCGATTCTCATATGGACTATAGGACATGGCGCGGCACTCTGCTGAAACCAAAGATCGTCCAAGTCCATGTCTTAAATTTTTCGCCAGAAAAAATTGTTTATCAGACCCTCTCTAGTGCTCACCGTTGACTAAAATGGAGTTTCCAGCAACATTTTCAAAGAAAATGTTTCAAAGAAAAATGCGCTAATGATGCCACCTCTCAAAATATGCAACAAACGGTCTATATGTCTTAAAAAAATTCAAATTTGGTATTTTTTGTTTTGTTTTTTGCTTTTCTTGTAAATACATTTAAAAAAATTTGCTCTTTGAATGGCATTTTAATGCGTTTCTGACGTTATGTTTATATGGCAGCTTTGCTTGAAAAGAAGCCGATCGCACCCGTTTTTCGTTTTTTTCTTGATTTATGTTACAAGGGTTACATACGAATTCAAACCCTAAGTATACTTCTTCTAGCTTTCGCCAAAAAATATGTGGAGCTAAACCACTGTGGGGCGGACAAGATGTACTCCAACTTTTAGATAACTTTCGTCATAAAATTAACCACACAAGGGTACCTTAAAGTCTTTCTAGTCTACATATTGATTTTTATTTGTCTAAACCAAATACGTGCAAACTAAAAACTTAAGTAACAGTGCTCATGTGGATGGGAGATTTATGAGAATGTGTGAAGGAGAACACAGGATACTGTATATAGTCCTGGAGAAAAGATTTCAAAGGTGAGCTCTTTCACAGCCAGTTATTCGACTCTGAGCGAATTTGACAGGATCAGCTGATGGGCTGATGTCACTTGAGGTGTGTTTACGCGATTACTGAGATTGTGTTGGTGAAAAAATCAACCAACGACACCTCGTTGCCGCCTGCACAACGACTGATTGGTCCAGTAAAAGGAGGTAGATTAGTAGGTTTTGCTAATAACTATGTTGAAAAATTGTGAGGGGAACATCGGCTGCCATGACACGAGCGTGATTCGGCAGCCGAATTCCGCACGATCTTCTCACATATATTCACACACTCTTCGAATTAGTCGGTTTTCAGATGGGAATGAAGCATGATGGAAAGAATAATGAGATGACGCTTATCGTAGTACCGTTACTTTGCTCTCAGCGAATTTGGCAATGAGTTACATCGTTTTATCACCAGTGTGGCCAGATTACCATTTTCATAACTTGATTCAGCATTGTTTTTTTTTGGTAGTTAGTCTCGGAGTTTTAGTTATTTCTTCATGACATTTTTCTGTTCTAATTAAAAGTAATGTTTATAATTTTGCAAAATATTCCTTTTCTTTAATTAGTTCAATAATTCACTCAGTTTTATTTAGCTTTACTTTTTTAGCATCTGGTCGCATTGCCTGCGATTGCAGTTGTTGTTGGTGTTCTTCTGCTTTCAGCAGTCAAATCGCTCTCTCACTACTGCAGTGTTGCCTAGCTTTTGATATAAAAACGCACTAAAATGTCCATTTAAAGATAATGCAACACCAAATTTGTATTGAACTACTTACAGAACTTTGTAGGCGTGACAAATTGTCTTTGAAATGCGCTTTTTTTAAATAAATGTGTTAAGGATATGTGCAATTTAATTTATGAGTTTTTTGTTAAGAGAACGACTTTTTTACTACATTTGAGGTTATGTAAAAATGCCGTTATGGTTTCTTCAGTATTTTCTGGTATTTTGTCGTTTATTTTTACTGTAAATACACCTCTTGATGCCCTATGTCCCACTACGGATTGACGACCGGAAGAAACGATTACACCTCTATGGTTTTAATTCGCATTCAGTAAATTCAAACGCTTTTAAAATGTGTAAAATGGTTTTCAATGTTAAGAAGAGTTGAGAGAGGGGCATTTAATATTCTTACATAACCTTAAAAGTGCAAAAAACTAAATATTCACTTTCAAAATATCAAATTTGATAAGAACCAACAAATTTTCATTAACACTAAGATCTTCTGAGAGTGACTTTTTTTAACATTCTTTTGTTTAATAATAAAATTTTTTTTTACTTATAGTTTACGTAGCTTTAAATTAAAAACAAAAAGAAACAAACACGAAACTTAAAAATTTTTGCATTTTGGGTATAAAAAAGCACTAAATTTATTGTGAAGAGCAAATGGTTGATGTGACGTCACGCACTTTCTGATGGGCGCAATCTTGTTTCTATCATTCTTGGGAACGAAGCAACATAAGCGAGGCTGTGTTGATTTTTTTCGTAAACAAATCGATTCGTAACTTCTGCTACGTCAGCCTATCAGGTGATTCTGTCAAAATCGCTGAAAGCCGGCTAACCGTCTGATATTGGCCACACCATTAAACCTTTTCTCCATGGGACGAGAATGTGAATAAGTGTGAAATGATCGTGCAGAACTCGGCTGCCGAGTCCCCAAGCGACGTGGCAACCAAAGTTCCCCTCACAATTTTCCTTTACACCATAGCTAAATAGCAAACCTGGTAATCTATTCTCCTTGGTCCCTTGTACCATTGCGCGATATGCGCTTGGGTGAAAAGTACTTGGCTGCTTATCAGCGGGACACCACCCAACCCAAGCATAAGAACGAAGGTGCCATTTCATTATTTCTATCAAACACAACGAGTCATTTTTTTAATTGTATTTGCATAACATGACTTGCTAATTCCCACAGCTGCTCATCAGCTGTCATCCTCCAAGGAAAATACAACCTCAGGCATTTGATTGCATTTATCTGCACACGCATAATCATTTATATGGGGGCATAAATCAAAGCAACGACCAAATTACCATCCACTTGAGGAATTTATTTTCATTTGCACAAGTGTTGACAGTTAACACCACGGCCTGTAAATAGCAGTGCAAACATACCGCTAAGCAACGCACGCACACACGCACAGCACTACTACTCGTACACAGAAACAGAAAAAAGACGTACTCACATAAAAATATATGCAAAGTGCCACCGACAGGCAGCCCCGCAAAAAAAGTACAGACTACGCACAGTCGCCAAGACACAAAGGCGCGTTTGGCGCATGCGCGTCGTGCAATGGCGTTGATGGCGTTAGATGTTCCTGCCATTGCGTGAACAGGCGGAGTCGCGGGTGGAGGCGGAGTACAGACATTCAGTTATTCTACGCATAAATATGCATATTTATGTGCGCGAATGTATGCGTAGGCCATCTTCAGTGTTGGCAGTGTTGGAAAATTGATTTTTAGGCGCCGTAAGCCAAGAAAATATGGCCTCGAAGCACTTCCAGGCAAACATTTCGATGAGTTATGAAATGACACAACTATGACGTTTCGTTTACACCAAGGCGCCCATGTAGATGCAGACGCATACGCATTAGGCAGCTGGACAGCTGGCACAGTGAACGCACAAGACAGCGCCGGTGGTGAGGCACAGCATTGGCGCTTGTGCAACAGCAAGCAAAATAGGCGAAGTAGGCAAAATAGGCAAAAGAAAGAAGCACAGGCAGTTGGACAACAAGACATAGCGGCTGAAATTGAATAATTTCGCGGCACACATACGCATTTGTGGCGTGCTCCTCACTCTTGCGTTCACTTGGCGCTGCGAGCGCATCTTTAGTCGCAGCTTGTGCTACAATCTTTTCATGCCGCACTATTTGATCGTTTTGACTTCTATGCCGCATAATAAATTCTCCGTTTTGACGTCGTAACTGAGCAGTTTACTCGGCCATCATGTCGCTGGTAATTAAATCTGAACGCCGCGGCATTTGCGACCACCAAATATGCGCCACATTTTTGCCATTGCCGTTGCCACATTACCAGCTTTCTTTTTCTCTTCGACGGAACGCGTTGCGCATCAACTTATTTTACTTCTTTTGCGGCGCTTAGCCGTAGTGTCCAGTCGCGCTATTCAAACGGTGACATTCATGACGTTATCATTGAACAATAATTGATTGATTAATTCGGTCAAAATGGCTGCATACCAACTCTCAGTCGCAGTGCCAGTCCCCGTCTGAGACCAAGATTAAGTGGCGTAAAAAGGCAACAGTAGCATACCAATGGCATTATAATTTATACTGTAACACACATACATACATACATACATACATAGATGTACCCAGGCTAGTGTCTCTCTGCGTGTGCGTTTGTGTATGGGCATCGCCAATTGGCCTCCTGCGAAAGTGTGACAGTGGCGCAGAAAAATCGCTGTCACCTTGATTTATGAATTAAATATGCAAAGCAGCGATATCGTTCATCACAACAATGGCAGCAACAGTGACAGCAATGGCAGTTGCAGCAATAGCTACAACAATAACACATGATCCATTAATAATAGCAACAACAGCACGAATTGTTGTTTACTACTTGTCGCTGTCAATATTGATGACCTTGTCATGCGACTCGGCTTTCGGTGTGAACTACATATTTTTGTCGCCCGCGAAACATGACAATTGCATGACCAGTTGATGGATGCATTCTAATTCAATGATTTGCATTTTGGGTGAAAGGGGAGTTGTTCGAGAAAAATTATGCCATTTTTTACACTAAATCAGGTGAAGGCCAATGGACCAAGGCTTTCGAATTTCAAAGTGTTTTACAACAGGCGAAATTCACTTTTCGTTGCCTTAACAAGCGTGCAACTCGATAGGTCCACAAATATCTGACCGCTTCATAGACGGAAGGTGACTCCTCTGGCGAGGTGATGCCCCACGTAGAGGGACTAATGTTTCAGACCTGATGCAATACCTTCCATTTATATCAGATGGCAGGAAGGATTACCTTTTTAGTACAACTCGGCCGATCATTGAGGGCGGCCGCCGTAACGGAATGGTTGGTGCGTGACCACCATTCGGAATTCAGATAGAACGTACGTTCAAATCTCTGTGCCCCTCGTCGACAATGGCAAACCTCCGAGTGTATTTCTGCCATGAAAAAGCGGCTCATAAAATGAATATGCCGTTCAGAGTCTGCTTAAAACGATAGGTCCATCCATTTGTGGGACAACATTTAAACGCACTCAAGACAAATAGGAGGACAAGCTCGGTCAAAAACCTAACAAAAGTGTAAGCTCCAACTATTTATTTATTTAAGTTGAACTCGGTCGAAATTGATTAAACTATACTCTTTGAAGTTAGCAAATAAGCTTTAAATTGCGTCATTAAGTTTAGTGTTTACGCGCATATAATTAAGTATCTAATTTACTTTAGTTAGATTTGAGGGTTGTCTTCGAGCTGGTTATCTTTTGTGTCCTCTATTCATTAAAGTACTTCATCCAAGCCCAGTTCTCTTATTTGGCTAAAGATAGGGGGAGGTTGGGCTGAGCGATATGCCTTTCTTCTGGTAACACAGTGCCGAAATGTCTGAGCCTCCTCCGCGCTATGGCGCCGCGTGCAAGGAGAAGGTGTATTGGAGTATCCGGGGTTTGGTCATGAGTCAAGACAAGAGTGACAAGAGTCAGTCTACCATATTCCAACCCTGTGCAGATGACTTTACCACTTGAAGTGAATGGACTGTGAGAATGCGCGTGAGCATGCTCAGTTTATCCTTAGGAAGGATTATTAAATGCCTAAACCTCTTTTGATTGTACCGCCCCCTCCCCTCCACAGTAAGGATTTTGCCTAGCATTGCCCCAAAATTTGGTGCCAGCAAACCTCCTAAGCTTATCCATGATGGTTTGTTGTCAAATTGCAAGGAAGGCCTCGGGTTCTATTCGTAATGAGGCCGCAGCCCCTCCAGCCAATGCGTCCGCTACCTCGTTACCGGTTATACTTCTGCGTTCGGGGATCCAAATGAGCCGATGTGTTTATAACAAATTCCGTTTCTCGCTACACTTAAAGACCAGTGATGACTTAATCTCAGAGGATGGCAGTGTCTTGAGTGCCGCCAGACTGTGGCTCAGAATCGTAATTCGCCCATTCCGGAGATTCATGCCTAAATTGATCTATGCACATAAGCAGATCGCATTCACCTCCCCCGGGAAGTTGCTTGGAAAACTACCCATGGACTACCCATGGGGATATACTCCAGCGCCTATGCCTTCTGGTGTCTTCGAGCCATCTGTATACCAGTGCGGGGTACACTCTTGGAGTTTCCTATGAAGTGCAAGTGTACTGCAATTTACTTTATCGTCCAGTTCTGAACTTCTTCTTACTTAGTATTTGACAGCTGAAAGTATTTTGATTTTATTTGAGAAAAATTCGATGTGCGGAAGAAGAAGAAAACTTAACTTTAGGACGAATATTATCAGTGTACAGGAGATATATTGAAATTTCTCAGTTAATGCAATCGAGTTTTGATGCCAGCTTAGCGTTGTTCAGAAAAAATAGAAAATTACTTGTAAATTCTTCAAAATGTAAGAAAGCAGCGGCTATCCCTGCAGCATTAGAATAAAATGCATCTTTCAGAGAAGAAATGGTATTATGAGGATGTTTATAGGTTTCACGCTCAAATACGCTCCATACGTAATAATCCAGGAGATTAAGGTCTGGGAGTTAGTCAGTGTTCTCAGGCGCTTCAGAGTGCTTAATTTTGCTAAGAAGGCGGACTTTTGTTTTATCGGATAATTCGCTGCTCTCAATTTTGCTTCGACGTAAATTGTCTGCCGCGCATAACGTAGGATTTATAACTGAGATATTCATGGACAACTCGGCGGATAAGACCCTCACACACATTAAGCTCTCTCGCAGGGGCCCTTGTAGATTTCGACGAGTCCTCGTCAATGATGGTTAGGACTTCTGAATAATTTCTGCAGATCAGTGTCAGAACCTTCCTAATGTTTTTGGTTACCGATCGTTGTTTGGTTTCTTTCTTTTCTTTTATTTTGATGGCAGTTCGTTTTCATAATGTTCCGTTTTCTCATTAAGCAGACTTCAGAAGGTTAGATAGAAAATCTTAAAATGGAGTAGAGCTAAGGCTTAAATTGAAGAAATGCTCTTAACTATCAATTAGAAGAAAGGGAAGGAGGAAAAGAAGAAGGCCAAGGATAAAAATTACCTCAGCCCACTTTGGTGCACGCTCTTCGCACTCTTCCAAATTTACCTAAAAAAAAATTCATTCCTCAACGCAAGATTGAGTCTTGTCGAGGCCCTATGCTCCCGAGAGGAGTGCACAAGGAAAAAAGTCAACAACACTAAGAGGCAACATCATCGATTTGCCTTTTTCAAGACACATTACACTCGAAACACCCCTTTCATTTCTTAGTTTTCCTATCATCTCCTATTCTCAACAGAGAAATGGTTCACTACCATGCACACAGGAAGAAGGCATATGCAAATACAAATATGTGAATTTATATACATATGCGCATATACATACGTATACATATATGCTCACTCAAGTAGGAGAGAGCCAGATGTCGAACGTTGCCGAATGCGGGGGCCGATTGTGCTCTTTGTCGTTCGTTCCGCGCTTTCGCTTGCAGTTCAAGCAAGGTAACGACGAATGAGTAAGATAACGACGATTGAGTAAGATAACGACACATTTTTTCATGCGTGCAGCCGGCTTAATCGAATTATAAGACGTTATCACGTCAAAAATACAAAACTGCAGTACACAAAAGTAATTCAATTTCATAGCCTACATTATCAATAATCTCGAATGCTCGAAATGTTTTTATATGAAAATGAACAAAATCACCAGAAAACAAAATTGTCAAAAATCATCGCGATTTTGGTGCCACTTCAAACACAAACACAATATTATACCAAAATTTAATGGGCTACAGAATTTTAAGGAAAATTTTTTTAGTTTTTCTAAATTTCGTATAAAGTTTAAAATTATATGGTTTTTGCTGTAGTATAAACAATATTTTTATGAAGAAATAAATACAAAATCAAAACTTTGCAATATGTTGTGCTGCTATTATTTTGAACACAGCAGTTAGGTGAGGTTAGGTTGAAATGGTTGTCCATAGAGATGACACACTTGGACGAAAATCCAAAATTCGTTCTTTGAGATACCATTGTAAGGGATATACATACAAAGACTAAGAAGAAAGGAAGGAGGAAATGAACGATGACTGAGTTACGGTGGTGTTAACCATTTCGTGCTGCTGATGAAGCTTATCAGGGTTTTCAATGTCAAGGCCTTGTAAATCAAGGGGACTGCTAGCATAGAGATGAGAGCCAAGATACTTATATCTTACCCAAATGTGCATGTAAACCTCGCGGCCAGTGTCCTGTAAGGCCTCCAAACCAGAACATCAGTTTAAATTAATTATAACTAGTAGGTACCTACGAGGGATTTAAAAACAATCCCTTCTACATTTAAATGCCTTTTTGTATATAAGGCTAGAATTTTAGTCTCTTGGATGCCGATTGGAGGTAATTTTTCCAATAGAGTTTTTTGACAGGATCAAAATTTATTGACATTTCATCATAGTACGACTTACACCTCAACAAAGTTTACAAATCGTACAATTTTATTACGAACATCGACACTCTGTGAAAGGTGTTCATCGTGTGCTCAGGCCAACTTATGGGATTCAGCGAAGTGGCCCATTTTCGACTTTGTGGCTACTTCAATAAGCAAAATTGACATAGTTGGGCTGAAGAGCTACCCAAAGCCATTACATCTATTGAAAACTACCGTTGGGAACGGCCTATGGGCTGGATTAATCATCGGCCCATATTTCTTAAAAGACGAAGTTAGCCAAGTTAGCAGTGATAGGTGAACGCTATCACGCCATGATAAACGACTTTTTGGTGCCGAAAATTTAAGCCCGTGATCTTCACAACATTTGGATCCAACAAGGTGGCACTACTTGCCATACAACCAGACAGCCCGTGAAATAATAGATTTACTGCTTCGTCGTCTCGGTGAGCAATTTATTTCTCGTCTTGGACCATTGGATTGGTCACCTTTGGACTTTTATTTGTGGGGATATCTAAAGTCTTAAACCTTTGTGGATAAACAAGCTTCCATTGAGGCATTGGTAGGCCACACTACTGAAGTTATTCACGACATACCGACCGAAGTCCTCCAGCGAGTCATTCAAAATTGAAGTTTACAAATGGACGAATTACGGCGAAGCTGCGGCCAAAAAATAATAAAGATTGCCGGATAAATTTGAATTTTCTTTGTTTTATTTCAATTTTAAATCCGATACCTCTAAATTGATCAACCTTTGTATACCAGGCAGCGCTTTTGACACGCCTTGAAGTTTGCGTATATATTTCATTTCTTAGAATTTTTACGATGTTTTAATAGTAACTTCATCAAAACTTACTCAAAGCATTGATGACCACCTCAATTTCTTACTTTGTCACAATACAGTTAGCGCTAAACAGGAGAATAACTCTATAACTGTTTCCCTAACGGTACAGATTCGACTGCAATGTACACTTTTCGTTGTTATGCTTTCTGTTGTTTTTATTGTTTTTGTCATAAAGTCTTCCTGCTGCCAGCACAGTAATTACTGCATGTCCACTTCAACGTCCAGCATTCGGACACTTTGGAAAATGTCATCATCAGTGCATGAATGAAAATGACGGCCACGGCAACAGCAACAACAATAATACATCACAATAAAGAAAATCATGCCGAATAGAACCATGACCGAATAACTGTTGGTGGGCACGAACATTTGAAACAATTACAAGTATTAAATACCTGCATTACTAGACTTCAACTGGTCGGCAGGTGGAGTTCTACGGCTGCAACAAGTAGCGCGTCCCAAGCGAAACAAAAAATCGAAAAGCAAAAGAAACAAAAGTTCGAAATTCCGGCATCACGAAGTTTTAAGGGCAGCAAACGCTGTTCGCAATTCCATTAGGAATAAGCATTCGCGTAAAAAATCAATGGCTAGTTGTGGTCTGGGAGATGTGTGCTCGCCGGCTGCCTAAGATAAGCATCTTTCATTTAAAGCTAAACGCGCACGATTGTGCCACGCCACACACTTGCCCACAATGGCACCATGCAACATTGGTGATCAGTTGCTTGGCCGCCTTTGTGTTGCTGATCGCTCAAGACGCTTGCTTAGGGGGCAGCAGTTGGCCTAAGTGCCTCACAGCTAAGGATTCTGGCTACCTGTGCGCTGGGCCATTGCACTGGCTACCTTTCAACTTTTAATGGTGGCGGCGCCTGTTGCTGTTTCATTTGCTTTTGTTTGTTGCACTTGAATTGTTGCAGTGGCTTAGGTTGCGATTGTTGCCGCAGCATCGTGCACCAAATGTCCACAAAAAGGAACAGTAACAGCCATGTTGCAAACAGATCCACATACATACGGACACACATATGTGTGGATAGATAAGCATTGCCGTCTTTGAGATGCGGAAACAGTGCTGGCTGGTTGCCCAGTTAGAAACGCTGAAGTAGTGGTGCAACCAGCTACACAGAAGCCGTTAGTTGCTGCTGTTGGCATGGCACGACGATGCGGTCACTGCTGCTGCTGATGATGATGATGATGAGGTCGGCGACATACATTGCACGACAAGCCTTACAGTGTGCAGAAAAGGCGTTTTAGTAAGCTAAAATCAGGGAAAAAATGTTTATGGAATACTGAAGAACTAAAAGCCGATAGCTCGGTGAATACTTCTTAGAAAAGCAGTAATTTTTTCTTCATTATGCCGCCATAAATGAGTGGATTTGCCAGTCGTTCGGTGCTAAGTATCGACATGAAACATCAAAATATTGAAAAAAAATTACTAAAAGCTGACACCCCTTGGCAAGCAATGACAAACCTCTGGAAGTCTTTCTGCTTTGAAAAGTTTTCTCTTAAAAAATTCATGTCTTTCCTTTGTAGAACGGCATTCAAATGTGGTTGAGTTGTATGGTTGCCCATGAGAGGTCCCACTTGGATGAGAAATTCGCCTCAAGAGATACCTTTGCAAGATTAAAAGGGAGAAATACAGGAAAGAGAGAATAGCGGAAGAGAATAGTTATGTTTGAGGGCTTAGCGAAGACCAATGACGATGACTACATCAAACTATCAATAAAATGCATCTTAACCTGCCTAGGTTAAGCCTAGATATCTAATTTTTAGCGCACAGAGATAAGGATAGCTGAGGTGAAGGTACTAAGATGTTTCCAGCTCATCCTCTAGACAGCTGCTGCAGAAAGTTATCACCATCAGATTGGCATTACAGTCCGGGGTTGACCATTTTTTTTATCAGGACAACTAGCAGGTACAGCACTCAGACAACATTAAGTCCATTGTACAGCACTCGGATTCCCTTTTAATTTTCTTTAAATCTACCCCGACCTGTGAATAGATCTTGTGGTGCCAAGGAGCCAAGGTGGTCGATTCTTAAAACATCAGTGCCAAAGACCTGAATCGAGCGAAGACGGGACAGACGCACAGAAAGTTGTCCGCTGTCTCATGGGTGGACCATTGCCTCCCCTACGACTCGTCTCCATTCTTCTCGGCAGCCTGCTTTCGGTCTAAGTTGTAAGATTCTCATCTTACGTATGCCGTCTTCTACATCTTGCAACCATCGGTGTTCCTTTGATATCAATGAAGATTTCATATGCTTGGAATGGCCAAAGTGTTGATAAAATGTAGTATTGATAAGAACGTATCCTTATGTATGCTGAATAATACGCCTAAGTATTTAAACTCTTGCATAAGCTTAAAAATATAGCTTCCGATTCTGATGTGACTATCATGAAAGCACCCGCGTGGATACCTAACAGGGCAATGTCACAAAATTCGTTGTGGCTTTGTTAGAAGTTCCCACGAGCACCACCGATTCACCCGTGGCCAGAAGGATCTCGCGACTTTGCATGTTGGTGCTCTTGCCAAGCACTCACTTAGTTGAGGCGAAGCGGAAAAACTACTTGTCCAGCTAGCTCAGAGTCTTGAGATTGGCGTAACATCAATACCAAAATTAAAAATAACTGTCTGAACCTTCTTATCATAGTATTATTATATTAGGCTGGATTCCTTGTCATGAGAAATAAGAGGGAAATGAAATGGCTGATCACCTAACTAAAAAAATTCATCATGAGCCTTTCTAGGGACTAACAAAAGGCCACATTAACGAATTTCTCAGAATGTGGCAGGAGAAAAAATTTGTTGAACACTGGTGAAATTCTATCGGTCAGCGATAAGCAAAACACTTCCTAAAGCCGTACAAAGGAATTTCTGAAAAGCTACTTTCGCTTAGAAGAGTAGACTTAAGACTTTGAACTGGTTACTTTACAGGCCACTGTAGCCTGAATCGACAGAAGAAGAGGCCAGCCGAGAAAACGATAGAGAGATGGCAATGAAGGACACTTTAGAGCTATGAGAATATCTGATATTCAACGAAAAGTTGATGATAGGATGACGTGGAGGCGAATTGTAATGGAAGCAATGGTTCACCCTGAGCTGTGATTATATGATGATGATAGCCTGAGATATTACTTAAATAAAATTGGTTTCACTGATACCATCATCCGGCGACTCCGTGAAATGAGCACTGAAAATTCAGAATACATTCATTGTGAATGTCCTACACAGTGTCAGTCAGGCTACGCTTAAGGCATTGGTCAGCTCTCTAACTTCTTCAAAACTAAGGCGACCATTCTTATCAGGATTCAACCTTGTTGGTAAGTACAATCGACTTCTTTCTATCTAGGTTCTAGATCACACGGGACTAACCAGGAATGAGTGATCTTGTCATTTGGACTCTGACCAGGATAAGAGTAAAAAAATGTGTTAATATTTATCTCAGTGATGAGTGGAAGTTTTAAAAGCACTAAAATGAGTTATGCATGGCCTTTGTGCCGTTTGTGCTTTTTATACACACAAGGTATCTGCGTTCAGGTGTCTCTCCTAGTTGTGTATTGCGTATTGCGTTCCCTTCCTAGTTGCCAATAACCTCTATGGCTACTTTGCTACCAATGGAGCATCGGAAAGTTGCAATTTCTTTGCACGATATCGACTTGTCGTCTGTTTTGGTTCGTCTTGAAGCTTACCTCAAGCGTGCGCGTTTGCCGTTTGTTTGGGTTCGTCTTGAAGCTTACCTCAGGTGTTCGTGTTTGTCGTCTGTTCGTAAATACAGTCACTCCACAGAAGATCTGGTTCAACATGGCTTCTTTGCATGACGCATCTGTTCGATGTTCTAGCTCGGTCGTATTCGCCTTGCTTCCGCTTTGTGCTCCCATTCTATGTTTCGGAGTTTTATTACAATCCTTGCTGCAAACTTTTTACTGCGTCCCATTTTTCTTTGCATTGCGTTACCTAGTTACGCCGCGGACATTTGCGAGATCGGAGCGCTCTCCGTAAGTGAAAAGTCTGAACTCTCATCTTCTCTGTGGCATTCTGGGCAGGTCGAAGTATCTGGAGGTTCGCAAAAAAGCCACCATGTCCACTAAGAATCTGCGTTAGATATAAATATGTTTCCCATGTTTTCTACTTATCCATTCATACAGCTTGGTAATCAATTTATATGCCCAGCGTCCTTTGAAAGAGTGATCCCATCTGTTTTGCCACTTTGCTATCGAACATGCGCGCTCGGTTATCTGGCTAGGTTCAGCAGATCTGGCCAGGTATCTTTCCTTACTACTCAGATGGAGCTACAAACCTACTTTCTGGAGGTTTAGACGTTGGAATACATTCTGTGTGCCTCGAAGTGCCGTCCATAGCTCCTAGTCCATAAGCTGATATCGAATTACAGATGAAATTCCTTGCACAAATCTAAGCGAATTCGAACCACTGTGCCGCTCGCCATCAGCACATCGCCACCGCACAGCACCGTCCAGCCTTTGTCACCAGCATTGGACACACACAGTAGCCATAAAATGTTGCCTTTGCGGCAATCATTGCCCGCCAGAATTGCTGCTGCTACTACAAAAACTACTGTCAATGATATTATGCGCTGCCATTGCTGTTGCATGGCTATCACCTCAAGCAACTGCGACATACAGACGGACCGACAGCAGCTGGCGGCTTAATCTTGCACCATTTGCTACTGTTACAGTTGCAGTTACAATTGATAGGCCGTTTTTGATGTACGACTATTCTGGTTGGCTGCTGCCTGCTGACTGTTATATCGATGCAATGATTTTGTTGTTGTTGTAATTTTTGTCGCAATTGTTGCTGCTGCTGCTGCTGCTGATGTTTTTGCTATTGCCATTGCAATTGTACATTTTACATTTTGTAGCGGTTGACAGTTGACTGCAGTTGGTCGTAACCCTGCCCTTGTCATTGGCAAGAGCGAAAAGCCGGAGCATATTAATTATTAGCTTCAGCTGGCTGGTCGCACAAACACTCGGCGCAAACATCAATTCATACTTTAATACAGAAATAACTGTTGCTGCAATAGAAATTCAAGACCTACACGCGCGCTCGTACAAAAGCATTCGCTCATACATACAGACTAGCATAAAAATAGTTGTCATAATGCCATTGCCGTGATTTCAAAGGAAGGCAGCCTTGCTGTCTTTCAACCTTGTAATGCAGCTGCTGCATTTCTCGCTTTTTACGCTTGATTTTGGGGGCGGCTTGAATTTCGGCGCGCATATTTTTATGCGATAATCTTTTTGACCGCAGAAGACATTTTCGCTGTGTAGGCTGGTCAGGAGGAAGAATTCTAAGCTTTTTTTTTTGCATTTTCAAATCTTTATACTGCAATATTATTTTTATGACTGGATTTGGCACTGCGACTTGAAAGATCTTTTGTGTTCTCTCCATGAATTTAGAGTATTTCATTGAGCCCAACTTCCGCAATAAATTTTAGTATTTGTGTTATTTTATTGAGTTTTATTTCCTCCCCCGATGAAATATGTCTACCCAGGTGTTTGTGCCGCTTATGTATCAATGTTGGACACGATGCCAACACATGTTTGGTGGTTCCATCTTCTTCCCTATGGAACCTGCAAGTTCCTTTGGACTATATTTCAAGGTTAGTATACCAAGAGATTAATTCTAATTTAGACAGCAACACTCAACAGTCGAACAAATCTACAGGGTCCTCAACAAAATACTTAACGATATGAATGGCAAAAAATATTGTTTAGCTGTATACTTGGACATTGCAAAAGCGTTTGATAAAGTTTAGTATGAAGGACTTTTGCATAAGCCCCAACAAATCTTTCCACAAACCTATGATGAAATTTTGAGAGCTACCGAACTGTTTAAAATTGTAATTAAAATTTCAAGTCGAATATTCCGATATCTTAACAATGATTGGTGGAGTACCGCAAAGCAGTGTACTAGCACCTCTTTTATATCTTATATACACCGCAGATGTGCCAAATCCGACAACACATAATGCCATGATAGCAACGTTCGCGTATTGATACTGTATTAATAGCATCAAACAATGACGAAGACCTGGAGACTTTCACACTTCAAAAAATAATAAACAATACAGTAAAGTGGTTTGACGAATAGGCTATACAAATTATTGGCTATAGGGATAAGTTTCCGCTCTCGTAAAAGAGGTGTCGCTGCTAATACTATGATATTTTTGTGTTCGCTCTAGTAATATACTGCTGATTTGAAGGTGTATATAGTATGTGAGGTCTCGATCGCAGAAGTTGGCATTCGTTTGAAGCGTAAAGATCCTTCTTTATCTGACGTCAAAAATGTGTACGTGCGTCCCGAAAAAGCAGTATTTGCGGGAAGTCATGCTTCATTATTACCTTTTAAAGAAAAGTGCAGCTAAAGTGTTTTCCAATAAAAGGTGCTACCTATCGCTGTCGAGAGACGATTAACGATTTTTTATGGCCGTAATTGGATGGTATTGATATGGACAACGTTTATTTTCAACAAGACGGCGCTACGTGCCACACAAGCAACGAAACCATTGATATTTTACGGGAAAAGTTTCCGGACCTTGCTATTTCTCGAAGAGGTGATCACAATTGGCAACCGAGATCTTGTGATTTAACACCTTGTGACTTTTTTCTTTGGGGCCACGTGAAAGAAAAGGTCTACGCCAACACCCCACGGTCGATTCAAGACCTCAAAGATGAGATTCGTGAGGCTATCGAGGATATATGGCAGCTACTTTGCAATTCGGTTATGGAAAATTTCATGAAAAGGATATTGTCCTGTCAGCGTGGTCGTGGTGGTCATTTGCCTGATGTTATTTTCCATTATTAACGGCATACCTTCCTCTTTATAATGAAATAAACAACCGTTCATTTATATTAAAAAATATCACTTTTCTTTGAATATCAGAATAACACCTCTTATTGGAAAACCCTTTATAACCTGTCGTACCTATATTGATCAATTTTGACGGTAATCAAGGTCCATCTAATACAACTTGATACAAAGAGTGATTTCGACGCCTCCAAAGTGGTCATTTCGACGTGAGTGATAAAGATAAACCAGATCCATCGACAGCGAAAAAAATTATCATGCTTCAAAGGTTATGTTGTGCATCTGGAGCGATCAGAAAGGTGTCATCTATTATGAACTCCTTAAACCATCTGAAATCATCACTGGCGATCTTTACCGACTGCAGCTAATGCCTTTAAATAGAGCTCTCAAAGAAAAGCTCTGAATTGGGAAATCTTGCCCCACTCGCCGTATTCCCCAGACATTGCACCTTCGGATTATCATCTGCTCTGATCAATGAAATCAGCGCTTGTTGGAGAGCGGTTCACTTCTTACGAGAGCATCGCAAACTGGCTCAATATATGGAGCACATAATATTATAAGAAACGACGGAAACTTATTCCCATACCCAATAATAAAGACAAAACTATACAAGTTATACTTAAGTATACAAACCAAAAAGTCATCAAAATATAATCTTACTCTAAGAAACAACAAAGTTAAAATCTGTCCATTAGCAAAATATATCTTGGAATAACTATGTACGGAAAACTAGCATGGAAACAGCATATCACTAACAAAAAAACTGAAATTAAGTATACCTAAGTACCGGAAATTAAATTGGCTAATCGAACAAGCATCAAAACTATCGCTTTATAATAAGGTGCTTATATACAAAACAATTATTGCTCCTATCTGGAAATACGAAATCGAAATAAACAAGCTAAAACAGCTTTTACAGAGAACGCAATCCAAAATATTAATAAAAAAATATAACAAATGCTGGTTGGCTTATGTCCAATGAAGCCATCCATCGTGACTTAAATGCAGACACAATCCAAGCACCAATCACACAATGTAGCAGTAAGCAAATACATTCTGTCAAAAAAGTAGCGGGAATTATTCAAAAAAACGCAAAATAATTGTTTCATCATCAAAATTTATTTGGTCGCCTTCAAAATTGGCTCCATTCGAAGCAATACATATACGCCAACGATTAGTCCAGTCATCAAAGCACCTTTTAAACGCATTTGAAGAGATCTTCTTCAGCTACTTCAGCGAATTCTCCTTAATGGCCTCTATCGACTCAAAGCGGCGTCCGCGAAGTGGCAATTTAATCCGGTAAATACGGTGGTTGTTTGATAATATTTGTCGAGTTTTTGGTCAAAAAAGTATTCAGAATATGAGCCTTGTGGGGCGGTGCGTTGTCATGGTGCAAGATCCATGATTTTTCTTTCCACAAATTGGGCCGTATCCTATGCACATTCTCTCTCAAATGTCGCATACCTTCCAAATAATATTCTTTATTTACCCTACAACCATTTGGAATGAATGCCGAGTGCACACACCATGATAGTCAAAGGAAACGAGTAGCATGACTTTCACTTTTGACCGACTTTGACGTGGTTTTTTGGGTTTCGGCTCATGTGGATAGCGCCATTTTGCCGCCTGTTGACTGGTTTGCATGTCAAACTCATATACCCAAGTCGCATCACCTGTTATGATGCGCTGGATAAACGTTGAGTTCGAATTCACTTGCTCAAGCTTGTCTGCAGCCACCTTCTTCCGATGAATTTTTTGAAGGAAATTCAACTCTCTTGGAACGAGTCGAGCAGCCACACGTCTCATGCTCAATTGATGGTGTAAAATATTGCGAATTGATTCGTGAGATACGTTAAGGTCACGAGCTGCCTCTGTCAAACTTAAATGATGGTTTTCCAGCACCTGACTTGAATGATGGTTTTTCCCCCTGACTTTGTCGATGTTGTCATCTGTTGAAGACGTTGATGGACGACCAGATCGGGACAAATCTTCCACCACTTTTCGGCCCTCTGTAAAAGACTTATACCAGTCGTGGACCCGTGTTTTTGATAAATCACACTCACCATAGGCTTTCTGCAACATTTTCACACGAAATCCCGTTCAAAACACAAAATTTACGGCAAATTCTTGTTCTTGTTTCTAGTCAAAATCGCAGAGCACACCGGCGGTAGATTGATATAATTAAATGCCAAAAACAAGCTTATTGACAGATTACGCTCAAACTCTGTCACTCCATAGAGGACAATTGTACCAACACTCCAGCAATAAAAAATTTAGACATATCGCACCCTAAATACAAAAGGGTCACAACTCAAAATTTTCCACACTCGAGCTTCACTTGTTTACAGTAGCACAGAAAACAAACTAAGTGACATATCATGCTGAAATTTGCCATGTAAGCTTATAACAGTCTTACCAAAAAATAAAAAATTTATTTTTGCCATGTGTCATCCGCGGACCGATTTATTGATAACGTCTCGTTCATATTTGAGCATAAGGTACATTTTGAGTTGTGACCCTTTTGTATTTAGGGTGCGATATGTGTAACGCTCGCTTTTTAAATGAACAATTCCCGATATTTTTTTGACAGAATATTAAGTACAGCGACTCTCAGTCGTGCGTAAATTAGTATCGGCAGAAAATATCAAACGAAGATTAAAAGGACTACTTAACTGAATTAACAAAAAGATTTACACTGTATTGGCTAAAGGGCGTACGAGTATATGTCAGATCCTAATTCTACCAAGATTGCTTATTGTTAATATTTAAATGTAATCAAGAAAATAATAAATGGTAGCGAATGTAACAAAATGTAGTACAATTTCACCTATGTTTGCCTTTTTATCTATTTAAACGAATGGACGGGATTTAAAGCACCTTTCACTGATATGTAAATGAATTTATATAGGATAGGTCATAAAGTTCTTTTGAATCACCAAAAAGAACTTCCATCGACTTATTTTTAAAGAATCGTTTTTTTTTTGCCAATTGAGCTTATATTCAAAACAAAAGACGAGAAGAAAAATTCACGGGATCATTCTTTTTGGAGATAGAAAGATGTCTGCTGTCATTTAATCAAACTTTCGGACAAATGTATGTACCCATAAAATACACAATTTCCTTTAATCTTCAACATCTGCTTTCTCACCTTCAAATTATTACTCAGTAGACCTAAAACCAGGTTCCACGTTGAGGCAATACCAGTTTTTCCAGGAAAAAATAGGTTCAGATCCGATTAGTTCGAAATATGCAAAATTCGATTTCTTAGCCAGTAGCCCTGTTGCATTTAACAAAGGGTAATACATCACAATACGCCAAATCTTGCAAAATACCCATGAAATGGTTGCATTCGACAGTATGAAAAGGTGTTACCTGTATGCCGCGATGTCTGAATTTGGTATTCCCGCAAAACTAATACGGCTTTGAGAGATGGGGTTGCGCAACACCAGCAGACTGTCTATGAGCAGCCAAGTTTTCGGTCACCTTTTTAAACTCTTCTATAAAAAATGCAACCCTCAAAAAGAGCGCTGAGAAATACGGCCATTGTTTTTTCTCACTCACTTACAAACTGACCTCATTTGCATTAGGCAAAATTTCATGACCAGTAAATATGTACGAGTACAACGAGTAAAAGTGCGGTTGTATCAAAATTTTATTAACCCGACTTTTTTATTTTAATTTCTTATTTGATAAATTATATTTTTCTTTGTCAGTTTTGTTTTATTAATTTTTTTCTCTAATCTCAGATTTCGGTTACAATTTCTTCTGAGCTCAATCATTTTTTTGTTTTGTTTTTACTTTGAAGTTGTTGTTGCCCACCCACATGACAACTATGTTGCGGCTATTGTATTGCATACATGCACACATGCATACATACATATGCTTGTGTTTGCATGTATTCCTACATTCCTGCTACATACTTTTCGTCATGCTAAACGCTTTTTGCGGCTGGTCGCACCAGCGCTGTTACAATTTTATGATCTGTATTGCTCGTTCGCGGTCAAAGCAATACTCGATGGTTGCTGTTGTTCTTTTTGTCATAGCATGTACATATTGTCTTTGCTGTGTGAATTTCATGTTGCTGACTTTTGATTGTCGTGTGATGTTTCACGTTGTAGTTGTTGCTCTTATTCTGATGATTCCCTGCAGGGAAAACCTAAACCAGTAACAAAGTGACTAGTGCAGAACCAGTGTAAAACGAAGCACTTCACTTTTGATTGTCTTCACTACAAGTAAAACCTAAACCAGCGACAAAATGACAAGTCTACAACTAGTGGCAAAATGACCAGTGCAGAACCAGTTCAAAGTGCACCACTCCACATAATGTTAAACTCGAACTTCTTTTAAATTCGCACAAAGTATCATAATGTTAAAGCCGAACTTTTTTAACTCACACAGGGTTTAAAACTTGAATCTGTGTGAATTTCATGCTGCTGACTTTTGATTGGCGTGTGGTGTTTCACTTTGTAGTAGTTGCCCTTATTCTGGTAATTCCCTGCGTGGAAAACCTAAACTAGTAACAAAATCACTAGTTCGGAACTAGTATCAAAATGTCTAGTGCAGAACTAGTCCAAAGTAAACCACTTCAAATAATGTTAAACTCGAACTTTTATAAATTCGCACAATGTTTTAAACTTGAATCTATGTGGGTTTTGTAGAAGAATGAAAAATATGTTATGTTCATAAAAAATTTAGTAAAATCAAATAAGATGCAATTAAATTTACAAAAATTGTCAATAGGTCTTAAAACTATAGTTATTTAACGCAGTGCCTTCGTGCCAGAACAGCCGATTTTATTTTTTCCAATTTATTTGGCTTCAAAATTGTCATTTTTTTATATCTGCTGATGATCTCAACAAATATATTATACATACATATGTATGAATGCATGTGTGATGAATACGTCTAACAGTAAACAAATATGTTTAAATTTTGGGTAAATTTGTCTCAAGAAGATGAAAGTAGTAGTTTTTGTTTTTACTCTACTGCATTAAGATTCCTCGAATTCAAACACTGTGAGTAATTATGTCACTTGGAAATTTTAATAAAATAATTTTTTAACTGAAAAAAGTACCAAAAGTTCGAACTTCTATTTATATGGTAGGCCGGTGATCCACCCAATCGTCCAGAAATGTAAGTTAGAGCTTTTTTTCTTTACAAATAAAATTAGTACAATTTAACGCTGGTCCTGTAAAACTGTAAAAAAAGTAATGCAGCGAAAAAAAACTGTCACTTTCAAGAATGTTGTCATGTAAAATTAATCAGCTGTTTATATGAAAAAGAGACAGAGCACTTCCGATTTCACTAGAAACGCACCAAAATTCGGCACTAGTGGGTTTCCTTCCTTACAGGGTTTCGCTTACCCACTATTGTTTGTTGCTAGCAAATATCCGTGTTGTTGTAGTTGTTATCATAGTTGTTTTCATTGATTGTAAGCATTACCTCCTGCTTTGTACTTTATCCGCTGCCCCTCCTTATGCTATGTTCCAGCATTTTTGCCGAATCATGTTTACAGTTAAAATTCTTGCAACTTTTTTCGCTGCTCTTGTCGCCAAGCAGCCAGTGGTGTTCTTTGCACAGTTATATGGCGAATTAAAATAAAAATAAAGTAAAAACAATAATAGTATCGATAACAAAAACAATGCTTAAAATCGTTAAATCATTTCGATTGTTATGAGCTAAGCTGGCGCTTTGGTTGCTGCTATTGGTTATTTTTAGTTTTTTTATTTGCTTGTGCTTTTGACATATTTTCAATAACAATGAGATTTTTGACTAATTTATGTTTTTTCTTTAAACTTTTTCGCACATAGCAAAAGTGTAAAAACAATCGCGCAAGTAGTGCAGAAAATCGATTGACAATTATCAATGGGCGATTTGTCAACTGCCAAGACACAGCAGCTGTCAGTTCCATTAATCTGAGCGGAGAATATTTTCGATGTTTTTTTTTTAATATTTTATTGTAATTTATCATTTGGTTTGTTTTTATTTTCTTACGATGTGTCGCATACAACCTTAATTTGGGTTGTGCATTGTGATTTTTCGCCGCCAATTAGCTGCTGGTGTGTGTTTCTGCGAGCGTTTTTTTGTTTTTGATTATAGATAGAAATCCACTGGAGAGTTTGTCGTTGCCTGCCGCTGTTAAAAATAAACTTTTGTTTTTAATATTTTCGCATCTGATTTCTTATGATTAGCCACCTTAACCAACTTACTGTGGTATCAACTGGGTAGAAGCTAAATGCAGAGTAAATAGTTGGGAGAATAGTCAATTACATAATTACCCATTAGGAAGTCAGAAAAACTCTGTCAAGCCAAAAGGTAAGTCCTTCTACCTACAAAAGGGAACTGCAGAACATGCGTAAAGTACCATAGATATAAGGAAAATAGTTTAGTTTAGAAAATAGTTTAAAATAGGTTTCCTAGCAGGGAAGTTTCTCTCGACTATCAGCGGGCTCATGCAATCAGCGTTAAGGGAACGCTCTAAGTGAGCGACCTCACACAGTCAAATGGTTAACCCAGCCAATACCGAATTAGTTCTGTTTAGTAGAAGAGATAAGTTACCGAGTTTTCAGTTACCGTTCATAGATGGAGCAACACTCATCCTATTGATTTAGGCATAATTCTGGACTCAAAGCTTTCTTGGAAAAGCAACACCGAGGAAAGGATGAATAAGGCTGGTAATGCCCTCTTTATCTGTAAGGGGACATTTGGCAAAATATGAAGTCTGAAACCGTATATAAACCACTGGGCGTACAATACGATCATCAGTCCCATTTTGACTTACGAAGCTTACGAAGCTAAAAGCTAAAGAATATCATAATAGTCCAACGATCAGCTTGTGTAGGTATAAAAGGTGCGCTCTGATCAACGCTTCAGGTGGCGCTGGAAGTGATCCTTCATGTTTCATCCATTGATATATAAGGGTTTCCCAATAAGAGGTGTTATTTCGATATTCAAAGAAAAATGCTATTTTTTAATATAAATAAACGGATGTTTATTTCATTATAAATAGGAAGGTATGCCGTTAATAGTGGAAAATAACATCAGGCAAATGACCTCCACGACCACGCTTACAGAACAATATCCTTTCCATGAAATTTTCCATAACCGAATTGCAAAGTAGCTGCCTTATGTCCTCGATAGCCTCACGAATCTCATCTTTGAGGTCTTGAAACGACCCTGGGCTGTTGGCGTAGACCTTCTCTTTCACGTGGCGCCAAAGAAAACAGTCACAAGGTGTTAAATCACAAGATCTTGGTGGCCAATTGTGATCATCTCTTCGAGAGATAACACGGTCCGGAAACTTTTCCCGTAAAAGATCAATGGTTTCGTTGCTTGAGTGGCACGTAGCGCCATCTTGTTGAAAATAAACGTTGTCCAGATCAATATTATCCAATTCCGGCCATAAAAAATTGTTAATCATCTCTCGATAGCGATAGATAATACCTGTTATTGGAAAACCCTTTATGTTAAAGGCATAGCGGACCAATCTGCTTCCAGTATTAAAGCAGTAAAAGAAAGCACGATCGGTGGAGCACTTCTAAGACGCATCGGAAGCACACTACCTGATTCCCAAGATAGATCTGAACAAAGACTGCAAAATACGAATTCCCGACAGAAAGGACTGGCAGACCAGAATCAAATCAGTTGATAGTGATCACCATATTGATATTGATGGCTCAAAGATGGGCATGGATGGCACTAGATCGGAAGTGTACGCGGAACAATTATTTTAACCAAAAAACCCGTTAAGACCAATGGACCGACCTCCGGCGAACCTTACATTTTTTGTTCATAGTCAAGCAGCGATCAAAACTCTGGCCTCAGCGCGCATCAATTCAATATGTGTTAAAGAATGGAGGAGGTCGCCCTCGCTTGTTCAACTGTCCAACAACACTCTTTTGGGTCCCCGGCCACTCTAGAGTGGACGAAAATGAAAGAGCGGATGAGAGTGCAAGGAAAAGTTCTGAGCTGGATCTTCAGCGAGTGGTAGAGGATAGTAGGATTTCTCTTAACGAACTGTACACTGCGATTGACTTGAGCGAAATCGCGGTAACCAATAAAATGTGACTATTAACTGCAAGATCTCCAAAGCGCTCTGGCCAAAACTGAACCTTAAAAGTACAAAATGTCTGCTTGGATTTAACAGATCAGCTACCAGCGTCCTCACAGATGTTATAACGGGTCACTGCGCTATTGGTATTGGTTGCGAGCCAGTAGAATGGGCGTACCTCACAATGACTTTTGCAGGAGTTCTGGAAATGAATAATAAATTGAGTCGGTACAACACCACCTCTGTGAATGCCCTGCGGTTCAAAGAAGCCGTGCCAAATATCTTAGCGTTCATTTCTTTGAAGACGTGGGAAATTTGCAAAATGTCTCACTGAAGGAACTAATTACCTACCTAAAAGGATCTAAGTGGTTTAAGCAACTTAGTTAGGGGATAGAGATCCAATGCAAGTTTCACAAAAGGCTTTAAAGCCACCGAGTGATTTATTTGAGACAAGCAAACTGGCTAGCCTTAGTGAACCTAACTGTCTAACTTTCTGAGAGAAATTCGTAGTGTACAATTCCGTTGTAATCTATAAAAACCGTAAGCATCGCTGTTTTTTTTTTTTTGTTTGGAAATCATGTCTTTCTAAATTTTGCATGAAATTCTTGTCGGTTGAGACCAATTTTGCAGCAACACGCACAAATCCAATTCATTAACTTCAATGTCGTCAACGGATCCAAAAGCAATGTCCAAGTCCTCTGCCAGCACTCTGATGTCTGACTTAGAGCGTCACCAAGCGGTTGTTCAGAAAACTTTTTGATCAAGGTGGTAATCTATATCTACCTGGCCGACTATTTTAGTGCCCATCCCATGAGGGGATTTAATCTCAGCCATAAACTTTACACTAACCAACTATCCAAACACATCGCTATTCCTTTCTGCATGTGGTATATTTGCTTTCCTCATCTGTTCACCTTCGTTTGAGTGAATTTACGTTGTGTATTTGCGTCAATTGATTAGTTGAAATTGCGCACGGCTACGCTGGATTATACTCGAACGTAGCAAAGCAAAAAATATTTCGTTCTGGCTACTTAAGTTCGATTTCCAACAACGGCTACGCCGCACACTTTTTCACTACATAGCGTGGCTACACCAGCGCTAATAAGCGCCCTCGTAACCTTAACTATTTAATACAATCCGCACAACCGACCAACCAACCGTCCTGGTGAGCCCCTGATCAGCCTTTCCGCTATTGCCATAGCCCAGTGAAGGCGCAACGAAAGACGCAAGCAACAAACTTGCTAAAGCATTAATAATAGCTAATAATAATACCTGTATTCACACATACCTACGTGCACATATACATATGGATACATACATACATGCATACATAAAAATGTAAGTGCATAAGTATGTGTTTGGTGTGGATTTGCGCTTGTGTTGGCATATAATTTTTCATGGATAAAATTATTTAACTTGCTAATTTATGTTTCAGCCGTGCAAAATAATATTTTTGCTTGCCTTGCCTATCTCTCCGTTTTCCCACTTTATTTTCCCTCTACACTATATTTTTGGCAATTTAAATTTTTAATTTAATATTTAATTACAATGTAAACTTTTGGCAGTATTGTTGCGGTTGGCATAGATTTTTGTATGCATTGAAAAGCTTTGCTACGGGTAGGTACATACACACAAACGTATTTAATGTCCTTGTGACCTATATTTTGCCTGCAAATATTTGGTAATATTTCTATACGAGTATTACCTAAATAAATATTTTAACGCTACCACAAACTTGCAATGAGCTAATCAAAGTAGGCAAAGTGCAAAAATATTAAAAGTCATATTCGATGTACCAAAAGGCAACATTTGGCTGTTAACTGAGATTTTCTCACCCCGTTGACTTGTTGGCCATAGAGACTGGCATTTAATATGTAGTTTTTGACTAAACAATATTTATATGAATATGAGCGCAATACTATAAAATTTTGTGTCCTATTCTTGCATCATGAATAATGAAAACCTGCAGAGGAATATTCTGTAACAAATTGATTTAAACGCCGAAATATTGTTGCTAATTTTTAGGCAATATTTGGATACATTCACTTCTGAACCCATTTCGTTATTTTTTCCATCTGACTGAATGTCGAATTGTAAGTTGTGTACATAAAGCATTTAAAGGTTCCACCAGCAGGAGTGTTCATTGTACCCACTCGCAATTGTGCTGTTAATGGTTGTAGGTAACAGCGCCTAGGTATTGTTTTAAAATGAAACTTGTGTTATAAATATTTCCAAAATAAACAAGACTTGCGTCTTCGACTTTAAGGAGTTACATCCCTAGCTGACTTCCAATGAAAGCTTGGTGACATTGGGTTATATGGAAGTGAAGTTATTGCGTCTAAAGTGTCAGTAAGTTTGTGTCATCGGTAGAAAAAAGAGTTTCGAAGAAAGAGCTAATATCAGATTTTGTTTTAAAAGATTTTTGTTTAAAAGTTTATGGCGATGACTGTCTGTTTCGTGCCAGAGTTTATGAGGGGCTTACACGTTTCAGAAATAGTTGTGAGGACACAAATGACAATAAACATACGGGCCTCCCAAAATCAGTAATCACCGAAAACTCGATTGAAATTGTTCGTAAATTTAATAAAAAATGAACCGAAATCATTGTTGAAATTCATGGAATCGGAGTTGAATATCTCCAAAACATCGGCTTATCGCATTTTAACTGATCATTTGAGCTTACAAAAGGTCTATGCACGTTTCATTCCGCACAAGTTAAGGGGGGAGCCTAGTTTATAAGGTCAAAAAAAATCAATTTTTTTTTTTCATTTTAAGCGATTCCCAATATATTTCGGAATATTCACACAAAATTACAGAGCCTAATTCTCAATATTTCCGTAGATACAAAGCCAAAGGTAGGCGAGCGTTAGGTAGCTATAGTACAAACTTTATCTTCTTTTCTCGACTTTTCATTTTTATGATTTCTTTGAATTGGCGTACATGAATGAAAAAAAAAACAAATGAACCTTTGAAATGAATCATAGCTTGTTCCCTTCAGTATTAAATTCTCTTCTATTTGAACTAACAAAATAGATAAAAAAAATTTTCAAGATTTTTATACCAAGTTGAAGTGAATTTTTGCTTTATAGAAAGGCATTTATTTCTTTAAAACCTCCAAAAAGTTGAAATTTTGGAATTTCTCTCAGTTTTCTTAGTTCATCTAGAATAAAAAATCATGATAATTAGAAATCCATTTGAATTTTTTGCTTTAGATAATAATTACGAGCTGTATCCAGCGTTGCAGCGCTCTACTAACTTCTATGTTAAACATTTTTTTTTAACCAGTACAAAAATTGTTTATACTTTTTAAATGTTCATTAAAAGATAGAAAAAACTTTGCAGTGCTAAATTAATTTTTTCCTTAAAAACAAAATCGCAAAGAGATGAAATTTTCAGACCTCATAAACCAGGCTCCGCCCTTAACTGAGGACCAAAAATTGCTCAGAATTCAACATTCGAAAGACCTCTTTCAAGAGGCGAGAAAAGACAAGAACTTCCTTTGCAACATTGCAACTGGTGATGAAACGTAGGGTTTCCAACATGAACCTGAAACTAAGCGTCAAAGAATGGAAGGCCCCAGACGAGCCACCACCCAAAAAATCGCGTTTCGAGAAATAAAAAATCAAGTCGATGCTCATTTGTTTTTACGATTCCAAGGGAATTGCCCACAAGAAGTTCGTGCCAACGGGCCAAACCGTCAATGCAATTGAAGCGTTTCTTGCATCGCATTCTTCGAATTCCCCCTGAATACCGCGAAAGGGGAAACTGGTGCTTATTGCATGAAAATGCACCATCTCATCGATTCACTCTTTTGACTGATTTGTTGACCAAAAATCGCATTTTAACCATCAATCACTCACCGTATTCGCCTGATTTGGCTCCCTGTGACCTCTACCTATTCGAAGAATTGCATTTGGCCATGAAAGGAAAACATTTTGCGTCCGTAGAGGCCATACGAAAGAATTGTACCGGCATCCTGAAGGACATTCCGGCCAATGACCTGAAACACTCTTTGAAACACTCTTTCGAAAAGCTTTTAGATCGCGCAAAGCAGTGTATCGAGGTCAGAGGGAACTTCTTTGAATAAATAAACATGAAATTATCAGAACAAAGGTCCTGTCGTTTCTATTTCAGCTCAGTCTTATTTATTTTGGGCTTCACCTTGTATGTGAAAAATGGCATCATTTAAATGTCCACCATGAGCACGTCTGCTGGTCATTCGGAGTAGCATAGTCCAGGCCCAATTAACACAAAAGATGCCCATAGAACCACTGCTTTTATATCTTGGTTTGTCTATGAATCTACCTACGCCATTTATTTCTTTTCTGTAATTTCTCTCAAGTCATCTATCGTTGTACGGCCACTCCATCTTCCTGGCATGGTCTCCCAGAGACCAGTGGCCGGTTATTGTTACGTAAATCTGCATATATCTTCGCGTTGCCTTCTTAGCAACTCGTCAGTTCTGGATTTGTTGAAATTGGACCACCGTTTTTTAGTTATTTTGCCTACCCCTGCCTTACCAGTTCATCAGATTTCTCACTTCCTTATATGTTCCTATACCCAGCTGCACACATTACCCCACTTAACAACAGTGCAAGAGCCCTGGGTCTTTAGAGGCCGCCTCTGTGGCTTAAGCGCGTTGAAAGGGGCCACATTATTATATGACAGGAGTTCGAGTTGGCCTAGGACCTGCCTTATTGTATCATCCCATCTCACTGTGACGGGTCTTGAGCAATTCTGTTGCCAAGACCTGGGAGCGGCTGAGGTATGTTGTAGGGGTAGCTGCGGATGGTCGAAGTTTGTGATTGCACCTGCTTATTTTCCTTACTATGCTCTGGAAGGGCCACCACATGGGAAGGTCACTAGTCTCGTGAGGTTCTGTAAGCGGCGCAATCTGGGCATTATTCTATGTTGCGATGCTAATGCCCAGCATACAATCTGGAGTAGCAGCAAGTGCAATGGCCGAAGCTCTCGACTATTCGATCCAGGTACCCAGATGAGAGTTATGACTGTCGTGTGCGCCAAAGCATTATGTTCTTCTTTGCATTCTCTGACGATTTTTGAATTGGTTGAAGGTGACTTTAAAGCTTAGTTGGCTGCCTGACTATCTGAAAAAATACATGAAAGAACTTGGAAGTTTCGAGAGTTTTCGAATATACACCGGCGCCGTCGCCGCGATCCATCTTGGATCCATTTGCGTAAAAATCAGCTGTATTTTCTTTGAATACTAAATTAAAATCCCATTGCTTTTGCGTGGGGGACTGAGAAAGAGAAGTTGAATCAACCTCGTCCGCCAAACAGCTTCTGCAGAAAGGACTTGAGGCAATCCCAAGTCTCACCGCATGGTCACCTAACGGTCAATTCCCGCTAAGGGCACTCATCAAATTTGAGAGCTGCGGGTTTGCTAGTCTCAGAAGTTCCCTCGAGTGCCGCCGATCTACCCGTGAATAGAAGGATCTCGCGTCGTTGCCCGTCTGCGCATTGACCCAGCGCTCACTGAGTTGACGCGAGGCGCATCTTTTCAGGAGCAGGCCACAGGTTTTTAAGAGAATCGCAATATTCTTATTTTGCAATGCAACCGTCTCTATGGTTGTCTGGTGGCCAGCTCATATGCCCAGCTTTTCCCCGCTATGCCGCTGTCACCGGAACCACACATGTGTCTATTATTCGGATGTAATCGAGAGGGAAGTCAGGCATTCCCCGACTAATTTCGAACGAACAAATAACGAGCCCAAAGACGTAATTTTCACTTGGTTGTCAGAGTAAATATTTACCCCTTTTACAATAATTGCCGAGATGAGCAACCAACCCACTAAATTTGAGTTTGATGGAGAGCTACTCACAAATACTTCCTAATCAACTAGTCCGTCCAACTTCGACCCATCCGTGAACATATATTTGAGTGTTCGTAGCTTAAGTCTAATTTGTGACCCGAATACCTCAAACTGATTTGCTAGCCCAATCTTTAAATTTTATTGCGAAACCATGTCCACTTTTTTTGCATATTTTAAAACTAAATTTCGGCCCTCCGTCCATCTTATAATACAAGTCATATTGTAGCCTTTTTTTCCGGAACTGGATGACACTTAATTAGCTTCTAGCGCCGTTTTACTATCACAATGTTCTGTCTTTGGTAGTTCAAATTCCAGGACTGCTATTTTCCATAACCACTTTGTTGTATCCAGAAAGGGAAAAAGATACCTAAATTCCAAGCCTGAAATTTCCTCAGTGTTGCTAAGAAATGGTTTGCCGAAAACTCGTAATCTCGCTCTTAATAAACCCGGGCAGTTGCAACGATAGTGAACAGGAGTTCCCTTTTCCTCCCCTTCTCTACAACTGAGGCACATTTTTTTGTGATATTTTTAACCTCGCCGCATCCTCACCTACATTCCAGTAGCCTGTGAGAATAGCGGTTGCTCTTGAGGTGTTGGATCGACCATACCCAAGCAGTTGGTCTTTGCTAAGTTATAGTCAGGCCATGTCTTCCTGGTTCAGCTTACGTCGAACTTCAGGAAGCTTCTAGCCAAGCAAGCTCATCCACCTGCTCGTTACCTTCGATGTTCCAGTGTCCAAGAACTCATTCTGCAGTGATATCAAGCCATTGACTGAGCGACTTGGAGTTTACTGCCCTTGTCTATCCGTAAATATAGCTATCTTGGGCGGAGATGATTGCTATTATTAATTATACTAGATTTACCTGCTTGTCCAATCTGCTTCAGATGGAAATCCCAAAGAGAAATCTTTAATGAAGATAGGTGATGACGTTAGCAAATGATGATAATTGCAGAAGGATCTGGCTTATGCCAAGAAATTTTGCTTGTGGTGATAGTGGCAGCCTGATACCACTCCGCTTGGAGAGATTGATGCTTTGTACCTTATTATTAATAGTAAAGAGAAGTTCTCTTTTATTGGGATTTACATTCAGAACACAGCTCGCAGTACAATGCGTTGGAAGCCTTCCTCTTTCTCTGCCTCAACCAGCTGGTACCACATTAAATACTTTCAGATCTAGACCGTTTGCATCCATTCAGATGGCATTACCCAGCCAACAAAAGCGCTGGATCTTTATTGCTGCGCTATGTCTATGTCGTCGTAAATCTCATACAGCTCATCGTTCCATCGCCTGCGATATTCGCCGTTGCCAACGTGCAAGCCAAAGAGAAGTCAGGCATTCCTGGACTAATTTCGGACGCATAAACAACGAGCTCAAAGCCCAAATTTCCGCCTGGCTGGCGGGGCAGATATATGAATAGAAAAAGCACCGCTCGGGCCCAGCGAGGATTGATCTTTAATGTCACGTTTAATTCCAAAAATGTTCAACTTGCCTAAATTGAATTTTACTAAAATGTCCCCGAGTATATAAAGTTTGTTCCAGACCGAATTTAACGCTTCCCTACTTCTTTATATTTCCTTTATTTTCCATTGTATCTTACCAACTTATTTAATCTTCGTTGTACATATTAATCCCATAAGATTTTTATTATTAATTGAAGAATGGGGACTAGAATGATTTGCCCCCACGACTAGAATGATTTGTCTCCATTCTTCAACTAAAGCCCTGTTAGGTTATGCTTCTCGGAAATGTTCCTCTGTTTTATTTCTGGATTAAAGTGCTTCCACAAATACTAGATGGAAATTTTCTCTTAAATAAATAAAATTTACTTTTGTGGTATAAATATTATATAAATTTATATAAAATATTTTCCCAGAAGCATAAATTCGCGTTGTCTGAATTTTTTCCTTTCGCTTTAGAGTTGTAAGGATTTTGCGTTTCACTCTGCTCTGTAAGCTGCATATTTTCGTTGAGTACACTTCTGATTGTCCTGACACTGTATTTACATATGTATGTGTGCTTAACTAGAAATATTGCTTACTCGCTGTTAGCCTCGTAAATCAAAAATTCAGCTTCTAACCATTTCAAATTGTATTCAAATTTTAATAAAACGTAGAAGATTTATCACCTTTAAAAAAATATTAAAATATATAAAAGGTAAATACAAAATTTAAGTAAGCATTTATTAACTCGATTATAGTCAAAACGATTTGTATAAGCACCCCGCGGTTTATAGGCAATTTGATTTACGTTGCCACAAACTGTTGACATTTATAATAGCCAGCCTGGGTAAGCGGCGGCTGCTCCTACTGCATGCCACGAGGCACAAACAAAACCCTTACGGAAGTCAAATAAACACAAAATTAATGCACAATGCATATTTTACATAAATTTTCTGCACTAACTCACAGTTGAGCACTCTGGTTTACATGCGAGTACGTTAAGTACCTTTTTATTTATGCGAATTTTGAACGTTTCATTTCTGTAGTTGCCGCACGAAATAGGAGTAGAGGTATGAGCCAACTCAATGCAAATTGATTATTCTAATTTAGTGTTTAAGCAGCAGCGGACAATGCGAACACATTAATCATAACAAATGTCAATAAAGCACCGTTAAAGTAAATGCAAATCACACAAAACTATGAAATCGACACAATGGAAAAAAATAGGAAACATGGAATAAAGGGTGGCTCAAATGGGTGTTTTCTCGTGTAGTGGAATTCACTCATCACCATCATCATTGTTTCCTTGAATCCCTAGCGGGACATAGAGCTCCAACAACACATACGGGCCTTCTTGTCCGAATACTGAATAACGCCTTCACCTGCTCTCAGCTTAACCCGAGTTGAGGCGTCCCGCGATAGACAGTTGTTGGTCTGCTAGACGCTCTTCCTCTCGCTGTGAATGGGTTCCATTCCATTGCCTTTTTCGCTATGTTACCGTCTTCCTTGCGTAAAGTGTGACCAATCCACTTCCATTTCTGTCTTCTAATCAAAATATCTAGCGGCTCCATGTTTGCTTTTTCGAGCACTTCCTTAAGTGGATTATGCCTTAACAAATCGATTAACGCAAACTAAGCGACAACAATTTTGGTGTAGTTAACTCAAACAAGTATTCGTGGTTTTAATTAAAAGAATTTAAAAAGGGGAAGTTACATTATCAAAAAGTTTTAAAAAAAGTGGGAATATGTCTTTCGGGTATTTGGCTTATGATTTATCGTATGGAGAGGAAATAGTGAGTCTTTAATATGGACGTTTGCTGCGAGATGTTAGAATCGCTTCCATTTGGCGGCAGGGAAGTTCAAAGAACTCGTTTGGTTGACTCTAGACTCTGCTGAGGACCTAACCTCTTAGCTTGACAGTTAACTTAAAGGTTTCAGAATAGCAGCGATTTCGATTGGATGTTATTAACAATCCGTAGGAGAGCAATTACCTTTTTTTGGTTAATTTTTTTTTTTTTTTTTTTTGGGGATGAAGTAGGACTCAAAACGCCTTCGCACTTACAGCGACCGTCGTCGACTGGCTAAGTGGTGTGACCACTAAAACCGTCCCTCCTCCTTTACTGGAGAGACTCCCTTACCGGAACTACTTTCTGCATTACTTCGGGTGGGTTCTGCGCCATTAAAATGGGCCAGTTCTTTTCACCCAAGCCTGATTCGACCATATTTGTAGCCATGTTCCTGCTATAGGCTCGTCTTCTTATGGCTCTATCTACGCCGCGTTTATGTCTATTGACTATAATTGGTTCCTGCGACCAAGTCAAACAATTAGTGTAGCCTTACTCAAGAGTGCCTACTCTTCAGACAACCACTCCCCATATCGGAGGTGCCTCATTATTTTCGCTGCATATCTCTTAATAGCATTCCAGTTATTAATTGATGCACACATGGCTGGTATCAGATTGTTCACCTGCAATGGGTGTCCAAGTAGCACTTGCAGTGTTTGACGCCCATTGACTGATATATCCCATCTATGTTACCATTCTTCTATGGATTGAAGCTGTTCATTAGCTTTTTTCTCCTTCGATCGGTTTGCTCCCTGCCTTTCAAAAGATAACTCATTTCTCGTGCATATACACCCATAGGGAGTTTTCCGGCGATGACGCAAATCGCAATGGCAATATTCCAGAGTCAGCCATCCGTTATCCATCCCTCTTCTGCAAACTTCCCAGATTTGTTTAAAATCCTTAGCTTTTTGTCGAAGGAATGTAGCTTATTCATTCTCAATACATCCTACCCAAAAATGTATCATCAAAGTCTGGCGAAAGCCGGACGGCGGCAGAAAAAAGATTCAGTAGTATCCTCATCCTTCAAACAAACTCTACATAGTTCCCATTGAAAAAAAAATTAAACAATTAATTGGCGCGTACCTTTCTGTTAGGTGTTTGACCGAGCTTCTCTTGTGGCGTGCGACTTGATGCTGCTCCACAAATGAAGGCACCGACAGTTTTAAGCCGACTCCGAACTGCAAATGGTTTTTTATGTAGAGCTTTTTCATGGTAGAAATACACTCGGAGGTTTATCATTACTATCACAAAAAAGTTGTTCTATAATTTTGCTATTTCATGCATAGAGATTCGAACTACGCACTTCCCAATGGTAGTCACGCACCAACTTATTCGGCTACAGCGGCCACTCATGAATCCATTTCTATATATATATAATAATTAGTCTTACCAGTGCTCGTAACTCACTGCTCCTTTGTCTGAGAAAGAATTTCGCTACCACTTTATCAGGCCTTCCAAGAATCACTTGGTTCTTGTGAACTCAGCTTATGAAAACTCGAACGATGTACCCGAATGTTTTCGCTGTTCTTGATCACAAAATTGGACACTCCAAGGAAACACAGTTTGCCAACTCATCAGCCGGTTCGCTGCTTGAAACACCATGCACCTTTTTCAACCATTCAACGGAGTTTACCCTCAATTTACATCTTCTTCTTTATTTGACCGATCGAAAGACCGTTGTCATCATACCTAGAGCAGCAAAGCATCTTAAGTTACCTTCCAAATGCCACCTTGCTCTAGTACCAATTTCAGTCTAGGAGCCCTGAGTGTAGAGAGTTCTAAACGAGCTTTCCTAGGGAGTGTTTGGATCCCTCTCTTCATTGATTGCTTGTTGGAAAACTAACGACATACTTTCTGCCAAAAGAGATTCCAGCTATGAGTTTGTCATTACGTGCCAAAAAGGTGCTGCTCTACCAGCCTCATAAGCAACCCCCTTAGTGAAAATATACTATCTTCAAGATATACATCAAAGTGTGGGTCTGGTTAAGAAGTAAAAACTGCATGCACACAATTTTAGGTCTGGACTTTAACCTTTGAACCAAACTGACGTTTTAAGAAGCATTTTCTGAGAACAGTCTGCCACACTTTTTCACAAACTTTCAAACAGCAGGTCCAATGAATACGTCATTTGGGCTAAAACTTCTCTTGGTTCTTTACTGGTTGACAGCTCAGCACTCACTTTCGAATCAGGTTGAAGCGGAAGCCACTTCCTATGGTATACAGAGAAGTACGCATAGGTTATATGGTTGCCCATGAGAGCATCGTCCGCTGTGTTGATATGTAATGAATATTAATATTCAGTAAGTGAACTCTCATATCCTTCCGCCTGATTTTGTTATGTGGTGGAATCTCTACATTTTTTTGATGAAACCCCTGAACATTCCAGCTGTTGACTGAGTCCACGACTACTAGGTGTTAACGTGTTTAATTTCTGCCAGACTGTCAACAGAGATTACGCTTGATTCTCCCTGTATTCTTTTCATTCGTGCAGTGGGGGTAAAAGTCTTGATAGTAGTTAGCCAATTTGGGTACCTTTCCATCGAGCCCCTACCAGATTTATTTTGTCAACTAACGGCGGCCACCGTAGCCGAATGGGTTGGTGCGTGACTACCATTCGGAATTCATAGAGAGAACGAAGGTTCGAATCTCGGTGAAACACCAAAAATAAGAAAAACATTTTTCTAATAGTGGTCGCCCCTCGGCAGGCAATGGCAAACCTCCGACTGTACTTCTGCCTTGAAAAAGCTCCTCATAAAAAATATATGCCGTTCGGAGTCGGCTTGAAACTGTAGGTCCCTCCATTTGTGAAACAACATCAAGACGCACGACACAAATAGGAGGAGAAGCTCGGCCCAACACCCAAAAAGGGTGTACGCGCCAATTATTATTATTATTATAACACATGGATTTATACACTACTTTCTAGTTCATTGAAAGGCGATATTAAAGCTAAACGTTTGAGCTCTTGGCAGATCTTTTTGAACGGTAAATTGGTCCTCTTAATTGGCAGCTCGTTAGTATTACAGTTCCAAGAGGTGTCCCTATATAAGGGCACCCATTTTACGCACATTAGTGTAGACCTACGCGTCTATTTCGTTCAAAATCTTCCCATATTCGATAGCTACCTTCGATTCTGGTGCTATTACCCGATAGCGATTTAATATCAGTTAGTTTGCATGAGCAGATTGTGAAAGACATGAACTTACAATTTTTCCGAACTTACTTTCTCAGAATTCGGATACAGTCTGACAGTTAAGACTTCGAGCAGAAAAAAGCTGCCATTGCCAAAATCACTCAGAGTCTTAGAGGAAAATTTATTTGGCACACCCTGTAAAAGAGGGCAGTGTATTGTTAATGGTTGCAACCAAAGTTGGCAACAGGCGGTAGAGAGAAGATTGCAAAAATAGCCAATTGTACATACTTAAATATATATTAAACTAAGGTTCGTTGGCGTTGAAGCTCATAATACGAGCATATCGGCCGCTGCACACCTGTTGCCAAAATAGCCCAGCTGTAGATTTGTGTTCTCTTTGTTTCTTGTTTTTTTCTTTTTTTTTTTGCCTTATACAGATTTGCTTTAGTTTAGTTTCTTAGTGATTGTTGTTGTCGATCGGTTAACCTTTATTGTTTTAGAACATTTCTTGGGGCATGAATCTGTGTCGCAAAGCTGCGATTCCACATGCACACACATACATGCATACATTTATAAACACCCTGCAAGAAAAATCGTAGCAGGAGAAACAAATTTCGATACTCACGCGAGGAAAAGCACGTCTTTTTAGAGAGTAGAAAGGGTCAAAGCCGAAAATTGAATGTAAAAAATCGTCCTTCTTGCATATTACATACTAACCTCAACAATAACAATAAAATAAAAAAAAAAACAAATAATAAAAAAACACAAAAAAAACAATATGTGCTCATTTTTTATGACCAAACTTTTCTAGCTTTAGGAAAGTACTTCAAGTAACGGCCAACAACGAAATCTGCTGCAAAGATGGTTGGAAACAGTAAAGCTCCCGATCCAAACGGCACACTAAACACGGAGCAGAAAACCGCCATTATTGGAGCTCTCTATTTTTTCTCAAAAGTGATGGCTTCTCTTTCCCCTCGAGCAGGGAGTAATACCAAATGTGCGGAAAGGCAGAAACAAAGCCAAGAACAAAACGGGACCACAGAGATTGGCACAGATCGCTACAGACGCGATAACAGGAAAGCTGTGGATAGGCGAGGAAACCACATATATGCATTGGTGACTCGGAATGTTTATAACATCTACAATCCTGCAGATTGGGAACAAATCCTTCAAGCACTAAAAAAGTTAGCTGTTCTAACATAAAAATGTAGAATAATAAATAAGAAATCCTACGGATAACCGTGTCTTAAAATACACTGAAGACAGCACTCAGTCGATACCGTCGGCTTCGCAGACGTCATTGCTTTGGTAATTAATAGTAGCTGGTAGTTGGGTAGGTAGATAGAAGTGGCAGTCGATGTCTAAACCAACTCACTCACACCGTTACCGATCCTCGTTAAATCATTTTGTTTTAAGTGCAAACCCGTGTATCTACTAGTAGCTGACACTAATATTCCTAATGTCATCCGAATCATTCAAGCACGATGAGCCAAAGTATTTAAATCTAGTGACATGACACGCGGGACAGCAACAGAGAAAATGTCTGGCAGACTTTTTCTTCTCCTCATGGGGGATACCGAGTAGGCAGCTTTTTCAGAAGTTGTAAACCTCGGTGGAAGCAATAGGAACAAAAGAATATAGGTGAGCTCTCCCTTGAAAAGGCACTGGTCTTTAGGATGACACCCTAATATCAGTATAAAAGCTCTATCACGACTCAAACACAGCTTCAGATATGGAATGACCAACGAAACTGTGATAAGATTTATAAAATCTAAGAAGATCAGATGATCCGGGCACGTGGAAGTTGACCTTGAAAAGCTAAACGTGCGGCGCTAGAAGAAGGTAGCCTTAGATAGAGACAGATGGCGCAAGGTTGTGAATGAAGTAATGGTTCACCAAGAACTGTGATGCGAAAAAAAGAAGAAGATTAGGAAGACGAGCCGAAACGCTTTATTTTTGGCTGCTTAAAATAAACACCAATGCCAACATTATCGTCAAGCTTTGAGCCATCAGTAAAGAAATGTAAGCAATTCTTCCGACCCGGTATATTATGAACCTACTCACGTCTCGCTGGATTTCTAGTACTAGATAACCTTTTAAAGCATGGTTCATTCAAACTAAAGTCAACAGGGCTGTTGGATCCAAACTGAGTGTTATGGGCAAGTATTCAACGCCTATCACGCCATTGATTAGTTACGGCAAGCCGAGCAGCAGGGTTACCTGCTTTCTGTTTACCAACTAAATCTAGCGGAGGTAAGAAGAAAAGGTAGTTCACTTTCTGACAGATATTGGGGCAATAGCGAACGCTAGCGGTTCTCATAAATTGCAAAAGCCTAGGCAGTTTTCTTTAAGTTAGCAATCAACTGATGAAATATTAACCTAATATACGAGTACAGCCCGCGAAAACATTATACCCTATTATCAAAAAGTACCGAGAATGTTTAATTTAAACGAACCGCGCACGTGGCAACCGGTCCATATTTTTTTCTTATGTTGATAGGACTATAAGAACATTATTTATCCGTTTTGAAGCGTTTGAGAGATGCGTTACGTCGCAAACGGCCGGGAATGTGGGCAAACAATTCTTGGTTTTTGCATGATTATAACGACCATCGCACCGAGCACAAACCGATGCGGGATTATTGGACCAAACACCAAGTAAATACCATCGTGCAAGCACCGAATTCACCTGATATGGCCCCGTGCGACTTCTTTTTGTTTCCCAAGTTGATGTTACCACTTCGTAGAAGGAGATTTCAGTCGATAGAGGAGATCAAAGAGAATACGACGAAGGAGCTGAAGACCATCTCTTCGTCGGCCTACCAGGGGTGCATGGAGGACTGGGTTAAACGTTGGCACATGTGTGTTGCTTCAGACGGGTCATATTTTAAAGAGGATAAAATAAATTTGCCTGAAATTCCACTCAGTTTTGTTTTATTTAAACATTTCCGGTACTTTCTGATCATAGGGTAGTATCACAAAATGTTTACCAGTTTTTACTACTATCCTTTATTCTTTTAATTTTTATTAATTTTGTATAAAAATATAGGTCATTCCACTTCAAATACCATATAAATCAGAGTCCATAAGATTTACAAAAACTCGACAAATATTAATCAAAATTTTAAACTAAAAAAAAAACTATTTGTGCACGCAGTTTTATGGATTTTTTCATCGATTCGCTGTACGCATTTGAATATAACTCGAAACTTTCAGTGATCACTCAGCAAAGTTTCAGCTATTATATTAATAAAAAACAAACAAAATAAGAAAAAAATCTGGAGTTTTATAAAAGGACAAAATGAGTTTCTCCCCAAAAATGTTGAACAAAATAATACATATTTTTTCAAAATATTTTTTAAAAAGTATGTGTTATCCTAAAACATTAAAAAAAAGTTTATAAAATTTTTAAAAGTAATCGAAGAATCTTCACTTTAAACAACTTTATATCTAAATTTTTAAACAAATAGTAAATCTCAAAACTTCTAATTTATTTCAAATCATTTACTTCTTATTATAATCAAGTCTGCAAATAAATATTTTTTCAGAAATGTCTCAAATACTTGGACCACCTAACATGAAATCACCCAACCACCGAAAAAGAAATGCAACGGGGCACTCCATAGGATATTCCCATATAAAATCCAACAATGGCTCATGAATGGTATTTTAGATGACGCACCCAGATGCGGTTTTAAAATAAAACATGTCAAAATTTGCTTTCAGGTTTCACTATTTTTATTCAAAATTTCTTAGCTATTATACTATGTGAAAAATGACATAATTTAAATGTCCACTATGACCACCGCACGTCTGCAGGTAAAATCCGCCAAAACAGTCGATTCATGAATGCCTAATTGCTGAGAACGTCGAGATATCGATGTTGGAGATTGTTCAGCAACACTTTGCGCTACAGCAGCAATATTCTCAACAGAACGCCTTGTTTTAGGTCTGCCAGCCCTTTTTCTATCCTCAACAGAACCAGTTTCTTCAATTTTTTTCAACAACCTTTGAATTGTCGACTCATTTAAGCGTTCATTTCCACCAAAAAAAATCATGAATTTTTCGATATGTTCTTCTTCATGGTTTCATAATAAGTTTCTATAATTTTAACGCGTTGTTCTATGGTGTAGAATTGTAAATAGACAGACAATCAAATGTCAAAGAAGACAAAAAAAGGTACCGTCTAGGAATTATTCGCTACCGACATTTAGGCGTCACTTTTGAAAGACCCTTTATGAATGCATAGAACGCTGAAGAAACGCCAATTAGTTATGATTCTAAAATGACAAAACGCGCACCAGTTCAGTACTAGTAGATTTTCCCACAGGGAAGACTTCGATACTTCACAAACACATACACACACATTCATAAACAATTGTAGGTACAAATGTAGTGTCTGTACACATCCATATTATAAGTATTATTATTATTATTTAAATCGTAGTTTTTCGGCTTTTTTGCTATGCAAATTCGTAGCAAGTAAATGCGCACACAAAGTCATAATTTTTATGAAATTGGCCAAATGTTTAGGCCAGCTGAATTTTGGCTTACCTTGATTATTCACGTGTTCCTTTGCTATTCATTGCTTGTGATTTATAAGTTGTCTGGCTTTTTGCATTAATATCAACTTACATACATACGTACATACAAAGATTCGTACATGAGTAGTAATTTTGACGTACTTAGTAAAAAGAGCTTTCTCCTGAATTCATCAAGTCTCTTTGTTAAGTGAAGGTACGAATATTTTATTTGGCTATCAACCAATCTCCTCAAATGACTTCGGCTTCTAGTTGCGGTGTAGGTTGAGATAGGGAATTTAGCATTCTATTGGGTTCTTAGGCATGTCGAGTTTTATGCCAAGCAAAGGTGTGACTGTTACGCAAAACATAAAGTCTAACCGTAGTAGCTTTGTTCATAGCATCATATACCTATGAAATGAGACGTTCAGCTATTAGTCCATAGCTGTCGCTAGGAGTATTTTTAAACCTTCCCAAATGTTTTGTTTTTTTCGTCTGTCATCTGTCAACAATATTCAATTCATTGCTTGTTACGTTTCATCCAACAATGCATTTTTTTCGCTCTTAAAAATGTCGAATTTCGTGCCTTCAAACTACAATTTGCGGGCATCGTTGATTTTCTGTTATTAATTTAAGAAAAACGCTTCTCAAGTTCATCAAATGCTTATAGAAGCTTATGGTGGACATGCTCTAAGTAGAGCACAGTGCTTCAGGTGCTTTGAAAAATTCCGAAGTGGTGATTTTAGCGTGGAGAACGAGAACCATGGCTGGCCACCGAAAAAGTTTTAGGACGCCGAATTGCAAGCATTGTTGGATGAAGATGATGGTCAAACGTCAGAAATGATGGCAGAGCAGTTGGGAGTGACCCAAAAAACCATTTCCAAACGTTTGAAAGACAGGGGCATGATTTTAAAGGTCGGAAGATGGGTGCCGCATGAACTCACAATGTGACAATGCACCGCCACATCGAACAAGACCGGCGTACGGAGTGGAGACGTACGATTGGGAACCGCTGGTGCATGCGGCTTACTCAACAAACTTCGTGCCTTCCGATTATCATTTGTTTGCATCGCTGGGCCACGCACTTTCCGAGCAGCGCTTCAATTCTCACGAAGAAGCCAAAAAATGGCTCGATGATTGGTTTGCGACCAAAGACGGGCAATTTTTTTGGGGCGGCACACACAAATTGTCTGAGTGATGGGAAAATAGTGTCGCTGGCGATGGCTATTATTTTGAAGATTAAATTTGTAACCATTTTTAGTTAATAAACGTTTGAAATTGAAAAAAAGTCTAATTTCATATCATTTCAGTCTATCTATATCAGCAGTCGTAGGAAAGAAGTGAGAACCAAGATGCCGAAATCTTAACCCCGCGATAGCAGGACAGCTAAGGAGAAGGTGCTGAGAAGGTGCACGCAGAAAGTACGCGAAGTAATTCCAAGGATCATAGCCTATATACCTCGCGGATAGTGTTCTGTGAGAACTGAGATTTTGCCATCCTCAGAAGGATTTCGCGTAGTCAGAAGAATTTCGCGACCTTACAAGTTCGTGTACTTGCCCAGCGCTCGGTGATTTGATGAGAAGCCCATCGTGACAGGAGTAGAACGCAGGTGGTCAAGGGGATCGCAGTCCTTTTCTTTCGCGTGGGTAAATACCTCACAGGTCTCTTGTCTGGCCAGCTGGCGATTGTAACTGAATAATAAAAAATAAAATATGATTTTCTCACACAGGCAATGCAAAGCATTGTAGAAATTAGAAAACAAGAAATACAAAATACAAACAAATTTAAATACGAAATAGATCTAAAACGGCCAGGGATGTGAAATCAGAATTAATTCACTGAATTGATTGTAATCCATTTCATTTCCAGGCTTCTACGTTAGTGTTAAATTAAAAAAAAATTATAATAATGCTAAGCTAAGACTCTTTTCATTAAAAAAAAAATCGATAAATCGCTTGAAAGGCAATTAAAAGTTAATGGAATACTTTTTGTCCCTAAATGGGAAGATAATTCACTAATGAAATGTAGAATACCAAAATGAGCAGATGAAAGATGAATGAGAGATCTAAGACGAGAGGATCAGAAGAGTTAGCTTTTATTAGCAAAGATGATAATAAAATGAAAAGTAAGGTAAGGTTAGTACAAGCGAAGAAAATTACAGGAAAGGGAATAAAAAAATTATTTGTAAATAAACAAAACGTTAAACTGAACTTCTCAATTACATTGGCTGAACTACCAGAAATAGAGTAAAGGTATCGCGAAAGGCACAACCTTCTGTATTCCCTCAGCCGTGGCTTATCGTCTAAAGCAAAAGCGGTAAAAAGGGTGCGTGTTTTAAATAATCTTAATTAATAATTCTATATCTTTTTTTTTAATTTTTAACTTACTTTCCAAGACAAACCAGCGCAATTCGCACATGTAAGAACAAGAACAACAACAACTACAGTGTGCATTTCACAAAAGATTAATAAATGACCACGAATCAATACCTTGATTAGTTGCCACATAATGTTGTCTCACATTGCGATAGCAATAAATCTTAATTGGCTATGAACTTGAGTAATTAATAATAATCAAAATTGTTGATTTTAATCATTTAAGCCCGGGTGTGTCCCAATCGGCAACAAATCGAAACGGTAGCAAAAGAAAATCAGAATTAAAGAAATACAAAAAAAAGTTATCCGTTACCCACGACTATCAGCTTACAACACCAACAGTTTGATGACAATTTATGCAACTTGCTGTGGGCAAAAGAGAAACTCATGCAGCGAGCTTGAAATCTAGGATACGCTCGTAAAGTGCAGAGAAAATTTTGCAGCAGCCAGCTGTTGACTATTTGTAATTAAATATTTCAAAACCGAACGGACAAAAGCATTCCCACAATTAAATGTTCGTAGTAATGCGCAACTGGGGAGAATATGCCTGTGCAGCACGTTTGGTAAGTCAATGGCTGTTGGTATGTAAACGAGTGTAATTTTTGTGTATGTATGTCAATGTAGAGTTGCTGAATCCCCGCAGTCAAACTTGGCTTCTAGTTTTGAACTACTTTGCTACCTCACTACTACTGCAACTCAACTAGTTCGTCTTCTATCTTGTTTCAATGCTAGTGACTGGTATTTTTAACACGGCGATATCACACGAAATGTCAATTGCCACTGAGATGCATCAGCGTTATACACACCCTTTAATGAACTAGTCAGCCTCTGCACGATTTTCATCAGTTTATGAAGTAGTTTATAGGAGATACAAGATATTCCAGTCCAATTTGTGGCGAAAATCACCAGTTTTGAAGTAGTTGGAAAATTAAATAAAAATTTGTAAATGAATAAAAATTTTATACAAAATTGATTCTTATGTTTAAATTTGGCGTACGTCTTCAATGATTCTTTTATTTGTATGTTTCAAAATTTTGCTGATAAAAAAACAAAAAAAATAATAATAATAAACTAAAAACATTAAATTGTCCTACCTAAAAATATAGTATACAAATTTATTTTCACTAGTGCCTTTCGTAATGGAATATAGTTATTTATAATTATATTTCTAAGAAATAAATAAAAAATTTATTTTTACATTCAACTCATTGATCATTTTACAACTACTTCAACACTAGTTACTTTCGGTTCAGTATGAGTTCTTGCTTGAAATAGCAGTGCATGAACTAGAATATTAGCTGATCAGTTTGGCTGTTTACTAAAAGGCTGTTGTTGGATTTGTTTCTTATCTTTAAATTTGTTATTCGTATACAATAACTTTTTTTTGGTAATTTACATGTTTAAAACTTTTATTGATTCTAAAAAAAAATTAAAAAAAGTTAAATTTTGCTACTTGAAAACATAGTGTGAAAATATGCTTTTCACATCCAACTAATTGATCATTTTGCAACGAGTGCAAAACTGGTTACTTTCAGACCAGTATGAGTTCTTCCTTCAAATACCAGTGTATGAACTAAAATTTTTGCTGATTAGTTTGGCTTTTTACTACAGGGCTGTTGTTGCATTGGTTTGTTTCTTAACTTGGAATTTGTTATTCACCTTCAAAGATTTTTTTTTTAATTTACACAAAATTTGTATATACTCTGAACAATATTAAAAAAATAAAATATTAATATTCAAAAGCAAAAATCTTTTTTCACATCCAATTCATGGATAATTTTAGAACTAGTGAAAAACTAGTTACTTTCGGACCAGTATATCTTCTTCATTCAAATACCAGTGCATGAACTACAATGTTTGCTGACTAGTTTGGCTTTTCACTGCCGGACTGTTGCAGCATGCCACATGGATCGCTGCGCAGCTCTGCCATTGATATGCAAAACACGATTTTGTAGAACAGTTTTGTGAAGTGTTTGTTTTTTTTTACCACTTTTTTTGCATTTAAAAATTATATGCAATAATCACTTCATTCAGCGGTGAACCATTTAATGGTGCTTATGGCGGGTGAAAAATGCGCTAAACCTGTCATAAAACTGACAAAAAACGAATCGCAAAACACCAGTTGTACTCTTAACGGACAAATCTTGGGGGTGTAGTAAATTTAAAAAAGTAGGCAGTCATGTGCATGTGAATGTACTAGGTTGCGCAGAATTTCTGCAAAAATAGTTCACATACATATATGCAACTATAACTGACTCATTGAGCTCTGCGATTGCCCTGCAGGAAATCCCCGTAGTTGTGAATTTGAAGCTTAATCAAAAATCTGGGTAGAGTTGAAGAAGGCATTTAGTCCGTAGTAAAAGGGATGTGTAAGCACTGAAACATTATCCGAATATTCCTTGCTTGCTAAATGTAACAAAAGATCCCAAAGAAAGTGAAAAGGTATAGCTTTGGTACATTCTTTGATTAATTTGCTGACATTATATTGCACGGGAACACGATTCTGAGCGATGCACTTAATGTGCATTATAACCTCGATTAATAGTAAAAAAGTCTCATCTTAAGACCATTTTTTAGATGAGCCAGGAAAGCTCTCTCTCATGGAGCAAAATCTACACCATTACACCTGCTTCTTGTATCTGTAGCCTATATGAAAGACTGAATTGGTATGGCTGCTAAGATCCAAGACAATTTCTGAAATTAGAAAAAAACTTAGAGGAGGGAGGATCCGTTATATTAGCGACTAGTAGCGACTGAGAAGAGCCAGAGTAAATGAAGAGAATTCTCGTGACACTATACCGATAGTTCCACATTGGACAGTGGCAAAGGGGGAGAGGTATACTTCGAACTACTAGATGTACTTATACCTACGTCTCAGTTGGGAAACAACTGCGAAGTTGTACAAAAGCACCCATCTTTCAAGGAAGTCAAGCAACCATCTTGTCGTTAGCATCAGAAATTACAAATTCCATAATATTTGAGATAGACACCCGAATGAATAGATAACTCACCTTCCAGGTTTCCAACCATAGAAAAAACCAGTCAAGATGGGCGCTGCAAACTTTAGAACAGTAGTAAAGGGTACTTCCCAGTTTCTGCGGTAATCCAACCTTAACTTTGTCTAGACATTGGATAAAAAATGTATATTTTTTATTTGTTTAGGGTAACATTTTATTTTATTTTTCCCAATTTTTGGGATTTTTTTTGACCATTTTTGAGTATGCATTGGATGTCACAAGCCTTTTAAATTTTTCTTGCAAATAGTTTTTTAAAACCAATTCATTTTTAAATATTTTTAAATAGTAAAAATCGAACCCATAATTAAAACGATCTTCCAAAGGTATTCTCTACAGAGAAGTATTTAAAATAAGTACCCTTTCGCAGTGTTTTATCGAAAACTATTTAAAGTTGAGAGCTGAAAAAAAAATTATATTTCGTGAATGCAGGAAAATATTTTTAAAATTTAGTTTGCAAATAACATTTTTTTTATTTATTTACTAGTTTGCAGAAAAATTGCATCTGTGCTCATAAAAGTAATTCGATTAATTTTAATGATAATGATAATTTCCTTAATCCGCTAAGTAATAGATGAAATTAAAAAATCTCATTGCTCTGCTTCCTAAACAATTTTCAACCTACGCTACTGCTTGGGTACCACTACTTGCGCGAGTATGACTCATTAGCTCACTTGACCGCAAGAATGTCGTTGGCATTTGCATATTCATTCTATTCAACTTTAAATGTTCACAATTTTTTTCTATTTACACAAACAATTTATTTCTGCGACTGTCTATTTGTTGTGCAACTGGCAAAGGCGTCATTGCCATGCATTCGCGATTTTGGCTGACCGGGGGTGCCGCATTTTGCATTTTATGACACCACAAACTGACAGTTGCCGTTACAGAAAATTAATTTTTAGTGTTATGTCGAAATAATTTGGCAGTTATGTTCTAAAAAATTTAGGCGCCTCTAAGGAAAATAATTAGGCGCATTCAAAATGGGTAAAGAAATTTGAATTATAAGGAAATGCAAATTAAAAATTTGTTGCGATTTTCTGATTATTTGCGGTTGTTAGTTAAAAAGTATAAAAATAAAGGTAATCACTTCTAAATACTCTGGTATTAGGTACAAGTAATAAGCAAACGATTGACGCCTACCTAAGAACCTTAGGAAAATGTTTGCTCAATTGAGTGGGTAATGAGAGATTTTATTTTTCTTCTTTGTTAAAGTTATTCAAATAAGACGACCAGCGTCAGTAAGGCGTTAAAATGGCTGTCAAGCGGGATTTACCTGTACTCTGTGTAATACAAATACACTTGCAATCTACTTCATTTAAAAGTATTTATTTATTTGAATAATTACCCTAAAATCAAATTAGCGGTACAGCGGCAACAGCTGCAATCACCTTCAGTTGTTTGTATGACAAAAGGAAGGCAGAAATATAAGCTGATGGTCGTTGAGAAAAACAATCTGAACTGCTTCAGCAAGTGGTCTTATTATAACTATCTAAATCTTATGAAATATATTTTCAAAATATACATATATGCATGTTAACAACTTTGCACGGCATACTTCGATCCTCACCGGGTTTTTTGTATTTCGAAGCTTATCTCATTCGGATAAGCTTTGGCTTTTCTCGGCTTAAATTGCATAAACTTACAGAAGGGGCGTGTCTACGAGACAAAATGCATCAAAAAATCATAAAGTTAACTTTTAACTGCATTAAATCACAAATGGCGCAACCGATTGGGGAACTGTTTTCCTGCTCCATAACTTTAAAATATTTACTATCATTCAATTGTTTTTTATTACTATTAAAATATTCCAAAACTAAATTTCAAAAAAATTGGTATTTGTGAGTACGTTTGCTGTACAGGGTTTGATTGAAAAGTAATGAGCCTTCCCGCGGAGCGTCTGCCAAGCGATCAACCGAATCGGCTGGTGGGGGAAAATGATCGGTGGACCTTCCCTTCCACTAAAAACCGGTCCCAGTTCGCTGGCAACAGCGGTGCAGTCAACATCGCTCCGCACGTGAAAGCTGTTTTAAAAGTGTGTTAGGATTTTGCAGTGGCGAAAATGCAGCGATCGTTGGAGCAACGTTACTCGATCAAATTTTGCGTAAAGGCACAAGGAGTTTGTACCTCCAGGAAGCACTGTAAACGCGGCATTTTACAAAGAAGTGCTCCTTTGGCTGAAAAACCGCGTCGCCCGGTTCGGCCCGACCTCGTCAACAATTGGACCCTTCATCACGACAATGCGCCGGCGCACACCGCCTTCCTCTGCACCTCTGCATAGGCCAAGATGGGGGTTTCGGTGCTTCCCCACCCTCCCTACAGCCCAGACCTGTTCCCTCCGGTCTTCTTCTTGTTCCCGCACCTGAAAAGAAAGCTGAAGGGGAGGCGTTTCGACTTCATCGAGGCTATCCAAAAAACTGTGACAGCCAAATTGAACGCGATTCCGGTGAATGAGTTTAAAAAATGTTTTAAAGTGTGGAAGGACCGCTCCCAGCGGTGTATTGACGCTCAAGGGTCCTATTTTGAAGAATATTAGTTGTATAAGCCAAAAGGTTTAATAAAACTGCTTAAAAAAAATAAGGCTCATTACTTTTCAATCAAACCCTGAAAACCCAAAAACTTTTTATTTACAAAATTAAGAGAAAAAAAAATTTTTTTTATTTAAAAATTTGAAAGAAAAAATTAGTTTAAAAATAAATTAGAAAAAAAAATTATCTCTCAAATTTTGTTTTATTTAAAAATTAAAAAAAAACCCCCTTATTTTTAAAAAAATATTTAAAAATTTTTTTCTTCCAAATTTTTAAATAAAAAAAAACTTTTGCTTCAAATTTTTTTTCTTAAAATTTTTTTTTCAAGATTTTTGGGATATGTTGTTTTTCGTTATTTTCAAAAAGTTAGTATACAGCAAACATTCACACAAATACCAATATTTTTGAAATTTTTTTTTGGAGAATTTGGATAGGAGTAAGCAACAATTGATAATAATTTTAAAAATAAATGAGAGAAAAAAATTTTTTTTTCCCCAATTTTTTTCCAAATTTTTTTTTAAAGCATTATAGTTGCATAATTGAAAATTTTTGAAATGTTATAAAGAACCGAAGATATTCACTTTATCAAACCAGCTAAACTTTCTAACATAGAATGAATATCAAAATTTTTCACTGAGCTTTCAAAAAATTTTCATATCGCTCATGCTAGGTGGTTCAATAAATTTTGCGGTTGGAAAAGAAATCATCATTTCTTTCATCTCCCATTGGAACATAGGGCCTCAATAAAGCATTTCCACCTGCTCCTATTTTCGACTAGCAATTTTAGTGCGTTCCACGATTTCTCGCATTCATTGACTTCTTTTTGTAGCGATTTTCCCCATGTAGGCTTAGGTCAACCCCATTTGCGGCTTCCTTGCGGGCTCCATTCAAGAGCTTATCGACAGACTTCCGTTGCATCTTTTGGCAGTGTGTGGCCTATCCACCGCCACTTTCGTAATTTTGCATGGTTGACCATTGGCTGCAAGTTGCACTTTTTATCTAACTCCTCATTGCTGATGACGTTTGGACACCACACCTTGAGAATACGCCGGAGAAATCTGTTTACAAAAGTTTGAATTTTACCGGATAGATGGCCGGGTACAAGCCTGGTCTCGCATTGTTTTGAAATACACTTTATTATTCAGTATAGTCTCCCTGAAGATCAATACACTTGTTCCAACGAGATTCCAATTTATGAACTTCATCCCTGAAATGATAATCTAGAAGGGCTGCTAAATACGCTTTCACAGCTTTTGTGATCTCATTATTTGATGAAAAACGCCTTCCACGCAGGATTTTTTTTTAGGCCTGGAAACGGGTGGGAGTCGATAGACGCTAAGTCTGGTGAATGCGGTGGATGCTCCAACGATTCGCACTTTATTTCATGGATTGCAGCCATTGTTAAAAAGCTCTTGTGACTCGGTGCATTATGATGATGAGAAAAAGTTTTTTTCTTTTGCAAACTGGATTTTTTTACGAATTTTTTCCTTCATCTGGTCTAAAAGATTACAATAATATTCCGAATTTATTGTTTTACCAGTTTGCAATTAATTCACAAACAAAATTTCTTTCGCATCTCAAAACACTGATGCTAACATCTTCTTGGCCGATATCTGGACACGAACTCGTTTCGGAGCCGAAGAACCAGGTTCACACTACTATTTAATCTCCTCGTTTGATTCCTCTTGAAAGCACTCTAAATGTGGCTGAGAAAGTCGCATTCGAATTATTTTTGATCCATTGTTCCATTCTGAAGCCCAATACTTAAGTCTAAATATTACTTACACTGACCAATGAGATGCCTAGGACTTCTACTAAAGCTCTTTCAGTCACTCGATGATTCTCCAATACGATAACCTGTATTTTTTCTACGATTTTTTGTCTTGTTGCTGTTTTTGGACGTCCTCGACGTGGATCGTCTTCAAGGCTTGTACGACCACGTTTACATTCAGCAACCCATCTTTCTACTGTAATACAATAATTGTTGACGAAAAGTTCTTAAACACTTTCAACATTAGTTTATAAATTTATTTTTCTTTTAAACCTCCCAAAAATAAAAATTCAATCACTGCATGATATTTGTTTTTTTTTTTTTTCATTGTAAAAAATACTGTGGCACGTCGGTACTTTTGGCGTTTAAACAAAGAATAGATTGACAGATTGAAATGAAACTTCACAAACGTTCATGTAAAGCGACAAAACAACATAGCAAAAAATTATCTTATCGAACCGCAAAACTTATTGAACAACCTAATACTTTGACCTGCAGAAAAAGTTCCAAATATTGCAAAAGCCCTTATTTGTAACTATATAATTTTATGAAAGGAGCAGGATTCGAAATATTTTAGCCTCCACTGTATGAGTTTCCGGCAACACATTTTGCCAGAAGTGAACTTTATTTCTGGCGCGCCAGGAGTAAACAAATGAAATGAAAATGTGGCAACTACTATTCACCAGCACACGTTAACTTACATGTATAATCTGAGGGTGCAAAGCAAGCGCAAAAGCGCATGTCACTATTTGACTCTCCATTTGTTTACAATTACAATTGCATGTGGGATGCTTCGTAAATATTAATAGTAATAGGAATTTTTAGTTGTAAATATTTATTAAGAGAATTGAAGTATTTTTTTTGGTATTTTTTTATAAACTGTTGAGCCCAGAAAACAAACTGTTTGTCTAACAGCTCTAAAAAAAATGAAATTTTAACGAATTAAAAAAAAAAATTTTTTATCAAATTTAATTTATTAAAAATTACTTAGTTAAACTCAAAAAACATTAATATTTGCCTAACAGATTTTTACACATTTAACAAATGAAAATATTATTACAGGATTATATTTTTAATACATTGAAGCTTACGAAAAAAAACTTTAGAAACTACTAAAAATTGCTAACTAAATTCTTAGTCAGAGGTCGGCAAAAATGACCTGGACGACAAAGTTTGGAAAAATCTATTGATAAACGCAATAATTAAACAAAATAAGTATTGTCAAGAAGGCGATAATAACTCACTTTAGTAACCCAAACAAACAGTCGGCACTCGCGTATCGGCACCCACGTCACTATAGACAGTTATAATTTCGAGGTTGTAAAAGACTTCGACGGCTGCGTTGGCTGGGTCATGTCGTCCGAATGGATACAAACGCTCCGGCTTTGAAAGTATTCGATGCGGTACCAGCTGGTGGTAGCAGAGGAAGAGGGCGGCCTCCTCTGCGTTGGAAAGATCAGGTGGAGAAGGACTTGGCTTCACTTGGTGTGTCCAACTGGCGCCGGTAAATGCGAGAAAGAAACGACTGGCGCGCTTTGTTAAACTCGAACAAAATCGCGTAAGCGGTTATCGCGCCAATTAAGAAGAAGTGACCCAAATTGGTCCAGCGAGATAAAAGCAATAATGCAAAAATTAGTGATCAATTTTCGAAAACATGTTATTTACCAACAACAACTGATAGAGAATGGCAACTCTGTCAAATTAAATATCAAAGAGAGGAAATAACACAAAGAAGAATAACAAAAAGTCAGACCAGCCGAGCTGTTAAATTCAACTTAGTGTTTTTTTTTTTTCAATTACATTTCCACAAAGTGCGTAAGCCGGCAAAGCCGCGAGATCCTTCTGACCACGGGTAGATCGGGGGCGCCCGAGCGAACTTCTGAGACTAACAAATCCCCCTGTTTGATTCTTTTCCTTCTGGAATGAAAAACAGAAAAAACATAGAAAATAAATTTAAAAACAAATTAAAAGAACGAGTCATATAACCACTACGTTCTTTTAGTTGATCTTGGGTTAGTCTGAAAGTGGGAAAATATAATTAATTCTTCTATGTTCCGAATTGATTATTTACTACCATACAACACGAAAATATCCATTTCTCGGAAAAAATAGTAGCAAGGATTCTGCCTGTTTCAAATTTTCTCTCTATCAGTGCTCTAGAAACATACCAAGCAACAAAAATTTCAGTCATATTTTGGAGGAATTCAATGATCCTTCAGGATGATTGTTGATGATCGGCCGGCTTGAGTTCTTGTGTTAACTGGACTGTATAAGCCTTAAGACCCAAATCTTTATGCAAAATACGGTGTAATGACGTTTGTGGAATGCATAATTCCAAAGAACGACGAGCATTGGACAAACCTGGATTTTCTTCAACACTTTCGGCTACAACTTGTCCCTACAGCTCAAATTTGTTCACCAATTTCTGTCTTGCGGTCCGACAAGGCGCTTCTCAATGACCCAAAAATGTTGGAGTTTTACAAACCGTCTCTACCGAATTTTCACCATTTTTATAGTGAATTTTAATAACTTGAATGCGTTTTTAAGCGTATATTTTTACTAATGGCGTAGTTTCTACTTGTCAAATATCAAAAACTGACAGCTTCAAAAGTGACACCTACCGAAATAGCGGGCTATTCAAAATAACACCTGTTATTGGAAAACCCTGTACAAGCACAGGAAAGTAACAATACGCGCTTAGAAACACTGTTTTTAATTCAAAATTTGATTTCAAGCTATTTTTACTCAATAATACTATGAATTTTATTAAAATTCCATTATTACAAATGTTCTTCTAAACGTTTGTAATTCCGTGCAAAATAAATGGGCGAGACGAACTGTCAAAGGAGCGATAGTGAGAAAAGAATTAAGTGAAACCGAAACAACCCAGTCAACCAACAATGAGGTTCGATACACCTTTTGTAATTTTTAAAAGTATTAAATTTACCTTTGGCCTTCGATAAAATCATTATTTGCAAATGTAGTGAAAATTTGGACTAAAAAATCGCGATAAAAAGATATTTAAAAAAAAAGTGAATATTTGGACGAAAAAATCGCGCGATGAATCGATAAATCATTATTTTCACAAATAGTGAAAATTTGGAATAAAAAATCGCGCTAATTTCCAATTGCCAAATTTTCGCCTGCGCGCTTTCTTATTTGGGAATGTATGTATATATACATACATGTTAAAAAATATATATATTTATATAAAAAGCGCTCTTTAATTTTAAATATATGTATATTAGGGCGGGTCGATTTAAAAATCGCCCATTGCTCTGTGAAAATCGTATTCTAGGGATCAAAATAAGAAACTTTGCCGAAGGAACCATACCTCTAAAATTTTGAAAAATCCCACTTTGACCCATTTAGAGTGCTGCAATCGAGTCCACAAATCGACCCGGCCTAATGTATGTACATACTGAAGATTTAGAATAAAAATCGCACGATGCTACAAAAAAACAAAAAAAAATTTTATCAAATAAAACTTTTATAAAAATAATAAATTTTTCGCCAGAGTCACTTATAAATTTTACGATACTACAAATTATCATAAATAGTATGAGTTATAAAACCTAAGCTAAATGCTTGCTGGGTTAACAATTGCTTTATACATTTCTCTTCAACGATATTTCAGTACAAGATACAAATACGGTCGTAAAAAACCTAATTTTTAAACTTTTCCTGGGAATCCAAAGGAACTCTAGGAGGTTGGGACTTTCATCGTTTTAATGTTGTGACCTTGTTCTTTCTATTAGGCGGGGTCGGTGGTGCTACGCCTCCCTCCCCCTCCGCACCCCATTTAAATATATCGTAGTAGTAATGGAAAGTTTAGCCAAATTAATTAATTTAATTTTAATCCTTTAGTTTTCAAAAATCTAAAAATATCTAAACACTACTGGCATTTTGCTTACTTTGTGACGGAGTCTTACCCTTATGAAATCTACCTGGCACATATTTCTTCAGCCTTATACTTCTAGCATTGAAAGCAACCACTTGGCAACCCCAAATATCTTTCACTTGTAAATCCCCAGCTAAGAAGACACTTGTAAACAAAACACTCTCGCTCTCTACCACATTTTGTCATTCTAGCCATTCGTGGCGCGTGCTCTCGCAGTATGTGTGGGTGTTAACGTAGCGCCACACGCGTGTCTGCCGCACATACACGCACACACAAATAGGAAAGCAACAATGATTGGAGTGCGCCCCAACTCGCCATTGCACTTGCCACCAGTAGCGGAACAATTCTACGCTGACGCCGACTCTATCACTACTGTCAACACTACCGAGCCACTGCTCTCAGCACAAGAGTACAAGCGACTCTAAGTACGTACATATGCGCGTGTGTATGTATAATTTCAATCCAATAGAACGCACAACAAATTTGTGGTGCTATGGCGCAGAAATACTCAATCACTGAAGTGTTCATGTATGTGTGCGTAAATATTTACTCATTTGCTCGCTCATTCACTCACTCACTGACACGCCAAGCTGGGGCAGCCTGACACTTTAGTGGAGCAATCAAGATTCAGTCAGTTTTAAGAAGCGTAGCGTCGCGTTATAAGAACAGAAAGAAAGAAATGAGAAAAATGTGCAGGCGAGCATTCAAATAAATGGGAAATAATGCAATGACAATGAAAATGTGAAATGTGAAATAAAAATGCAATAATTGAATGAAATGTGAAAGACGTGAATTAAATAATTGATTTCAATTGAATTAATTAAATGCAAATCTCTTATAGAGCAAACAAAAGCGTGAAAAATTCATGTTTTCCGTGAGTGTGTATATCCGTATGTGTGTGTGTGTGTGTATGCGCGTTGAGAATTGAAGTACTTGAAGAAAATCTTTGCTAGCTGCCTGCTGTTGGGATACACTTTTGGGTGGAGGCGACAACGACACCGACGACGACGACAACGACGACAACAATAACGACAACGACAACGACGAAGTTGAAGCGCTTGAACCGTATTGTGCTTGCTGTTGTTGTTGTGGAGTAGTATAAGCAAAAAATGTGTATGTGCCAGAAAGTGAAACGAAAACGGGAACACGCCTTTTAAAGCCAGCAAAGCCTTCAGCCATCAGCCACTAGTTTGCTAGCTCCAGCTAAGCCAGCTAAGCAGCGCCTAACCGATAACTGCCAAGCGCAATACGGACAACAAAAACGAGCAGGAATTTCAAGCGCAGCCTTAAATGGTAGGACAGCCTAGAAACAGTAACTGCAAAATTCAAATCGCCAACAGAATAAATAATAGAATACATTTGTAGTTAGTTAGGCAAGTATGTAGATGTATGTGTGTATATGTACATATATGTATGTATGTGTATGTAGAAAAGTATAAGTCGGTTTGTGCATTTTTGTACATTTTTCTATTACTAATTATTTTAGATATGTAAATAGTAGCATTCTTGTTATTGTTGTCCGCCCCCCAAGTGAGTCAGTATCATTGAGGATTTTACAGTTATTTGCTTATGCGGTTGCTAAAAACTGAAAATAGAAAATCTAAAACGAACAATTTGCGAACTATCTACGGAAATTTGAATAATTGAATTAATAAATAGTAAGTAGTAGCCTGCGTTATACCCAATGCATGAATGCGAAGGTATTGCAGCAGGTGTTGAGGCAGTACGTTAAGCGCTGATAGCACTACTACAATACTTTATAATATCAAACATACCGAAATTCAAGTGGAGCCAAACTTCATATACCCATTGCACGTTTTAGTCTTAAGAAAATAAAGCAGATTTATGCGAGGTTCGTTTGAAAAGTCCGTGCAAAGTCAGAAAGATGGCACTACTGGCGCGCACCGAGATTATGTTTAGTTAGTAGCATCTCTTGCAAGAACTAGCACAAAGTTTCAGTCGAATCGGTAAATTTCCTTGTGTTTAGCATTCGTTTGATTCGAAGAAGGCGAGTGATTTTCCTTTTCCATTGCAACAACGCACCAGCTCACCCCTCAGCAGTTGTGTTTGCAAAATTAATGGAAATAGAGTTCCAACTCATTTCACATCCCACCTATTCTCCTGAATTGGCTCGCTCGGATCCCTCGGTCTACTATTTACTCCACAATTTGAAGAAACTTCTGGCGGAGAAAAAGGTTTTATTCAAACGATGAGATGATTGCAGAAACGAATGGCTATTTTTCAGAATTAGACAAATCCTCAACAAAATT